>JAUPFN010000002.1:9320000-9855000 GCA_036924255.1 Apodemia mormo
AAAAAAGTATGTTTTGTTTAATTATTATATTATTATAAACAAAAAGCAAAACTATCCCTAGGATATAATTGATCAATTACTATAAAAAAGTACACAAATATTTCTTAATTAATGGAATAAATTAAGTATCAGGTACACAACTGGGTCATTTGTGTCAACTTGAACGCGATTAACTTCCTTCTAGGTACGTCAGTAAGTTCATTTAGGGTTGAACTATTGGAGGCGATCGGGCTAGCATGTCCAAAATGCGATGGTCGGCCGGGAGATGCCCGAATGCTAAAACGTCTGATATAATGCTGACACAAGCTACCGTATTTTTCCTTTTAAGTTTCGCCGCCGACCATGGTTTACCGACGACGCATACGATCGCCTTTTTTGTGCTTAAAAATGCGGCAGCGCGTCTAGATGCGACTGCATGCTGTATCACAGGTGGAACAAGTACTATTCAGTACTGATGGATGTGGTCCTTAGATGAGTAGAAAATAAAAAAATAACTGAAAACTGGTAAAAAATCTGGAAGCAATGGCTGATATTATAATTTTCTTTAATTTGTGTTGTTAAGTTTCCATATTTCTAAGATAAAATAACTACTGAGAAATTCGGAGCAGGCTCATTTGGTGCACTATAAATAATCAAGTCGTAAAATACCAATTCAACAAATATTTTTTCAAATCAAGCAATAAAGCCGCAAGCTTGAAAATCGCTTCGTTTGAAACTTTCATTATATTGTGCAATTACATTACATACTACATCGACTGCCCTGTTGGTCGAGTGGTTAGCGACCCACTACTACTACGCAATCGACGGGGCTCGGGTTCGATCCCCGACGGGGACAAGCATTTGTGTGATGAATATATATATATATATATATATATATATATATATATATATATATATATATCCAAGTTTAATAATAACATTCACTTAATAATAATAATAGTCATTCAAATTACACTTCTGATCTAACCCCAAAGTAATCAAATTATTTGCTTGTGTTATGGGTGTTAGTCACCCATACACCCATAACACAAGCAAATAATTTGATTACTTTGGGGTTAGATCAGAAGTGTAATTTGAATGACTATTATTACTATTAAGTGAATATTATTATATAAATATAAGAACTGACACATGTTTATTTCCTTTATTTCATAGAAAAGCAAAATGGTTCTGCTGATGGAAAAATATAATCGCCTATAAAGACCCGTTGCTATCCGTGTGCCGGCGATGTAATACACTTTTACGTATTTGTATTTTATAATTAAACAGGCAAAAAAATCGCTCGTTTAATTTTGACTTTTAATTGATCCACCCACTCGGTTGACAGTTGTCAATGTTGACAACTTCAAAGAAAAAAGTTGTTTTTGTTCATATAAATGTAGATTAGACCGTTTTAACGATAACTTAATTGAAAATCCAAAGAATTCGTATTTTTTTTTATATAATAAGATAGCATACAAGCAGATGGGTCTCCTGATGGAAAGAGTCAACCATCGCCTATAGACACCAAAGATGTTAATGGTGCGTTGCTATCTTGTGGCGAAGTCTAATGCCACATGCATAAGTTTACCGGTTACCTTACCCTCCAAACCGGAACACGACACTGACAAGCACTGACGCTATTGCGGCAGGAATAGGTAAGGCGGTGGTACCAGACCCGGGCGAGACAATGCAGAACTCTACCAGCTAGTAGTCACGATGGCAGTGACTTGCATAGCCCATCGGTCGACTTTTACGACCTACCTGGTAAAACGGCAGTTGGTCTTTTCTTCAAAGGAGCCCGGAACAAACACGGGAGTAAAAAAGTTTGTAATTAAATTTGATCAACACGGAATATACAAAGGTTTACTCTTAAAACATTATCTGTTAGTAAGCGGAGAGCTTTTAATGAATAGATAACAAAGGGAATTTCAATAATCAAAAATGGTTAATTGATTTATAATATAATTTATAGTCTCTTTCGTCGGAACTTGGTGATCAAAGAGTTTGTCGATTAATTAGAGCAACGGAATTTACAAATGTTTACTTCAAAAACATTATCTGTAAATTAACACAGAGAGAGTATTTTAAGACTGGATAACAGAGGAAATTTCAAGACTCAGAAAAGGTTGTGTGATCTATATACATATATTAGAATCGTAGAAAAGTCATCGTAGAAAACACAGTTATGTAAAAAGAGTCTAGATTATTTGGAGGATAATAAAGCCTGGGAAACATTGCTCTTCATACCATTCTCTGGTAATAATGATTGTAATTAATCTATACATATAATAAAATCGTAGGAAAGTCAAAACTGTACACTGAATATTTTTTTTAAAGAATACTTGGGGCGTGATCTACAATCGATGTCGAAGCCAAAAATATCGTTTCTAGAATTTTTGTCTGTTTGTTTGTATGTATGTCCGGGGTAAACTCAAAAAGTACTGCATGGATTTACTTCAAATTTTGCATGAATATTACTAAAAGGTCGGGTCAACATATAGGCTACATATTATCACGCTAGCATCTACGGGGGAGGAGCTGTGCGGAGTAAACGAAATCCGCGCGGACGAAGTCGCGGGCAACAACTAGTTTATAATACATTTTCTCCTTTGTTGGCACTTGGTGAAACTTATAATATTGATTATTTTAAATCCAAACAACTTTTTTGTTATATTTATACACTAGCTGAACCGCGCAGCTTCGCCCGCGAGTATATTAATAAGTCGTCCAAATAGCTTTTAATAAAAATTTCATCCCCTTTTTCAGCCCTCCAGGGACTGATTTTTGAAAAAAAATTAGCCTTTGTTTGACCCCGGATCTTCAACTATATCCATGCCAAATTTCATGAACATCGGTCCAGCGGTTTAGCCGTGAAAGCGTAACAGACAGACAGACAGACTTTCGCATTTATAACATTAATATGGATAAAATTTATTCTAATATTATGAAGATCCCATTGCAATCCCATATATACAACTTATTTTTCGGGTATAAAAATAAACAATATGGTATTCCTGATCATCATCTACCTGTCATCAGCCGTTTTTGCGTGATTTAGTAACAAACGTCCAAACTGTCGCAAGCTTTTTCCAAACTTTATAAAGGGAATGTAGATGATCGTTTTTATCATTTTTCACGCAGATTATGCGAACATACTCGCAGGTGAGATCTAGTGTTTATATAAAACAGTTTTCTCAAATTTCCAGAGCCGTTTAGAGATTTACAGATTTTTTTTGCAAATGGTAACAGAAACCGAATCCGAGACCTCGTGATGCCAAAAGACGATCTTTCGAGATAGGATCACGAGGTCTTTAGAGAATATTTTCTAGTCCGATTGACCAATTTTTAGAATTAAATGATGATTGAAACCCCATATTAATTTTTTTGATATTTAGTAGTTCCGATATAACAGTAGTTTTATTTTACCAAAATGTCTAGCATATATAAGTCATAGACATACGTATAATAATAGATTTCTAAGATTACGAATCATTTTTTCTTCTTGTCGTTGGGTAAATAGAATCGCAGAAAACTTCGATGTCTGAGGTTCTATATTCTAATATTACAAAGTTCACTAACCCGTACTAAGCTAACGCGGCAGACAATGTGGCCTACTTCCGAGGTAAAATGGAGATCTGTACCCATTTAATATGACACATAAAATATAGGTTGTTAATTACATTTTTGAATGAACATCTGAATAAATATAATTCGTGAAAGTTAGAAAGTAGATAAATAGATTGACAATAGTTTGGCGTTTTTAATAGAAAAAATTTCAACACTAGCTTTTCCGATTCCTTATATCAGTTAAACGACACGTTTTAGTTACGAGTAGTAACAATTTCTATGAGGTGTAAGCAAAAACGGTTCCTGCAAATGTCAAATTACCAAATGTCTAAGCAACATGTGGAACTCCTCGTTGTTTTAAATTGGTTGCCAATGGTTATTGATACGAATCACGTTGATTATAGAAATTCGGTATAAACATCAATCTCCTTTGGCGTGTTAACACCCCCGTGCTGCGGATGAACAAGTAAAGCCGTCGGTCCCGCTCATCGCAAAGAATCAGCGATATTCGTAAGCAATGAGGATCACTACCTATCTGGCTAACCAACACACATGATGGGATTTAATTACATGAAGTTAGTTGGTCCTTTGAAGAATAGACCAACTACCTTTTTTGTCAGGCAGGTCCTAAAAGTCCATCGATTGGTTTTACATACGTGTTACTATCATCCTGAATACTAGGTGGTAGAATTCCGCAACGTCTCGCCCAGGTAGTTGGTACTACCGCCTTATCTATTCCTGCCGCAATAGCGTCAATGCTTGTCATTGTCGTGATCCGGTTTGGAGGGTAGACCGGTAGATTTATTAAGGCATTGCCATCCTGCCACACGGATAGCAATGTACCATTAACATCCTTGGTGTCTATAGGCGATGGTTTCTCTTTATTACAGAGTCATCTGCTTGTTTGCTGTCTAATGATATTTATAATAAGGGGCTTTATCACATATAGGCTGGACCTAAATTAATAAAACGCTGAATAGTTTCCCTAACCAAAACAAACTAATGACACAATGACAAAATATTTAATTTACTTAAAGGCTTATTTATGACACATTTGTGAATATTTGTATGTAAAATTACGAATGCGCCTTGTCATAAAAACGCAATAAAACTGTCGTCGACAAGGTTAGCGTAGACGTTTTTGAATGAATTTATTGTATGATGAAAATTGCATGTTATTAAAGTTCAAAACCGGTAACCGTCACAATGATGCATTGAGTCGGCCACGCCCGATTTAAAGTATGAATGTAATTTTGTTCAAATTGCATTAGCAATGCGACTGGTATTCGCTTTGTTAGAGTATCTTAATTGAATTGAATTGAGGAAAAATCCGTTCATTAAAATATAATTATATATGACACGAAATGTCATTTGGAAAAATGTTGTCAAATTAAGCGATACTAAATAACGATTTGAGGGTTCCATGTAAACTCTGACAAACGGAACTGTCTGTCTGTTGTCACAGGGCTTACATAGACACCTGAAAATTATTAAGAATACGGATTATTGTACATACATATCTTCACGCCAGATCCCTTACGGGGTAGCCAGAGAGAACCGAGTACCATATATCACGATCCTTGCAGGCTTGCCTCTCACTTCCTCCACATTCATCAGTCTCTTCATGCACACACAGCGGTTGCGAAGACTCTTGACATCACCTTCGGACAGTACTCGATCAATCTGATCATGGTATATTAATCTTGGTCTTCCCCGGTACCTACATTCGCATTCGCATTATTTATCTGTTTTGTTAACCTTTCATCTACCATTCTTTTTACATCTTTACACCGACACTTTCTTTCAAGCCTAACCTCTTTCTCAATTCCACAATACGAACACGGTCCGCGAGTGTTACACCACATATTTTTCTTAACGAACTCATCTCGACCGCGTTGATTCTACTTTCATGCCCTTTCTGACATACCCAACTCTCACTTCCTTACAATAGCGTTGGGATAAGCACATAATTATGCAGGACTAGACGGGCACCTTGACTTAAAATTGTGCTATTAAATAATCTCCCTAACGCTCCGTTCACTCTGTTCCCTGCACACACACTTCTTCAACATCAGCGGTGTACCTTCCTTCCATACGGGTTATTGTGATCGCCAAAATATGGAAAAATAAGAAAACGTAATAAGAATTGGATCCAAGACCCGGTCTGCCACACAAGTAACATCAGTTACTAGATCTCGGTAGTACAGAACCTTGCGTGTGCTTTTGCAACTCGCTACTCGCAACTCGCTTGATATCTCGACCGGTTTTCTCATTACTTAATATAACTCTATTATAAATGAATGTATCCCGCATTAGTTTATAGAAAAAACTACCTTCTAACAAAAATACTTCAACACGAACTTTGCGGAATCAATTTACAATGTGTATTTTAGCTTTTTTCTTTAATGATCTCGTTGAAACCATTAAAAAACTTAAATTTGGTTAATGTTATATATGTACAAGTTTGTTTGTTCGCCATTTATTCAGACAAAAACTGCTAAATGGAATTGTATGTCAAAACTAGAACAAGAATTCTCATACAACCAACGTTTTCCATTTTCTAGTGCATTTAAAATTAAATAAGCCCCAGGCAAACTGCTAGCGCAGTTATTAAAAACAATATTCAGGTCAAGTGTAAAACGGCAACATTATCGGTAAGCATTTGCACAGAGCCACAAATAGATGGCACGACTTCTAATTACCTTGTACTTAATTACAAAGAAACAGACAAAACCAGCCCGCTTGCCAAGCGTGGCGTCGACGGAATCTCCCTTCCAGATTTTCATTGACTTTTTGTGTTATTTTTTTATTTCTCATTTCATAGAATAGCAAACAAGTAGATTATGGCATCCTTGGACACGGAACCCTAAAATCTTTATTTAGTATGAAGTATCTCTTAGACTATAAATATCGTTTATTTCCGAGTGCCATATACCACAGTCTAGACAGACTTTCCTTGCTTCTTGCACTTCATGCAAATACACCGGTCTCGAAAACTCTTGACACCACCTTCGGACAGCACCCGATTAGTTGAATCATGGTACGTCAGTTGCGGCACAGAATACTGGACACTCCGGTATTCTGTGGTCTTGATCTCCCGCTTTCTATACCCATCCACATTCGCATGGATGAATGTAGGAAACTTCCTGCACTCAATTGTCTCTGCCTACTCATTAAGGGTTTTGGCGTGAAGACATGTTGTTGTTGTCCCATGCTAACGCTTTAGATTTTCCATATATTCAAAGTAAACTCGCCACAGGTATTAAGCAATATTAAAAAGTATGTGTAAATTCGCCACAGGTACGTACTAGCTATTGTAAATTCACCACAAGTTTCAATTTTGTTTAAATTTTGTAAAAAGTAGTGTTAGCAAGCGAAATTCTAATTTGTAGCGCCTCACTTTTTTATCATATTTCACTAACCTATGCTGCTGCACACGTGTGCCTGCTTATTATATCTATCTCTTTCGACCTCGAAATGTTAGGAGACAACCACCACCTGTAGACACCAAAGATGTTATTGGATCGTGTGGTGGGATGATAAGTAGAACGTGTATAAGTTTACCGACTACCTTACCTTTCAAACCGGAACACGACATTGACATACAGACAGACTTTTTTAATTAGGTTAAAACATTACGGTGATTATTGCTGTGATTGTTATATAATTGTTTTCTAGTTTAGTTTTTTTTATATCATAAGATAGCAACCAAGTAGATAGGTCTCTTGATGGAAAGAGCCACCCATTGCCTATAAACACCAAAGGTGTTAATGGTGCGTTGCTATCTTGTGGTGAGGTCTCATAACACATGCATAAGTTTACCGTCTACCTTATCTTCCTTAAATATTTGTAAGCATTAAAATTATTACTATTAAAACATTACTGTGTATACAAGTTTTTTTAGTTTAATTTAGTTAATTATGATTTGTTTTTTTAAATCATAATACTTTTGTTATAGTCATTAATGGTTTGCTGTATATCTCAGGCAAATTAGCCAGTCGATTTTTTAATTAAAACTGTGATTTTAATATAGATGAAAATTAACATTTTTAAAACTTGTTGCAGCTATTACAATATATATATATATATATATATATATATATATATATATATATATATATATATATATATATATATTTCCAGATTAGCTTTTCCCCAGGGTAGTAAGGGGTTAGGCCCTGCCTTTTTCAATGGATATATATTAATGAATTGCTGTTCTTGAGTCTCGCTAAAACTCGAGAATGGCTGGAAACCTTCCCTGGACTTCAATAATTAATTCAAAACCGAAATTAGCCAAATCGGTTCAGCCGTTCTCGAGTTTTAGGGAGACTAACGAACAGCAATTGATTTTTATATATATATATATATATATATATATATATATATATATATATATATATATAGATTTATATATTACTAGCTGTATTTGTTGTCATTTGATTTTCCTGGAATTGTACTAAAAAATCAGTGTGGCGAATTTACAATAGTTAAAAAAGATGTGTGGCGAGTTTACAATACGAAATTAGGATTGTGGCGAATTTACACATATTTTTATGTCACTTTTGTGTGACGAATTTACAACTGTGGCGAGTTTACAACAACCCTATATTTAACTGTGTATGTTTTTAAAATTGGTAAAATGTTTCTTCGTACTCAAAGCAAACTTGTTACATGGCTTGAACTATGTAAGTTTTATCACTTGTCTATTCGACTTCGTGTCTGATAACTTATTTTCCAAAGCATTTGCTATGAACAATTGATAATTCAAGTTATAATTATGTCAAAAAACGCAATAAAGTGAACGATAATAAAATACAAAGTTCGCCAACTAACTCAAATTAGGCCAATGTATTGAACTACGGCCAAAATGCCTTCTAGGGAAACTAAATATCTGCAGTAGAAAGTATACGTAACACAGGTCAATATTCTTATACAACATGTACAAAAAATTAAGGTTATGGTTATAATCCTTGCTTTGTAATAAAGTTAACTTCAGTAATCAGTATACATAATAAACTACAATCAAAAATGAAGAGATCAAAAATGGAAGTACACTAAGCCACTTTCTTGCTGTGTGTGTCCAAATCTGTTGTTCTGATTCCATATCTTATTGTTGCTATACGTACATTTTGTATCTGATTATGCTCAGATTGTTAGTGTGCTTAATATGATAATCCTAAATCGGCTGGAACAAAAAAGAACTTCCTTTTTTCGTGGATACGGCAAAATTGTCAATTTAGATAAATATTCTAATACTATTACAAAGCCAGTATACTTTTAGCATATTATTCTTTTGCATACTGATCAAAGATGAAAATATGCTTAGCTAGTAAACGTATATATATTTCCCCTTTCTTTCAGGACGACCAAGATAAACCGTACTAAGGAACATCTCTTAATATGACTATCTCTTAAGTTCTTGCCTACGTAAAACATTATTTTAATATTAAGAATCGTGTCGTGATGCAAGGTTAAAATTTTTAATTGCATAATTGGCGGTAGAATTTAGACTGAGGAGTTCTTATTTCTCAGGCACACCCTAAAACGTTTACCAAGAGATTAGAAATATTGCCATAAGACTGAGTTAAGTTTCTTACATCACAGTTTTTAGTTTATGTTTAAAACTCTCTTTTATTTTCTCATGTTAATTCGGGCTCCTTTTGAAGAATATATCAACTGCCACACAGCCAGGCATCTCGTAAAGGGCGAGAATAGGCAAGAAAATAATAAATATATGTCGCCAGCATCGTGACTGGTAAATAGTTGGTAGAGTTCCGCAACACCTCGCCCGCTTTTTGGTACCACGGACTTAGGTATTCTCGCAGCAACAGCGTCGGATCTCGTCACTGTCGTGTTCTGGTTTAAAAGGTAAGGCAGCCGGTAAACTCATTCATTTGGCACTCCATCCCTGCCACACGGATAGCAATATCACATTAACATCACTGGTGATTATAGGCGATGGTTGTTTCTTCTCATCAGAATTATCAGCCTGTTTGCTATTTTATTACATACTAAGCTGACCCGGCAAACGTTGTTCTGCCTTTTGCACCGAGTTTTGGCGAGACTAACGAACAGCAATTGATTAGGTTTATATATATATATATATATATATATATATATATATATATATATATATATATATATATATATATATATATATATATATATATATAAACTTTTTATCATTAACACGTTGGAACTTGACCTGCAAAATGCTTCTCTAATATTTTAATACTGTTTGGACGACCCGACTTTCGCTCGGAAGTTATTTTTCATATGGAAACGTATTATCCCCGAGACGACACCTACTTAGATCAATTATTATAGTAAAAGACGTTTTATGTATAGTATATATCTTTAGAAACTATATTATTTATAAAGTCTTTACGTACGTGATATATGACTTATTTATAACTGTCGTGGCGCCGGTTTGTAATTACAGAAGCTAGAAGCAAAATATGGAAGCTATTTAGTTTCTTCCAATATAAAGACTAATTACAGACTTCAATCAAATCCATTGTAAGGGTTACAAAGAGCTGATGTGTTTACTAACAGATGGATATATGTAAGACGCTAATTCTTTTAGGCGTATTTGTCTTAAACGTAGGTTTCTGGTTGGTATTCGTGTCAGTGCTTCTAAATTGATGGGTGAGGTAAGACTATTGTACTGTTAGCGTCTTCTTTGGTTTCCAGGCCTTCGGAGTTAATTTCATTTGATGAGCTGTTTTTTCTTGTTTCCGTTGCTTTACAACAGTTTCTATGTTACACAATAACATATAATTATATGGGTGGAAAAGACAATCATCACCTAAAGACACAAAGCAAAATGGAATGCCATCTAAGTGGTAGGGGTACAATAGCACATGTTTTTTACACACATTTATCAGATGCCTTATCTTCCAAATGAGAATGGCAGACAAGCACGATAGGTTATTGTCAGTTAAGTCAATTTCAAAAATCAAGGTAATGGCAAAACGTTGGGTCAGGATAACATAAGACTTCTTGGCCCCGTTGGTCGGTCGAGTTACGCTATTGATGGGGCTCGAGTTCGATTCCCGGCAGGAAAAAAATGTATGTGAAGAATAAATTACCGGGTTGGGGCATTTATTAAACATAATATTCCAGTATTTATATACCTATCCACGAATTTCTTTGTTTTAGTATCGTTAACTAACACTCATATCATAAACAATTTGTTTAATTCGGGGTTAGATTAATTTGCGTAATTTATCCAGTGATATATATTTTTTCTCTTTTCAACAAGCTGCCTAGTAGAAATACAGTTAGTTTATTTTTCAATGTAGGGGAGAGCGGAGAACAAGGCAGTCTTCGATTTGCAAGTTTCCATTGTCTTGTAAATGTCCATAAAAACTTGCAAATTATATTACGTTCCTTTTTATAATTATAAAACACTTATGAAATACATAAATATAGACAAGATAAAGTCCATCACAACGTAATACCATCAGCAGGTGAATTTTACGACGCGACGTTATAAGCTTTATTGCAAGCACGTCAATGCTCGCGTCCTTTATGACGGAATCGCATTCTTTGCCAACTGTATAAATTTTCTGGGTTAATATTTGCTATTGTATTAATAATAATATTTTGACACGAAATTTTGGCTTACATAATACTTCTCTTTAGAGTTTGGCTAAAAAAGGAGGGACATATTATTAGTTAGAAATCAGTTTGAATTTTAAGGCTTAAAAAAAGAGGGATAAATATTCTTAGTTTGAATTTTAAAGATCTAAATATGCCAAAATATATCTAAATTTATTTTAAATGCCAGCAATCTATTTATACAATTATTAGAAAGCTATTAAGTTCAAAGTTTATATATTTTTAACTTTATATTTAAAATATTCTTTCTCCTATCATACTAATAATGGTGTTTCAAAAAGTGCCGACGTCAACGGCACTTTGTGAAACTCCATCATTAAACTCAACTATCCTACTCCTACTAATATTAGAAATGCGAAAGTATGTTTGGATGGATGGATGGATGTTTGTTACGTACGCTCTTTCACGAAAAAGACGACCGAACCGAATTGAATAAAATTTGGCAAACATATAGATAATAACTCGGAATAGCATATAGGGTATTTTTTATTCCGAAAAAATAAGTTGTTCCCGTGGGATACACCTAAAACCGGTATGATTATAATACCAATATAATAGTATCAATTTATTATAATATATCAATTAATATATAAATTGATATTATGTGAAACAGTACAAGTATGTTTATATTAAATAGTGACTAAGTACAATAAAGATTTGATTATGATTATGATTGAAACATTATTGAGGATGATTCTGAATGCAACTGAAATAGTTTGCAGAATATTATTTCTTATTAACTTATAGCAAATATGTATGTTTGGACTTATTAGTCACATATTTCGTTACCTTGCAAAATATATTTAGCAAGGAAAAAGTAGACTTGTAATTAGTATTCTTCACTATTGTGTAATAGCGTGTTATAGACTATAAACTATATTGTTCTAGAATGCTACGCTATAGACTGTATTATAAACTGTAACTGCAACACTGATCGCGCGAGTCGGCTGAGATAGTGCATGGACTCATCCAACGTAATACAGCGAGCGATGACTGAGTGCTACTATAAACTAATAAGTTATATCGTCTAGCGTCGTGGTTCCTAACCTGGGGGTAATTACCCCCGCAGGGGGTAATTACTCCCAGGTTAGGAAATTTTTTTAGGAAAAATTAGGTAATTACCCCCGCAGGGGGTTATTACCCCCAGGTAACACAGAACCTAATTATAGGATCGTAAAATAATTTAAAAAAGTTACATAGCACTGCGCCACAGTATTACAATTGTTATACTGTGACGCTCGCTTCGTTCGTAATCCGCCATGTTGCAATCTCGTCTGCGCGCCGCCGCCGCCCGCTACGCGCGCCGTGTAGCGTAGGTTTTCCACATGTATTACAGGGGTAACAATATTGAAAAGGTTAGGTTCCACTGGTCTAGTCTCTACGGTCTAGACTCTAGCGCGTTAGACTTGCGCAAAATATATCCGAGAAAAGAAAAGAGTGATATGTATCTTTCAGAGTTACGGATATACATCACTCATTTATATCTTCAACTCCTTATAACTCAGTAGAAATCAGAATGATTGGCATTGGTGCCATATTTAGATTTAATGATAACATAAGGAAATGAAATGATTTACAGATTTAAAGACAAGATAAACAGTTGAAATAAACGATATGTATTTATGGATTCTGTTTGGTATTCTTTTACTTAATTATTTAAAAAGCAATCACGCTTGTTTTATTTGATACCAAGGATTGACCGCGGCTTCCACTGCGTGTGAAAGAGTTCTGTAAATTACATTTAACCGACTTTTAATGTTTTTAAAATGAGAAGTAGTTATATTCGCCGATATAGTAAAGATTTCAAGTTTCTAGTGTTAAGGGTTTAACCGGTGCGATATAATGACAAGATAAACAGTTAAAATAAATGATGTATTTATGGTATATCGAACAAAATCGATATTATTTTATTAAATTATTTAAAAACAAACGCTTATTTTTTTTATTATACGTGCGTTTTTAAAACAAAGTACAAACAAAATAATTCTCATCGCTGTTTATTATTACTATCCGCATTTGAACAATATTAAAGATATCTTAATCCCATTAGTTTAAGGTATAACTTTGTGTGTACAGTATGTAGTTCGATGCTACAACATTCTTCATTCCGAATGATGGTTTCCTCTCTTTCTACTCCCTGATAAACATATCATTCCTTTCAATCTATTCCGCTTAGATGAAATACAATCACTCTGTGATATAAAGATATAGAGAGTTAGTTTGAATACTACGTTACTGTTACTGATATATTCACTCCTTTGTAAAGATTATATCTTTTTGAGTTAATCACTCCGGAGTTACACAAGTTTTAACTTTTTCAAGCACATTACTCGTTAGATCGTAACTTCGTAGGTTATAATATTATAACTACGGCTTACGCTAGCCCCTAGATATATAGCTTTGCACTATGTTATAGCGCCGAATGCGAATCTAAATAGCGTACGCTATACGTTGAGTATACATAGGGCGCTATAATTTACCGCTATGTGTTATATTAACCACCATTACTTGTAATATGCAGAAATGTTTATTAGAAAAGAAGATTTTAAGCTGTTAAGTTTTTACAATAAAACAATGTAAAGCTTGTTAACTAATCAATAAAATGTATTAAATTAAGTCAATGTACCGAGAAAGGTACATTGTTTGCATGGTACCGACTGGTGCTGTACCGTGACCTTGGCACGCTACTATGGATATGAAAATAAGCAATCGATTACCTACAGTTTTCTTGCTTTACACATAAATTTCACGACCAGCTCACATTCTTTTTATCAGTATCTAAAAAATTTCCCCGTATTGGTCCGGACCCCCTTAATTTTTTTAACAAGTTAGATAATACACCTACATATAATATTATTAGACAAAGTTTTACATGGTTATTCAAGTAGAAAAATTTTAATGTTTTTTTTGCCGCAGGTTGACGACCCTTGTACTAGACAATATATTTTTGGAACGAAGTTCCTTACGGCAGACTTGGAGGGGATAGGGATTTTGCTGCGCGACCGAACTGAAAAAAATGTGATAGTAAAACCGTAAGAAAAAGTGCGTGGAATAAAAGCGTGAAATGAGACGTGCGCAGGCGCGACAGTCGCGTGCACAAGCGAGTAGTGCCGTTTAGCCGAAGGAAGTTCGTTCCTACCTGGTGTCCCGCGACACCACATCATTTTTATTATTATATTCATAAATTTAAAATTACATAGAATAGCCAAGTAGTAGACGATTTCTTTGATGATAATAGTGCATCGCGAGGGGATAAAGTCACATGCGTTACTTTAGCGGGAGGAAGTGGTTCAAATTAAAGTACTATCGTAGGAACCCACCGTCGGCGACCGATAGGCAAATACTACGTGCAAGTACATACATCGAAGACACAAACCTGGTTATATTGTGAATTGTGATGTTTAATTTACCAAAGGATTATTTTCTTTCGAAAATGTATCTCGCCTCCCTGGTTAGCAAATTCACTATAACGATGGGATAAATAATACGCATCAGTAGTTTCGTTGATACGATAGATATAAATTTTAAAACGAATTTGTTGGCTTAAGGATGCATTAAGTTTAACCAGGCATAAAACGATGTGAGATGAGAATTTGAATTGCACATTTTGCATGCACGAGGCCAGGGCGATGCGCGCCGGCTTTGCGATTTATGTAAATCTTCATTGATTGCAAATAGGCTGCGATCTCGTCCAACCACGAGATAATAAGGTGTGAAATCCCATTGATCGAAAGGTCAGTAACAGATGTTTAACATCTGTCAGCTTTGCAGGCAAGTATTTATCCATACTAATATTATAAATGCGAAAGTAACTCTGTCTGTCTGACTGTCTCTTCTTCACGCCTAAACCACTGAACCGATTTGGATGAAATTTGGTACAAAGATAGTTTGAGACCCGATGTCTTTACACAGAGTTTTTATCCCGGAAATCCCACGAGAATGGGAACAATGCGGGTAAAACTGCGGGACTTTTATTTCAGAAATTTTTACACGCGGACGAAGTCGCGGGCACAGCTAGTTGATTATAAGAATGAAATACCTATCAAAAACCGCCCATACTGATATATTTTGTTTCAAAATAATTTTAGGCAATTATTGTGCTGTATGACCGTTACTTCGAAAACCAATTTTAATAATAATAATAATTCTGCTGGCTAAATCACACGAATTCATCTAACCCCAAAGTAAGCCAATTATTTACTTGTGTTATGGGTGTAAGTTAACGATAATAATACATAGCAATATATATTATATATAAAAAAAGAATTAAGTACCACTGTATTTACCAATCATTGATATCCTGATTACAATAATTCACAAACAAAATTTGCGATGCCATTGATGATGTCATCAATCATCGATATTAATAGTTTCATGCGATAGGATTCACTATGTACTTTTAATACCGAGGCGCTGAATACCTAATAGTACTACCGTACAAAAGATTCACTCCCTAACAAAAGTCTAGTTTAGGCATAAAAATTAAAAATATACCTAGACTAGCCAGAGCTACCCCTACCCCTGCAAGCAAAATTGAAAGCACGCGCGAACCGTATTTTTTATATCATAAGATAGCAAACAAGCAGATGGGTCTCCTGATGGAAAGAGTAAACCATCGCCTATAGACACCAAAGGTGTTAATGGTGCGTTGCTATCTTGTGGCGAGGTCTAATGCCACATGCATAAGTTTACCGGCTACCTCACCCTCCAAACCCGAACACGACAATGACAAGCACTGACGTTATTGCGGCAGGAATAGATAAGGTGGTGGTACCAGACCCGGGCGAGACAATGCAGAACTTTACCACCTAGTAGCCACGATGATAGTGACTTAGATTTTTTTAATTTACTTTCCATTTCGTCCAATACAATTTGGTGAGGATCTGATTCAGTCGGTTATTGCAGACTGCGTTTAAATTATAACATACCTAGTGATATTTGATCTTTTTAGTTATTTAAGTATAATAAAAGTTAAAAAAAATCTTTTCTATAAAAGAAAGTTCATTATTATAAACAGGACGAATACAATACTATCAAGTTTTTCTTTGAATTGCTGTATTCATCATTGAATAAGATACTAGTTTCGTGTCACCGCTAAGTCACAAACACTGCGCTTGTAAAATAGTACGGTGTATTTAGTATATTTACAATGGAGTTTTACTCAGGTCTTATATTTCTATAAATTAAAAGATTTTTGATAGGTTTTTGTCAGTCTCTCTCTTCGCAGTTTATCTCATCTCAGAGGGTCGTAGTACAAGAAAGCTATAATTTAACATGATAATTCAAGGGTCGGGTAATTCAAAAATGTGTTTTTTCAGTTTTACATGGGATTGGAAAGTGCCCGATTGGCGATAGGCTAGCACCTATCACATTGTAGGACCAAGTATCTTCGGCTAATCGTGGGAGCACTTGTTGCGCACCATTGTCTACCTCTTCGGGGATACGGGTGTGAAAATACTTTGATGACTTTCGAACGGCTTGACCGATCGAACCGTAGTTGATAGCATTCGATTGAGGTCCGCCAAACTTAGACATCCCAAGAATTTGAAACCATTCAGCCCATAAGCAGCAGAAGATTTTTTTAATACCACAAAAAATTACGCTGAAACAATGTTGTTTTTTTTTTCAAATAACTTTCAGATTGGTGTACCGATTGAGTATAAAATGAAATCAACTTTTTTTTCTTAAAAAATTTCGTCCAATGTCCTAAATTGCGTGAAAATCGATTTATCCGTTGGAGAGTTAGTGTTGACGATAACTACATAGAAACCTATACAATACATACATATACATACATATATATTATATAAATCATACTGACAAAATTAGAAAATTAAATCCTAAAAAGTTTTTTTTACTCGGATTAATTTTACCGTTTTAAAAACAATTAATCTATGTCTCGTTATGATTCAAAAATAGCTTAACCGACAGCGCATAACTGTTCTATTCTTGGCAAATATTCTAAGACTAGTGAAAAACAAAAGGAATCTCGTCGACGGAAATAACACTAAAAGAATAGCATAAATATTAATGTTTCTCCAAATGACATTCTTTTCTATACGGTTGAATTTATTACAAGATTTTGTTCTATTCATTATACATAAATATATTGAACACAGGTAGAATATGACGAAATAATTCATGAAACGATTAAAATACTAATAGCAAAAATACTGCGATTAGGGGACATTTGGCAGACGTGCAGATTTACCCGTCTACTTAATTTTCATGTTTGATTTTTTATGACATTGGAATGTTTCAATTGCTCACGCCCGAATAAAATTCTTGATTCAGTAAAGACATAAATAAAAAAAATATTGTCTGTATAGAAGAAATATTAAAACAATAACCAACCGTGTTAGTAATCAAAAACCTTAACATACGAAGATCTGTGTTATGACACCACGTCATTGCCTTTCAAACGTCAATTTTCATATGTTTTATAGTGACAGGAACAACAGCAAGAGACAGAGGATAAATTAGAAATATGATGAAATGACCGCCCCGTTGGTCGAGTGGTTAGCGACCCTGACTACGCAATCAACGTGGCTCGCGTTCAATTCCCGACGGGGACAAGTATTTGTGTGATGAGCATAAATGTTTGTATTTCCGGGTTTGGGTGTTTATTATGTATGTAAAAGTTTTTATATATGTATTTCTATGTATTAGTATCGTTGACTAACACCCATAACACAAGCAAATAATTTGCTTACTTTAAGGTTAGATCAGTAAGTTTAAATTGTCCCATGAATATTTATTTATTTATATTTAAAAAAAATAGAACCACACAACCAAAAATCCAACACGTTTCAATCGTTCACGTAAAAACACTTATACAGGAAGTTGTGATTCATGCAAGTTTTATTTATGATACGAATACGATTATCTAAAAACTCTTGGTAAATCGCTTTTTTACGAACTGCCAGATAGAAAGGCCGAAGGATCAACACCGAGAAAACGTATTTTGTAAATTGTTCGTCAATTACTCATACGTTAAACAAAAATGTCGTTGTTTTTGGACCACAATTTAGACAAAGGTTATTACGGATCATATGCAAAATTTTACAAATAAAAATGAACGTCAATTGTGTCATTGTAAATACTAAAGAGATATAATCATTAATATTGGCACGGCGCCAATCTCAGGACGTTTCCGGCAAGCCATCATATCTGGCGGCAGCTGATATACTTTCGGATGCACTGCGGACGCAGTGACGTATCATCTAATGGATATATAAGGACGTAATTCTATGGCTTCCACGTCATCACTCCGTCACATTATAATAATCGTGTATCACAACGGAATCTAGTTAATATTAGAATTTTTTGCAGAATGGGCAAAATGAAGCAGCTTGCCAAATATAAGGATAACATAGGATAGACATAGCACCTTGCCTATCAGACCGAAACATGGAGATGTCTAATTTTATGGGATCAAAAGAAGCAGTGTCATGCTTTTTTAAATCACATAGCAAAACAACAGATGGCTCTCCTGATGGAAAGAGAAACTATCGTCTATAGATGTCGATGGTGCGTTGCAATCCGTGTGGCGGGACGGCAATGCTACATGCACAAGTCTTACCGGCTAACTTACCCTTAAACAGGAACACGACAATGATATGCATAGAAGCTATTGCGGCAGGAATAGGTAAGGTGGGGGTACCAAATACCCGGGCGAAACGATGCGGAGCTCTCCCGCCTAGTAGTCACGATGATAGTGATACGTAAAATCAATTGGCCGCCTTTTAAGATCTACCTGGCATTTGATTTATTCTTCAAAGGAGCCTGGACCAATACGGAGGACAAACGTTAAATGAAAAATTCTTTACGAAACCTCTATAATGAAGCTGGTATTCACAACTTAGAACGGCACAGTGTAAGAGTCAAATTAATTTATAGAATGCTTAGAAACTAAAACCCAACTAAAGTTGTCTCATCATTTTTCATATTATCATTTAACTTTAAATAAGGAGCAGGTTTTTAGTAAGTCGAAAGCTTTTATTAAGGTTTGTTTAGTGACATTATTTTTAAGGACTAGAAGAATTGAAGAGAATTTGAAGAATTCTTTTCTTTTGAAACAAATCTAACTAACCACCACAAAACTCAGCTGCTGTTGAGCTTTCGATTTTTGGGTGTAAGTCCAGCAAAATCAACACTTGCTTGACTTGGGGATTGAACTTGGGGGTTCATGATCTGAGCCGAATAGGCTCAGGCGAAGCAATCCCGTATAAAATTGGTATAATGATAATTTGTTGTTATTATTTTTAGTGTTAAGGGAACATACCCATACTACGTGACCTATTTTTTAAGATTTTTCGACCCCTCCCTCCCCTCGGTGACCACTCGTAGTATATGCCAAGACCCCTCCCCCTCCTTTAGTTTTCACGTAGTAATTCATAATTATGATTTTTAATCATTTCACAGGCAAAAATTGAAAAAAAAAATAATTTGGCTCATACTCGTCTTTATTGCATAAGACTGCATGCATACTTAAATTACTAGTGAATTATGTATTATGAAAAAGAACAACATTCGTGAAAACATATTGCTATACAGTATGGAACTTACAGTAACTTAATTTACGAACACAACAATTATTTTCATTCATTAAATTTCTCTCATTAAAATCGACTACGTGACAAAAATCTGAGCCACCCCCCCGCTCCTGTGACTGACCGTAGTATTTTAAAGACCCCCCCCCCCCCCCCCCTGAACGGGTCACGTAGTATGGGTACGTTCCCTAATAAGAGTAATTTAAAAAATATACTTTATACATCTATCATCTATAGCCATATCTCAAAACCTATTGAACCGGTTTTGATGAAACAAACAGTTCCCTAAGTAAAGAATATACTTAATTTAAATCAAATGAACGATCTCGATATAGTTTTAAGTTCCCGAGCAATTTGTGAATAAACATACGTAAACATATAAATATACAAATATTTACGAAATATTTACGAAAATATTTACTTACGAAATTTAGTACACGTGCTTGGGCGCCTAAATAGATCATCATACTCAATATATAAATAAATATAAATATTTACGGGACAAATGACACTGACTGATCTAATCCCAAAGTAAGCAAATTATTTGCTTGTGTTATGGGTGTTAGTCAACGATACTAATACATAGAAATACATATATAAATAATTTTACGTACATAATAAACACCCAAACCCGGAAATATTAACATTAATCTCATCACACAAATGTTTGTCCCCGTCGGGGATCGAACCCGAGCCCCGTTGTTTGCGTAGTCAGGGTCACTAACCACTCGACCAACGGAGCGGTCATACTCAAGTATTATGCAATTCCAAAAATATTATATACGTACATGATGTCAAACTGACAACCTCCGTCTTTTCGTCGTTTGAAAAAACTCTCAACTTCACAATAAATATCACTTGATTTCTCTTGAGCTAGTAGGTACAACTGGTGTATTGAATGTATAAATTTCTATATCAATATGAAACTAGAACTGGACTGCGCCCCTACCTTATCATCCACCTACGCTTTCCACTTTGCCGTCTAGTGTTCTTCGTTAACCACAATGTAGATAGTGCTTTCGGTCAATAATTCATTACACATTGCAACCATTTGTCTTTCAATTGAGCTTAAAATCAATAACGTGCATGGTATCAATTTTAAAGGTTACCAAACAAAATGTGTATATATATATATATATATATATATATATATATATATATATATATATATATATATATATATATATAAATTCCTACATTTTTATGCCATAGGATAGCAAATAAAGCTGATGGCTCTTCTGATGGAAAGAGAAAACCATCTCCTATTGACACCAGGATATTAATGGCGCGTAGCTATTTGTGTGGTAGGGATGGAATACCAAATATGCATTTGGTTTATTAGCGGCTACAGTACCAAACCTAAATCAAACCGGAATACGACAGCAACCAGCACTGACGCTATTGCGCAGGCATAGTTAAGTACGACGGTGGTATCAAACCCCGGGCGAGACATTGCATAATTCTAGCACCTAGTTAGTAGACTCCTATTAACCTTTTCCCGCCTTTCACAAGACGCATAACCCGTTTATATATGTTTAAACCGTGTAAAAAAAACCTCGTCACGAATGGCAAAGCACCATTAACATTTTTTTATATTTCTTAAGATTAAAAACATAAATATTTGATGATATATTTTGGAAATATTGTGTTTAGAATTTAATATGTAGGTATTTTAAAACAATGTAAATGTATATTTTGGAAAACATAACTAACTTAATCATTAAGGATAATAATATTTTTTTTATATTATAAGATAGCAAACAAGCTGATGGGTCTTCTGGTGGAGAGTCAATCATCGCCTATAGACACCAAAGGTGTTAATGGTGCGTTGCTGTCTTGTGGCGAGATCTAATGCCACATGCATAAGTTTACCGGCTACCCTACCCTCCAAACCGGAACACGACAGTGACAAACACTGACGCTATTACGACAAGAATAGGTAAGGCGGCGGTACCAGACCCGGGCGAGATAATGCAGAACTCTACCACCTAGTAGTGTTGTCAATATTTTACACACTCATATTTAAAATGAGTATATGCGGCCATCAATTTCTAAATTGTTATGTCAAGATAAAGATAAAGTGTTAATTTTTACTTATTAAAATATGTAATGAAGTATTAAGAGTTGTTAATTATTTAACATATTTGAAGTTAATATGATTTTTGAGCTGAAATTAAGTCAACTATTTGATAAAGGTAATAATTAAGTAAATAAACTATTAGAATAAAATATTATAAAAGGCCTGACAGATAAGTTTCCAGGCATTCGTTTTTGTAAAACTAAGAAGTGAAGTGTCGTAACATACAATAAATTGTCAACAGTCGTGTATTTTGTATTTAATATAATTCAATATTCCGTCAGTTGTTGTTTAAATTAATAAATCTTTTACCCTTTTACCAAGTTGAGCGAACAGTAGCCACGATGTTGGTGACTAGTATAGCCAATCGGTCACCTTTTACGACCTGCCTGGCAGAACGGCAGTTGGCCTATTCTTTAAAGGAGCCCGGCACCAACACGGGAAATTTAATATTTCGAAACCGTGTAAAAGCATTTAAATATTATGTTTTAATTTTAAACAAAACAAAGTGAAACAAGCCACAAATCAAACTTAATTAGACGTTCTTAGTGTTTATAAAGTCGAGTTATGAAAGTGACGAACTTCGCATATAGTTGACGAAACCGCCTTAGATTTCTCATTTCTCTTATAATTTTCTTTCAATATTTCTTAGTACAGCTAAAGACAACAACAATCATGACCACAAAAGAACGTATTTCAATAGCTATTTAAAACGATATGGAGTTGGTGGTGGTAACACACCATAGCCATTACGATAAAGTACAGTTGTATTATTTAGATTCAATTTTATCAGATTTGTATCATTAAAATTCAACTCAGTAAAAAAAATGTGTAGGCGGTTGACCCTACAGGCCATCCCTGAAATTTCCCGCTTAATTAAGGTATTTTATGCTCAAAAGAGTAAAAACTATAAACATAGATTTTTTCAGTTCAAACATCTATTTTGTTAAAATGGCAGTAGATATATTAATTTTTGAAAAATTGTATATTTTGGAGACGCTGATTGAATTTGATCTTTCGAATGACATTCAACTCAATTTTTGAGATCTGAAATATTGCTTTAGCTAAATAATCGATAGGTTGAAAAATTTCGTAGCAATGCCAAAAACATTTTTTTTCAAATATTTTCATCATTAATAAATCTTAAACAAATTGACTGATTTTGATCCAATTAACGGTATTTGACGCAGTTTTTTAAGGAGAAAAGCTGATAAGATTTTTAAGTCCATCGGTGTATTAGCCTGAAAATTATTTTAAAAATATAAAGTAAATATGCTAAAAATGACGTAATTTTAATATTTATAAAGCTGTAACTTTTGAAAATTAAATTCGATTTTAATTCTTGAAATGCCATCTGACGTCTTTTTTTAGTACTAAAATATTGTGGAATATCAAAAAAGATTGGATGAAAAATTTCGAAGTTATGTCGAAAAAACACTTTTTTTTTAAATTTTCGTCATCGATTTCTCCCAAACGGTGAAACCGATTTTGATGCAATTTATACATTAGATGTAGTTTTTTGAGGAATAGAGCTGATTAGTTTTTGTACTCAATCAATACATTAACCTGGAAGTTATGTTAAAAAATACTGTTTCGCTAAAACTATTTTTGGGGTTTTTTCAAAAATTTTCAAAATCTCCTAGGCCGACTTGGTTCAAATTTTCCGTTCAAAACCGTTCCGTTCAAGCCGTTAAAAACATACACACACACACATACATACTGACGTCATCGCGATAATAGTCGGAAAAGATTCTTAGGACCTCAAAACATGGAGATCCGGTGAAAACTTGATTTTCGAAAATCGGGACAAATTCAGTAACTTCCTATCTACGTACATTATGTACTACGTAGCGGGAAGTTAAAAATATGGCTAGACAAGTCCAAACTAAAATTCGACGATATCCGGGCTCTACACTTTCTAAGTAAGTAACAACTTAACCTATACCTACACATAACCTATTATCATATATACAACTTTATATATATATATATATATATATATATATATATATATATATATATATATATATATATATATATATATATATATATATATATATATATATATATATATATATACCCTCTGCTGTGTCACTGTCTCAGTGCAAACGGAAAAACGGAAATAGAACATCTGAAATTCTCCCAAAATGGTATGTCAGTAGTAAGGAACCCTACGTGTGGGAGTCCGACTTGCACTTGGCCGGTTTTTTATATGCTCCATTCATTGTTGTGTTGCGAAAACTTACCCATCACGTAACCTTGAACGCACAAATTAACTTAGAAATTTTGAATCCTGCTGGTTATTTGTACAATAATGATAAGAAACTTAATTATGGTGAGAGAGAAAAATTTATTACAACAAATCTATTCATAACGGTATCAATATATATATATATATAAAAATCAATTGCTGTTCGTTAGTCTCGCTAAAACTCAAGAACGGCTGAACCGATTTGGCTAATTTTGGTTTTGAATTAATTGAAAGTCCAGGAAAGGTTTAAAAGGTGAGAAAATATAGAAAAAAGAGTAGTTAAAAAGGCAGAACAACGTTTGCCGGATCAGCTAGTAAGAAATAAATCCATGTTCCAAATTGAAACACCGTAATGAACAATGAACCATTGGAATAAGCATATTTACCCCGTCGGTGTAGCGGTACGGGTTTCAGTATCAGTATATGTATATGTTAGATGCAGATTTCTTGTTCGATGTTCTTATATTTCTAATCTCAGAAGTTAGACATACTTATAAATTTTAATAAACACTTCGGATTCAGGACTGATGTCTAAAACTGGTCTTAAATGATAATTGTTTTTTTTTATAATTTCCATAACAGCCTTGTAATATTTTCATGTGTGTATTTTGATCCTATGTTAAATTCTACTTTATTTAGTAAAGCAAAACCGTCCGTAAATTATTAAAATTTTGAAATATGTACAAAATATTTGAAAACTTAAAAACGTCACATGCAAAATCTATAATTTTGTCTTGCGTCTCTTTTCTTACTTCTTGTAACCAGGGGAATTTACTTATGAATCTTTCGCATATGTAATTACCATCCCTTATAGAAACGGAAATTAAATTCTTTATCTTTGGTGCCTAAAGGCGATGGTTATTTCTTTGTCGAATGAGCCATCTGCTTAATTACTATCTTACAATACAAGAGTATAATTATTTCTTTGTATAATATATAATTTTTAACCTAACCTCATACATATTATAAATTTAGTATCTCAGTTTTTTTTCAGACTATTAGTCACGCTTTTTTATTCACGAGAATTCATGGTTATACACCGCATCCTTGATTTGGCGATAACTCGGACCCATGACCCCGATAGATTTCTTAAAGAAACGTAACGCATAAACTATTACAAAGCATCCATTAAAATATATCGTCGACATTGATATCAGCCATTTCAAACAAAGATAAAGGATATTAATAGAAACATCGCGGTAACTGAGGTCAACACATCGCAGCGTTACTCCCAATGCCTATGTTGTTCTCCATATAGCAATGCTATTAATGAATAAACAAACCCAAGTATTTCAAAATTAATTGCACGCTGATAACATGCGTATTGTATAAAGTACTTACTTAGTGGAAGCATTTGTTGATTTAACTTTATTAAATATTTGGCATATGACTATTTATCAATCAACCAAATTCTATCACAAGGTTTATTAGCGTTGTAAAAAATCACTTTTAACATTCGCAATTTTATCATAACAAGTTAAGATAATTAACTGCAAAGTTATTATTACAGCTCGAGATTGTTAATTATTATTTTATTATTTAATAGAACACGAGATCGTTAATTACTTATTATTTTTTTAATTTTAGTCAGAATCGTTAGATAATTATTACTTACTACGTGGAGATTGTTAATTATTAAGCTAATTCGCAAATGCTATCGAGATCGATGATAGTTGAATTGTTAATAATGATCTCGACTAAAATTAAGCAGTTTTTCCGCAAAAATCTCGTCTTTTTATTCCATCATGCTTTTGAATGTAATAGCTCAATTTAATATCTTCCCAAATCATGCCCGTTTGAAAGTTTTTGAAGATACACTTCTTTTGGGTCGTTGGTTAGTCGGTCATAATTATGAGAGTAAAATTTATGATGGGCGCGCACACGCCACACAGTACACAACAACAGTCAAAAAACGACGCCAGCGTGTGGTGCTTATCTGTACGTTTTTTTGTTATGTTTGGTGTTAGTCATCAATATAATTCTGAACAATGAGTACGTACACTTTCAGGAATCTAAAAAAATATTCGACTGATCCGGATTCATGTATTTTCATAAAATACATGTATTAGATAGATTATTGTAGTGTTTCTATGTTTAAGCAGAAATTCTTGTTGTAAAATTGTATAAAGAACCAAGATATAGATTATTCGCTATGTACGAAGTACAGTACCCGGCGATAAATATTGCACATCGACCTTTGGAAAGAGACAATCGGCTAATTTCAGCTTCGTAGAGCGTTATCTCTGTCGCACAAAATACAAACAGTCCGGTACCTATTAGGAGCTGTTAAAACAAGTATGATTTGCTTCTTTTGATATTTTTATTCTTTGTATAAAATACACTAATTTTTCTATAAGTGATGGCTTTAGGTTGGGGTAAAATAAAATAAAAAAACATGTTTACATTATGTTTACGTATTTAATTATTTTGGAACATTACAGCGTTAGTGTACATAATAAACAACATTATACCTATTGCTAAAATGAGACATTGCAATAAAAATAATAATAATTCTAATTCTCAATTACTTCCATTTCACTATCTGTGCTCTCAAAGAGGTCAATATCACTGTCACTTAAGCCGTATTTATTACTAATCTATCAGTGTAATTGTCTAAACTGTGTTGAATGCTTCTATATTCATTCTCACATTTGATTGCATGATCGCAAACCTTTTTCCACTCTTCAGCGCCGATCATGTTTACTTTTTCAGTCAATAATGTTTTTACTGTAGTTAAGTTCATACCCACATTTCTAGAGGCTACATAGCCTTTCAGTTGAGACCATATATTTTCAATTGGATTAAAATCCGGATGATATGGTGGCAATCGCAACACAGTGTGCCCATGTTCGGCAAGTACTTTGTCCACAGAAAACTCTGTATACCTCTCCTTGTGCTGACATATAATAGCGTAAATCTGGGTTTTTGTTAATTTTGGATCAACTGGAATTTCATGTCTGTTTAACCAGTTGATCATTTCCCGTTTAATGGTGTTTGAGTTGGGGGGTCTCTCAACATATTTGTTGTGATAGGGTGCGTTGTCGATAACTAGAACAGAATCACTGGGTATATTTGGGATTAATTGGTTAACCAGCCATTTCTCATAGTTATCGTTATTCATTTCATTGTGATAGTCACCTGTAGTGTCCGTGGATTTATACGTTAAAAAAGCACCGGGTACAAAGCCTTTTTCATTTCCCGCATGAACTATTATCAAACGTTGACCTTTTGAAATTGGCTTTTTTACTCCTTTTTTTCTTATCGTCACTCCAAGATTTCCCTTTAGTGTGGGATGCATGTATATATGACTCATCCATGTAGACGATATTTTTTCCTATTTCGCGAAATTTGCGTATTTTATCAAGGTATTCCATTCTTTTGAGACTAACGTCGTGCTTTTCCATTAGAATTTTTCGATTATCTTCCATTTTAATGAACTGAAATCCCATGTCATGAAGTATTTTTCTCAACGTTTTTTCAGACCCATTGTAATTAATAGCTTCAGATAATTTAGCTTTTAATGATTTTATTGTTGGCAGTTCATTAAATCGTAAGTGAAAATCATACACCATTCTTCGAACAACATCGTAATCATAAATCATCCATATCCAAACAAAATTGCTTTTTTGGTCTCCCTTTTTTTGGAGTGCTGAACTTAATTTCAGTCGAATGTGTTTCAGTACTGACTTCGTTTAATATATTGTTCAAAGTTCTTCTTGAAATTCCAGTGGCATTTGCAACTCGCTCTTGAATCTTCTTAAAATAACAACTTACATTTTCATCTACTTTTTTTTTAAATCTATCAGCTTCGGTTACAAAGTATTTATAAACATTGTAGATAATTTCACGTGACTGACCTCGTAAAGGTTTCCCTCTTTTTCCGAAAGATGCCATATTACAACTTTAAATTATTTAAATTTGTGGGTGTTATCAACTCTAAATATATATTTTGATCGGGACGCGACCGCACTCTATCGTACTTGAACAACGATTGACTAAACGTCACATAGGTAGTGTGGGACAGAGATAACGCTCTACGAAGCCGAAATTATCCGATTGTCTCTTTCCAAAGTTCGATGTGCAATATTTATCGCCGGGTACTGTACATTGTTTCATAGCAATGCGACCGCAGCGCATGCTGCGGCAGAAATTCGGAACTACTAGGGAAATCTATCGATGATTACGTTTAGAGTTCCTACATTTTTTTAAACGTTGTTCTGTTATGAGCAATATGACGGTACACACAGTCGATATGAATTCTATACTTTTCTACAACGGCCTGCCAAATATCAACAAATTATATCAGAAAAATTAATGTACATAGGTGATAGTTGCTTTAAGAGGGACAAAGCTACATAACATTAAATAACAAATACATCAATAATATTAAATAATATAATATTATATAATAAATAAATAATAATGTTAAATTAAAGTACTTACTTTATATACTTACCGTAAAATGAAATTAATTGTGCTTCATTGTGAACGTTTAAGCTACTAGATTATTAACGCTAAAACTTGGAAGTTTGAGGAATGGCGTGGACTCTGTATCAAATAACTATTGCACTGTAGCTCTTCAATATTACCTAAGCTAAGCTAAAACTTATTTATTTATTTACTTTCAACACAGTTTGAGCTTTAAATTTAATATACAAGTGTTTATGCTTCCAAACTAGTTTTGAATAATATCCATTCTAAAAGTGATGTGCACTGTTTTGAACCGACTTCCCAAAAGGAGGAGGTTATACTTCCTACGTGTGATCTCACCATTTTAATTTGGTGAAGATATGATAAAATGTTCCTGAGACATAGGTAATGGTAAGTCAGTTGCTGCAGTTTTACTGCGATAAAAATATGAATAAAGTATTGATTAAATAAACTTACGTAATTATTTGCCATAATCTTCAATACTCGTGTGAATTACCCATAGATATTGGCAAAAAGCGTATTTAATGATAAATGTTCGTGTTGGTCTTGATCTGTATTGAAGAAGAGAGCACTTCACTTTCTGCGAGCCAGTTCGGGAACGGCGAGTGAAGGCTACACGTGTCAGAAGCAACGTGATTTATATATAGTAGACTTCTGCAACCCCTCGTCCAGCTTACTTTTTACTACCACCACCTCACCGCAGTGCATGTCACTGTCGAGTTCCAATTAAATAGTTAACATAGCCAGTAAACATCACATTCCTACGGCAAGGAAAGCACGGCTGTCTTATAGAGAATGGTTATTTTTTTCTGTCAAGAGAACCATTAGATTGTATGCCAAGAAAAAAATTCAGCATGGATCGACTCTTCAGACATTTTATAAATCTTACTGTAGATAGCATATATTTATTATGATTTTTTATTTACGACCCATTTATCTTTGTTAATATCGTTTGTCCCTTACTATTGATCATTTCTCTAAAGTCTAAACGCTATTTTACCACTCGCAATTAAACTGCACTATTCAATGTCCACAGTCGGTTTCTCACATCAATTTCTCATATATTGTGTTACATTCAATGGTGTGGTTCTTACATTAAAAATAGCTATAAATAACTAAAATTAAAATTTTGTAATTCAATATTCGACCCAACATAATTAACTTTAATTTTTACGTGTCAATACGTCGATAAAAATCATCATCAATAACTTTATCTCTTTTACAATCAATATCTGCATGATTTTTATTTAAACTGTATTTTTTATTATTATTTTTCAGGTAACACAATAAACACAAATATGTAGTTGACGTATTTAATTGAGGTTTATAATTTCAGTATAGGTACTATGTACATATACATGTATTGAAATCAATGTGTGTATGTCTAATGTTCGTCTGTTACTGTTTAACTTCTAAACTATAATAATTCGCAAAATCGTTCGATTGTTTGCTGGTTATAGGCTATATTACGTCACACTACATTCAACATGGTGTCCTCTTAATGACATATATATATATAAATTTAAAAAATGTTTTTGAAAAGCGTAACACGGCGTTTTATTTAAAATATATAAAATAAAGAGCTTATTAAATTTCACCATGTCGGATCGGGCTCGGTTTGAAGAAAAGATTTCTTCTAAGCCAAATTTATTTCCCTCATGAAAGCCACCTACTTTCTTGCTTCTTTGTGAGCGATTATTACTAAGTCGAATTTTAGTTTTAAACTTATTTACCTGTGTTATTCGCTTTCGCGGATAACGAATTACATCCGCGAACTGTTAAAAATCTTGCTCTAGGCACGTCCTTAACACAAGTAGAAGCCTCTACTAGCTTCCTCTTCTCCAAAAAAATTTGCTACTAAAAAACACAAGCGTTTTATACAATGTGATCAACAGTTTTGTATCATATAATAAATATATAAATAGAGTATAAGCGAGTAGGTGAAATATTGTTTTTTTCGATTCTCTAAATGTTTGTGATATTTATGGAATATCCCGCGTCTTATTATTTAACTAGCTGACCCGCGCAGCTTCGCCCGCGAGTAGATTAATATGTCATCTAAATAGCTTTCCATACAAATTTCATCCCCTATTTCAACCCTTTAAGGATTGATTTTTGAAATAAAAATAAGCCTATGTTTGACACCGGCTCTTCAACTTCTTCCGTGCCAAATTTTATGAAAATCAGTCCAGCAGTTTAGCCATGAAAGCGTAACAGACATACAGACAGACAGACAGACTTTCGAATTTATAATATTAGTATGGATTACTCCCGTAAACGTTATTTTAACCCAATATGAGGCGTTGCTTATTACTTCCCTGGTAATTTCATCCTTTAATTTTAATTGCTAGCTTCTGGTTCGTATTACAATGACATGAACGCCGTGTTGGTCCCGGCCTTCTTTGAAGAATAGGCCAACTGCCGTTCTGCCAGGCAGGTCGTAAAAGGCGACCGTTTGGCTATCGAATCACTACCATCGTGGCTACTAGGTGGTAGAGTTCTGCATTGTCTCGCCCGGGTTTTGTACCACAGCCTTAACTATTCCTGCCACAATAGCGTCAGTTCTTGTCACTGTCGTGTTCCGGTTTGGAGGGTAAGGTAGCCGGTAAATTTATGCATGTGGCATTAGACCTCGCCACAAGATAGCAACGCACCATTAACATCTTTGGTGTCTATAGGCGATGGTTGACTCTTTCCATCTGGAGACCCATCTGCTTGTTTGCTATCTTATGATATAAACAAAATGAACAAGTTCTTACTAATTTTCATTGTCGATGCTAAACATACGAACAATTGATTCCCTATTAAAGGTATAATTCTACCTTACCTGCAAATACTTTGTACGTAACCCGGACAATGTTGCATTGTGTTAAGGAAACGCCTGTACATTTAATTCAATGTCGATAATAACATGCAATGGCTTCGAAGATAAAAATAAAAACACAACATTCGAATGGAACGGCTGATAATCGGTTTATATTATCAGTTAACGAACTATGATATCAATTTATTGTAAGTAAACACAGTCTTGATTGGTATGATCAATTTTTAACATTGGTACGCTATGAAAATATAAACTCGGACAAGATGGCGCGTATGCAAAGTATGAATTATGACGGCATTAAATAAACAGACAAATTTTAAGAAGAGCGAACGCAGTAACCTATGTTTGTTGATAAAAAAATGAGTAAACGGTAGACCCTGCAGGCCATCCCTGAAACTTCCCGCTAAATCAGGTAAAAAAAGGTATTTTGAACTCAAAGAAGTAAAAACTATTAGTATTGATTTTTCAGTTCAAACATCTATTTAGTTAAAAATAACAGTCTATTGATTTTTGAAAAGCTGTTAATTTTTTAAACGATGATCGATTTTGATTTTCGAATGGCATCCAACTAAATTTTTGAGATCTAAAGTATTGTTTTAGCTACATAAGCGGCAGGTTTAAAAAAATTCGAAGCAACTTTATATACTTTTTTTAAATATTTTACCAAGCAAATTGACCGATTTTGATGTGATTAACTGTGTTTGAAGCAGTTTTTTAAGGAGAAAAGCTGAGAAGATTTTTAAGTCATTCGATATATTAGCCTGAAAGTTATTTTAAAAATATCAGGTTTGCTAGAAACAAAATATTAATATTTGAAATGCTGTAATTTTTGAAAACTTGATTCGATTTTGATTTTTGAAACTGCATTTGATGTAGTTTTTTAAGTACTTTTTTTTACTTTTTAAGTACGTTTAATTGTAGAAAGTCAAAAAATGTTTGATTAAAAAATCCCGAAGTTATGTCGAAAAAACACTTTTTTTAAATTTTTCGTCAACGATAACTCCCGAATGGATAAACCGATTTTGATGCAATTTATGCATTGGATGTAGTATTTTGAGGAATAGAGCTGATTAGATTTTGTACTCGATCGGTAGATATCTGGAAGTTATATTAAAAAATACTGTTTCACCAAATTTTTTTCGAGGTTTTTCAAATTTTCCCAAAATCTTCTGGGCCGAATCGGTTCAAATTTTCAGAAAGTCTAAGTTGAGCGGAATCCAATCGAATGCGTATCGATCGGTCGATTCGTTCAAAAGTTATGAGATAAAGACACACTCGTACTTACCGTGAAAATAGTCAGAAAAAGGTTTCTAGTAGGTAGGTAGTCACCAAAGCTGTTAATGGTGCGTTGCTATCTTCTGGCGAGATCTAATGCCACGTGCATAAGTTTACCGGCTACTTTACCCTCCAAACCGGAACACGACAGTGACAAGCACTCACGCTGTTGCAGCAGGAATAGGTAATGCGGTGGTACCAGACCCGGGCGAGTCAATGCAGAATTTTACCACCTAGTAGTCACGCTGAACCGCACACAGAACAGCAGTTGGCCAATTCTTAAAAGGAGCCCGACACCAACACTGGGAAAATTAGTAGTATTTAAATGCTCAATCAGGCATTTAAATACTACGAATATTAAAATATAATATAAAAATATGTTATAACTTTCTATAATAAATATTATGTTATATTTATAAATCTAGGTCTTGGTCCAGGCTCCTTTCAAGAATAGACCAACTGCCGTTCTGCCAGGCAGGTCGTAAAAGGCAATCGATTGGTTATACGTATCACTATCATCGCGACTACTAAGTGATAGAGTTCCGCAATGTCTCGCCCGAGTATTTGGTGCCACAACCTTACATATTCCTTCCGCCATAGTGGCAGTGTTTGTCATTGTCGTGTTACAGTTTGGAGAATAAGGTAACCGGTAGACTAATAATTGTGGCATTGCCATCCTGCTACATGAAGAGCAACACACTATTACCATATTTGGTGTCTGTAAGCGATGGTTTCTTTTACTACCAGGAAAGCCATCTGCTTGTTTGTTATCTAATGATATAAAAAAACACATAGATATATGATTGATATAATTGTAAAGACCTTAAGGTACGTTTACGTAACCGGAACACGTCCGTGACAAGCATTGTCTCTCTTGCGTAAGGAATGTGTAAGGCGGTGGTTCCAGACCCGGGCGAGACAATGCAGAACTCTACCACCTAGAAAACCTTGTTTCTATATACAATTTAAGGAAGAATTATATTAACTCAGTTCAAATAATATTTAGATATTTGATTTATACAAATCCAAGCCAAATGTCACCTCAACAAATAAAAAATATTTTAAATGGAATTTAATAGAATTTCATTCTTTGTTTAAAATTTTGCACATGTTATGAAACCTAATAATATAAAACATCCGCTCCAGATCCGCCTAAAAACTAACGGATACGGATCTTTCTTCTGACGCGGACATCCACGGATACGAATACGAATACGGATATCCGGCACATCACTAGTATTTAAGTAGTGGGAAGTTAAAAATATGTTTTGTTCCTAGAGGGAAAATATATTATCACGAAAGTAATGACAAATATTTGAGTTTTAACGGAAAATATAATTTATGTCAATTCGTTAAGTCTGGCACAAAGTCTTGGTCTTGCATATTCAGTCTGGTTTTGGTCTTGGTCTTGGGTCTCGCTAGTAAAAACGAGCTCTTGGTCTTGGACCAACAAGGACCAAGGTCAATTTTGCTCGACCAAGACCAATTTTGCTCGTTACCAATTATCAGTTCCGTCATATCAATAAATGGCTGGATACATAATATTATACAAGTAAAATAGTTTTTTATATAAAATCAAATATTTGTTCAAGATTAGTGTAACTATACTCAATTAAAAATAAACAGTTATTTAAGAAGTAGCTGAAGGATTTTGAATTTTATCGTACCATTCACCTCGACTTTAAGGATTAATCAACATTATTTAATATAATAACGATTTAAAAACATCTAGAAGGTTAATTACTAATTACAAGCGTTAAAGAATTCTCGGAATGCGCGGGATATCCTCCGGTTCATTGATCTATACCTACTCTACACTAATTGTATAATATGCATCAAAACCACGATTTGTTTAATTGTTAAGTGTTTAATAAAGTTGATGATAATACCTAGATATAGTTACTTTACTCTATTGAGAATCACTACATAGTGTAAAACAAAGTCGCTTTTCGCTGTCTGTCCCTATGTATGCTGAGATCTTTAAAACTGCGCAACGGATTTTGATACGTTTTTATTTTAATAGATAGAGTGATTCAAGAGAATGTTTTCCATGTATAATAATTTATAAAGCAAAACAATGCCGGATCAGATAGTATTATTATATTAGTTAAGCGTTTCTAAATTATACCTGTAGGCTGTAGTATATAGTTTTCAAACTAAAGGTTGCGTTTGTCTATGCATTCAATTTAAGAGGCTAGTCCCCGACCGTGGGAATTTAAAATTGAACACACATATCTATATATTTCACTAATCATATACGTCGACCATGCGTCACACTAGGGCCCGCACTAGCCCTAAAAATTGTGTATTCATTGCGGATTTTCTTCTGCGACATACGTAATGACACAAAAACCACAAAGTCTCTATTTTTCATTAATTTGGTAAAAGTCAAGGTGAAGCCATAGTGAACGCGTTTTACGTGTAGTAATAGATTGTTCTTCACAACTGATTGATAACGTATAATTTTGATTAAACTGCGATTAAGTACTAATACTTAATTACTTAAATAATTAATACTTCAGAATATAATACAGGGCCATGATACGTAAATTAAATGTATATTAAAAGCGACCAAAAGTATTCAATTTTTTTTTAATGTATCACAAAATTAATCAAATCGGAACCGATCTTCTCAAGGATCATAGTAATTTACGTATTTACATTTACGTGTAAACACATTCAGTAACATAAAAGTACACAGTCTTACAACACGACTTATTTGTGGTTAAATTTAAGTTTTTATTTAATGTGAGGGAAGCCATTGGTGACCGCTCTGTTATTCACATAGTTAACAACCCTGACTACGCAATCATTGGGGCTCAGGTTTGATTGGTGGGTTTGTAAATTTATTAAATCTCGATTAACATTGCAATTTTTCTAAGTATTGGCGGATAAATTTTGAAGCATCATTATTATTCAATATTAAGCTACTGTTACGCTTGCACGAATATGTAGGGGGAAATTGGATAAAGTCGTATAAGTGTAGTGACTGCATATTTTTGGTTCACTTTTTTTAGCAATTTTTAAAATTTCTCTTTTATATACAAGGGTATGTGAAGAAAATAAAAAAAAATACTTTGCTAATATAATACAGTGACATAGTAGAAGATTTTAAAAATATTTTAAAATTCCTACGTATATAGATAGAAATTACTCATTTTGCCCCGTTTTCAAAAATGAGTTTTCACTAGATCTTAACGGTTTAAGATGACGTCAGTATTTCTATGTATGTATGTATATATGTGTGCAAACATCGCACTACTTTTGAACGGCTTGACATATCGAAACAAAGTTGATGGCGTTCAATTGGACTTCAATCAACTTAGACTTTCTGAAAATTTGAACCAATTTGATCTAGGAAAATTTGAGAAATTTGGAATAAATCTCAAAAAAATTTTGACGAAATAACTTTTTTTTAAAATAACTTCTAGGTTAGTGTACCGACTGTATACAAAATCTAATCAGCTCTTTTTCTCCAAAAACTGCGTCCCTTCCATAAATTGAACTAATAATTTTTGGACCTTTTACAATAATTTAGTACGTAAAAAATTACGTCAAATACGATTTTTTTAATTTTTTTTTTTTACATTTCTTCGTCGTTTTTCAGCCAATTGATTTTATAGTTAGTAAAACATTTTAGGCTCTATATATGACTATATATAGAGTATATGACTCTAAAATAATATAAATATTTTGTACGCTTCTTAACTCAAAACGTTTGAAGTAGTGTTTCACTTCCGATTCGTCAAAATCAAGCACTTTAGTAAATTTAAAATGCTTCTATGATCACCAATTTTCATTTATACTATTACATGTACAATACACTACGATGAAATAGGTAAATACAGTGATAAGCTAACGTAAATACACTATACACATTGGTCACACTCGCTGTACTATCACCGAACTTAACCGCCTACGCTGTATCACTAAAACACTTATCTTATTCACTGTATTACACACTGGTGACACACACGCTTCACACTGGTCGCAAAATTATTCGCAACCATACTGTGACAGGAGTGGACCTAAATTAAGAAAACACTAATTAATTTATTTATATTCATTAAAAATTATTTTATGTAGTTATTTCCACAGAACATATTTCGAAACAAAAAAGTTTGAAAAATATTTACATATACGTGTTTATATATAGTAAAGGGATCACGATAACTACCAAAAATACGGACGGTCTCGCGACCGGGTTTTTCATTATTTCTAGAATTTCATACTCTTTCACTTGTTTCGTATTTTATGTCAATTTAATAGTGTGTTTTTTTTTTATAAAACAATAAATATTAACAATTTTTTTTTCTATTTATTATTCGTAAGATAGCAACAAGGTGATGGCTCTCCTGATGGAAAAAGAAACCATCGCCTATAGACATCAAAGATATTAATGGTGCTATCCGTTTTTATCCGTGTTGCAGAATGACAATGCCACACGGATAGGTCTACCGACTACCTTACCCTGTAAACCGGAACACGACAATGACAATCATTGACGCTATTGCGGCAGGAATGTGTAAGGCGGTGGTACCAAACACCCGTGCGAGACGTTGTGGAAATCTACCAAGCTATGAAAGTTTGTTGCAAAATATACTTTATTTTGTTAACATAAAAAATCTTTAGAAAGTCCTCCCTTGTGTTGGTCCCGCGCTCCTTTAAAGAATAGGCCAACTACTGGTTCTGCCAGGTAAGTCGTAAAAGGCGACCGATTGGCTATACGAGTCACTACCATCGTGGCTACTAGATGGTAGAGTGCTATATTGTCTCGCCCGGGTCTAGTACCACTGCCTTACCTATTCCTGCCGCAATAGTGTCAGTGTATTGTCACTGTCGTGTTCCGGTTTGGAGGGTAAGGTAGCCGGTAAACTTATGCATGTGGCATTAGACCTCGCCACAAGAAAGCAACGCACCATTAACACCTTTGGTATCTATAGGCGATGGTTAACTCCATCAGGAGACCCATCTGCTTGTTTGCTACCTTATGATATATATAAAAAAAGTAAATTGTCGCTTACTACTGGCTTATATTTATAAATTATTATGAAAAAAATTTTTTTTTTATAATAATTAAAAATATTTTCATAATAATACTATAATGAGAGTTTAAGTAAGCATAAGCGATTGATTACACTCGCAACCCACCCTGATGGAATATTTACGTCAGAAAATTAATTTCAAACTGACGTGCTGTCGCCTTTGATTCTGGGGGGTTACTGAAATGTTTGATGGACGTTTTTAAAAAATCATGTTACCGATTAAATTCTTCATATAACACAGGTCAACAGTGGTTTTGGTGCCAAGAAGCTGTAATATTTTTTTAACTTAGGACCTTTTACTAATTACATGTATAGCAAAAAATTTGATTTCCTACGTGTAGTTTTCTAGATATTGATTTTTAAAGAAAAAAAAATGATGTGGTGTCGCGGGACACCAGGTAGGAACGAACTTCTTTCGGCTAAACGGCACTACTCGCTTGTGTACGCGACTGTCGCGCCTGCGCACGTCTCATTTAACGCTTTTATTCCACGCATTTTTCTTACGGTTTTACTATCACATTTTTTTCAGTTCGGTCGCGCAGCAAAATCCCTATCCCCTCCAAGCCTGCCGTAAGGAACTTCGTTCCAATAAATATTTTCATCAAAAACAGCATTTATTACATTGTTAGGTACACAAAAACTTTCTTTTTCGCGACTTTCGCGAATGAGGCGTAGTAGAACAATCACGTTGTATCCCCCAGCAGTAGTTAGCCATCATGTGCTGATCCCGTCGGCCTTGGTACCTTTCTTCCACGGTTTTTAGGTCCTGGTGAAACCGCTCACCTTGTTCTTCACTATAGGATCCCAGATTCTCTGGGAATTGATCGAGATGACTGTGGAGATAGTGCACTTTGATGGACATGTTACACCCTAAGTTTTTAAAATTATTTATCATGTTGTTAACAATTTCAGTGTAGTTACTTGACTTGTTATTTCCCAGAAAGTTCTTAGTAACTTCAACAAACGAAGTCCACGCAAGTAGTTCCAAACTGGTCATTGAACTTATGGAATCAGTATCTTTTACTAACGTTCTTATTTGTGGGCCATCTAAAATACCCCCATTTATCTTTTCTATGCTCAGATTAGGGAATTTTTTAATTATATAGAAAAAACATTGCCCATTTTTATTTAATGCCTTTACAAATTGTTTCATTAAACCTAGCTTAATATGTAAGGGGGGCAATATGATCATAGTTTCTTCACACGATGTTTTGCGGGTAAAACAATTTGTTGGAACAGGTACTTCCTCCAAATGTGGCAAAGGTCTTCTAGCCGACTGTAAGTCTGGATAAATCATTTTTTTCACATTAAGTCCACGCAAATCAACACAGCAGAAATCGAAGTGATTTTTTGATTCTCTCCATTGCATAGGCACTCCGAACCTCATACGCCTTCTTTTACCATTGAACCACTGTCTCAAGTGTTCATAGCACATTTTACAAACAATTTGAGGTATCCACGGTTTGTTTTCCTTTTCAACTTCCAACTTAAAGTAAGAAACATAAGCGCTTTTTACAAAATCTGTCGTAGGTTTCCTGAATTTTTTTTACCGTGTATTCCCCACAAATGTAACAAAACACATTTGGCTCATTGAGACAACTTCTTCGAGACGAAGACATGATAATAAAATGAATTAATTTACAGATAAGTACTAATAAGTGCTCACAAATGTACTAATTATATCAAAATTAAAAAAGTAAAGGTAGTTACATATCTACACGTAGGAAAAAATAAATAAAAATATTTTAAGTGTTGCCAATGTATACATAAAACAAAACTAAAAACGATATCTCAGCACCAACTTTTTTTTTAAATTTGTAGACCTGTGTAACATATAACATTTTACCGATTAAATTCTTCATATAAAATTGTATGGAAGATGGTGGACAAAAATATTAAGCATGTTTCTATTAAAATTACTTTTTTATAAAGTCGTTTAATAAAAAACTAAGACGGTGAAAGTGAATTATAGTTCTTTATTAAAAAATAATTGTAAATTTTTTTAAAATTGTTGTCCAAGAAATACTGTAATTTTTGCAAACGGAAAAGGTCGAATTTTAGGTTTTGGGTGAAGTTTACGATTTTTTTTCTACAAAACTAAGAAATGTTTTGAAAACATCTCTCGGTGAAACTGTTAAAAGTTTCATTAAGATTATCACCGAATTTTTTTAGAAAGCAATTCCGTATATTCATTTAGGAATTATGAAAACCGCAACACTCCTTTTAGCAGTTTTTAGGGAATGGGGCCTTAAATAGCAAACAAGCATATGACTCTCCTGATGGAAAGAAAAACCAAAGTGCGTCGCTATCCGTGTGTTGGGATGGTAATGCCCTATGAAGCATCCATCCCTGAGTAGAACATAATCAATACTCCTGAGTTTCGTCTTCTGCGGCTGTAATCACTGTTTTGACTACTTAATAGAAATTATACATACTTACATTTTTATCTGTCCGTGATAATCTGAAAGAACAAACTCAAAATCTCATTTTATATGTTTGATATTAGTACATAAAACAAAATAATAATTTGGTTGTATGAAAGGCAATAATCATACCTCGCCTTAATTATATACTTAGCGAGTACATACAGCTCAAGAGCTTTACGAACATTATAACGAATAAAAATAAAAAAAAATATATAAAATAATACTTTAGAAAGCAATTGCAAAAATAGATTTTATTATGAAGTTGTTAAGAATGTTCAATTAAACGGTCACTTGTGTGTTAAAAACACTCGCCATTTTAAGTTTACATTTATAAATTCAAATGTTTATAGTTTACCATTCGTTTCCAACGTTTATCGAAGTAATTACGAATAAAATTCAATATACGATTTTCATTTGCATATTTTAGCACGAATCCACAGTTTCGCATGATTAAAATGCCTTGTAAGGAAGAATCGTAACTTAATTGTCTATTGCGTCTTAAATATATCTTATAAGGCTATTTCGTATAATCGAAGAGCAACTGGAATTCAGATAAACATACATTGTATGATGTCATATAAACGAACTCCGCGCGGACGAAGTCGCTGGCAACAGCTAGTAATACATATAAAAATGATAATAAAGTTTTCGATGAACGTCCAGTCTGGACATGCAGACATCTGGACTGTGTCACAACTACGTTCAAAATATTTACCGTTTCGGTACCATTTTTTTAACAGCTTCAGTTTGTCACGGGATTGGTTTCTTTTGAAAATTACTATATCATATAGAAGATTTTTAAGACATTTTTACAAGTTGGTCGAATTTTACTCGTTAATTTGTAAGACCGACTTAACCGTGATAGTTTTCCTTTTAAATTCATTATATTTACTACTACTGTGAATTTCTCCCACTCCCAAAACCAACTGTTAAGCTGGTAGAGGGTGGGGGGGGGACACTTGACTCTAACAAAAATTAGCACTGTAAAGCTTTATATTTCACAAACGAGTCCCTTAATCGAATCGAAACGAGTTCCTTAAGAAACGTATCCAACGATACCCCACACTATAGAGCACGCGAGAAAAAAAATTAACATCCCAACTTTACATGTAGCTTAAAAAATTGTGTAAACGATTGACCCTACGGGCCATCTCTGAAACTTCCCACTAAATTAAGGTATTTTAAGCTTAAAAGAATAAAAAATATATTAATAATATATTAATTTTTCAAAAGCTGTATATTTCTAAAACGATGATTGCATTCAACTCAATTTTTGAGATCTAAAATATTAGTTTAGCTAAATAATCGATAGGTTGAAAAATTTCGATGCAATGGAAAAACATTTTATTTTTAATTTTCTTCATTGATAAATCCCAAAAAAAAAATTGACCGATGTTGATTAAATTAACGGTATTTGACGCAGTTTTTAAAGAAGAAAAGCTGATAGGATTTTTAAGTCAATCGGTGAAAAATAACTTGAAAGTTATTTAAAAAAAATTAAGTAAGTTTGCTTAAAACATCGTAATTTTAATATTTGAGAAGCTATAAGTTTTGAGAATTAGATTCGATTTTGATTTTTAAAATGGCATTTGACGTAGTTTTTAGTACTAAAATATCGTAGAATACCAAAAAATGAATGGTTAAAACATTTCGGAGCTATGTCGAAAAAACACTTTTTTCAAAATTTTTCGTCAACGATTACTCCCAAACGGATACACCGATTTTGATGTAATTTATGTATTAGACGCAGTTTTTTGAGGAATAGAGCTGATTAGTTTTTGTACTTAATCGGCACATAAATCTGGAAGTTATATAAAAAAATACTGTTTCGTCAAAACTTTTTTTGGTTTTTTCAAAATTTCTCAAAATCTTCTGGACCGAATCGGTTCAAATTTTCAGGAAGTCTAAGTTGAGCGGAATCCAATCGAATGCCATCAACCGCCTTTCGATTGGTCAAGCCATTCAAAAGTTATGAGATGTTTAGATGAAAGTACATACATACACACACATATTCACACACACACATATATACATACAGACACACTGACGTCATCGTGAAAGTAGTCGGAAAAGGTTCCTACTTCCTAGGACCTCAAAACGTGGAATCTGGTGAATGGTATATGGAGTATGGTACTGTAATACCTTTATGGTAGTACATGCATACTGGCAGCTTTGTCTGCTTTTAAACGTAGAACATTGTTTAGTTTTTCTATGTGATGTATATAAAATATAAGAGATCGAAGTATTCTTGACGGGCTAAGACGTATGCCCTAAAAATAAATGAAGATCCGAAAAATATCTTTCATTTCGATAAAGAAAGTTAGATCCCGTGTACCTTAAAAGCAGCCAAGCGAGTAAAGTAATCGTCCGGGCATTTGAAGGATTCTGCAGCTGGTAGAATCTCCGGGCAGGTTCAGTCGGTAGAGCAGCAAACCTCTACATTTGGTGCAAGCCCGAGCGAGTTGTTACAGTACCTCAATGGTGAACTAATATGTATATTCGTGCCAAATTACAGCTTTCTAGTACTAAGGATCTCTGAGCAATCGTACTGACGGACGGACGGGCGGACATAGCGAAACTATAAGGGTTCCTAGTTTACTTCGGAACCCTAAAAATGAGGTATCGCTTTTCCGCATCTGTTTGCTTGCTACTAGTACGATGGACGGTTGATAAGGTCGCGGCCTAAGGTATTTAATGAAAGAAAATTATAGTTTTATATTTCTTATTTTTCAATATAATTCCCTTTTCTGTGAAATACATTTTTCGCATCTTGAATATAAAGCCTTTAAGTCATTGAAAAAATATTCTTTAGATTTCTTTTCAAATTGGATTTTCACGGCCGCCTTCATTTTATTATCATCCGAAAAACTTTGCCCCATTAAGTCCTTTTTAAATTTAAAAAAAAAGAGAAAAATCACCGGGTGCTAGGTCTGGACTATAGTGTGAATTATTAGTTATTATAAAGATTAATTCTACTAAATCTCGTAGCTTTTAAGCCATCGCTCGCAACCCGAGGGATGTAAACGAGCGCAATGTGTTGCAGAAACAGCACTCCATACGTCAACTACCACGTGTTTTCTGAACGACTGCCTCACGATCCTGAACCAGTAAATTAGCATAGTACTGGCTATTCACTGTAGTCGCTTTAGGCAAGTAATTAATTATCAAAATTCCTTCGCGATCCCCAAAAACGGTAACCATAATTTTATCCACTGCATTGACTCTTGTTGGACTATGAATTATCTTGACGTTTCATCTGCGGTCACAGTGCGGTTGCAAATTTTGTCCAAATCACTCTGACACAACTCCAAAAATTCCGATCATTCCGATCGTCTGTGCTTGAGAAGTGGTGTGAGGTGTGAGCATTCGCGGAACCAATGGCCACTAATTTTTTCCTGTGCTCATATAAAATCTCTCCGATTCATTCTTTATTAATCTGTACATCTTCTGCTATCTGCCACAATTTAATTATACGATCGCCCATTACTATTTGTTCGACTTTATCGACATTTTATTCGGTCACTACCGTCACTAGGCGACCCGGGTACCACCGGTAGTTTTCTCAGGACACTCTTCTTAGGTGAAATAGTCAAACCCATTTTTTCCCATCGTGTATGAAGGTGAAGAATCCCAAAGAACCGACGACATTTTATAAAAAATTTCTTTAGGCGTATTTCCTTTTTTACAAAAGAGATTAATCGCCGCACGGTGCTTAAAATTACGAGTGTTTCTAATTTTTGTTGACGTGGTGTTGTTTTTTATTCCAGGAATAATTTTTGAATGAACAAAATAAAAAATGCGGTGTCATTTATACTTTCAATAACTCACTTGATTAGTGTTATCACTAGCGAAATGATTAGTCACCGCTAAGTACCTTAGGCCGCGAACTTATCAGCCGTCCCTCGTAACACTGTCTTCTCCTACACGGTTTAAGTATTTTTGTTTATAGTTGACTTTTATTTATTTCTTTTTATTTTCAAAATGCGTGAAACACAAGTAAATTTCTAAAGTCGTCTTTTCATCAAATATTTGACAAAACAAGCTACTTTGTTCTAGCGGCATTTTGTTCATCCACTTTCACCATTATAAGCACGCCAATATATTGCATAGACTCGTAGAAATTGCGCGTAGATAAATCTTTCGAATTGTTTGCCCAAATGGATTTCGCTTATAAATGATTTATTGAACGCCGATATATTATCGAAGTAAGGAGAAATAAATCAAACGTTCTAATTTAATTCTTTGCCTAGACATTAATCACTGTAATTTTATTTTGAATATTACGTATAATGGAACATTGTGCGTTTCAGATTTTTCCATAATCTTATTGTTAAACAGCCTTTTTTGCATATAACTAGCGGTTATCTTTGCGGGTTCATCTGCATTATTTACTATGTAAAGTGTAAACACACATCGCTGAACGCGTATTGCTTATAAATTCGTAGTTTCCTAAAACCTTAATAATTTATATCTTATACTCTCGTGTCACACAATCTTAGTTACCATACTCCTCCGAAACGGCTTGACCAATTTTTATGAAATTTTATACTTTTATACGCATATTCAGTAGGTTTGAGAATCGGCTGCTATCAATTTTTAATACCCCTAAAAGTGATACGGGTTGTCCACCCCAAACATTTTTTTGGCAATAAGTTGTTCCCGTGGAAATACATCAAATACTTTTATAATGGATCTGGATATATATATATATATATATATATATATATATATATATATATATATATATATATATATATATATATATATATATATATATATATATATATAATATTATGACATTAAAACATACATACAACCCTAAATTTTCTCCTTTTTACTATCACCCCTATTTTTTAATTCTTTTATTTTTTGTATCACACGTATTTCTTTTATGATGTAGCATCCATTAGGGAAGGATTTTTCAAAATTCAACCCCAAAGGGGGTGAAATAGGGGATAAAAGTTTTAAACATTTTATTCCTTGGACATATTTGCATGAAATTTCGCATGAATTGAGTAGAAAAAAAAATTAATTATGTGTTTAAGCGTTTTAAAATTAGATGTCTAAGAGAGTAAAATAAAGAAAGTGCGGCCATCGAGAACCATGGCGAGGCACTAGCTGTCTCTCTTGATATCTCGAAGGCCTTTGACAGGGTCTGGCACGATAGTCTTATTGGCAAGCTTCCTTCGTACGGTCTACCTACTGGTCTCTGCGCCTGGATCTCAGATTTCATGAGTGGCCTGTCGATTAGATTAGTCGTCGACGGCTGCTCGTCCGACCAAATGGCTATAAATGCCGGAGTCCCTCAGGAATCAGTTCTCTCCGCAACTCTATTCCTGCTACATATTAACGGCCTGCTGAAGCCCGGTATCTATGGGTACGCAGACGATAGCAGATGTTGTGGAGAGATACGCATCCAGCGCGCAAGCCAGTATGGCACAGATCCAGTCTCTCAGAGAGGCGATGGTCGATCGTATGAACCTGTCCTTACATGCATTGGGGTGATGCTAATCTGGTCAAGTTTAATGCGGCTAAGACCCAGGCGAGTCTATTCTTCACTAAACGGAGTCTATTCTATCTGTCTCCGTCTTTTCAGGGTGTGTCCGTTCCGATAACTGATCACCTCGAGCTTCTCGGTATCACCTTAACGAATATTCTCAACTTTGGTTCGTACATCGAATCGAAAGCCCAAGTCGCCTCACAAAAACTTGGTATTCTGACCAAGGTGAGATAGTATTTCAGCCCAGGACAGTTGCTCAATTTTATCAAGCACATGTCCGGTCGTGCATGGAATACTGCTCTCACCTCTAGGACGGATCCGCCAAATACTAGCTGGAGACGCTTTAGGCGATAGAGAGGCGTGCCAAGAGGCTCTTAAACGACGATGATCTGGTAGGCACAAAACTCCAGAGCCTCGCTCATCGCCGCAGTGTGTCTAGTTTATCGGTCTTTTATCGGATACAATTTGGAGAGTGTGCTGCGGAATTGCGCGACTTTATTCCACCATCCTCGTTTTTCTATCGATCGTCGAGGCGCACAGATACTAGGTATTGCCATATGGTGGACGTTCCAGGTACCCGGACAAAGCAGTTGGACTCGACATTCTTGATCCGAACCGCAAGGGACTGGAATATGCTTCCTGAGTTTGTGTTCCCCGACGGGTACAACCTGGGGACCTTCAAGAGAAGAGTGAACAGGTACCTTCTAGGGAAGCGCGTTCTATCTTAGGCCGCATCTTAGCTTACCATCAGGCGAGATTGTGGTCAACCACTTCCCTATCGATAATAAAAAAAGAGTTACTCGACAATGGTAATATTCAGACCGAGAAGCTATTAAGACGTCATTTAGTTGCTCATGTAAACAAGCCATATGTATTTAAACGTTAAGTTCCATGAATGGAGAAGTACTATAGTATTCTAACAATAGGCAATTGAAAAAACACGAGGAATGTTTGAAGGAATCCCATGCAATAAACGTGATCATAACAAAATGTATCAGCAGGTGTAGTGTAAGAAATGTAATTAATTACCTTCGTGTGGCTATATTCATGTTCATCAGTATTATAGACAGACCTATTAGACTGGCCTCAGAAACATTTAATTTTTGATTAATAACAAGCAGATTTTTTGCGAACAGCTTCGTTTTGATGAGACACCCATCTTTTCTCTCTACGAAAAAAGTCAAATCGGGTAACTAATAAAGGGCGAGGGCGTCAAACACGTCAATTTGATGCATGAGAATTATTTATTACGCACAAGTAGTTTTTAGTTTAATCGCTTATTATTTTTTTAGTGTTACATATTTGGTCAAAAAAAAAACGAATGTCCTACAAATAAAGTGGGTGTGTTTTTCTAGTGCTACAAAATTCAAATAAAACCGATTAGCCGCTCCTAAGACCGGTTCCGATTATGATACTTATGAGTGGCCCATAGTCATAGAATCTATATCTATATTAATATTATAAATGCGAAAGTTTGGATGTTAGGATGAATGGATGGATGGATGTTTATTACTCAATCCCGCATAAACTACTTGAACGGATTTGAATGAAATTTGGTACACAGGTAGATGATGACCTGGAAAAGCATGTAGGCTACTTTTTATCCCGGTAGAATTAAGTGATCCCGCGGGATTCGCCAAAAACTTTTACACTGTAGCGGGCTGCACGCTGCAGCTAGTAATTTATATTTCTTGCTGGCTCTTGCACGCGCAGAGGCTGACATACTTAAATTTCTTATTTTTCACAGTTCCTGATTTTTTAAGTATAAATTTTGTCAAAGTTATTTTTAAATTTTATTCATATCGACTGTTCTAAATAAATTCTATACATACACAAAAGAATCACTGCGCTATCACTTGTGAGTCTTCCTTTTATTTCTAGATTTTTCCAGTGTTCTCACTCTTCGCTTTTCTAGATTATTCGCAACAATACGGTACGATAACTTAGTGTATTTAAAGTTAATACCAACGCATTGCATATTCAATCGAATTATTAAAGTAAGGTTAGTTAAAATGTGTTAGTGACAAAGTTACATAATAATACTAAACTAAGATCGCTCAGTGGTCAAAATTCGGCCATCAAAATTTTGGGACTAAAAAGTGAGGGTCAGATCGAAAAGTAATGAAGCCATAATCGGAGGAGAGCCCAAAATCAGCCTTTGAATATCGTTTTAAGAGGAAAGTGATTGTTCGCGTTTTACATAAGAAAATCACCTCACTCAATGACTATCATCAGTGATCTACGTTCCACTGCACGTAGGTATCTATAGCCATTAAGTACATTGGACAAATCTGCATTATGATTAGTCGTGGGCGTTTAAACGATATAGGCTTAAATAATTAGGCTTTTCAAAATAAGCCTATAAGCGCGCTTACGGATTTAAGCTGTTTTCGTTTAAACGTTGATGTTTAAGATACAAAAATTTAAATACCATATTAGCATGATTGACGAAAATTAACCTTATTTCAATAACGTTAAAAATCAAAATAAAATAGAATAAAGAACCTTATTTCTATACTCTAAGACTCAATATAATTTTTCATTTTATTGGATTAACAACCTTATTACTATGCCTATAAGAAACGATAACAATTTGGATTGGTTATCGTATTAAGCGGCTAAATTATTTTCTACTTGTTTACGCAATATTTGTGTCGGACTGACAACGCTCCGTTTTTGGTTGGTTAGTGCTTTTTACAACGAATTGACAACTTACGTTTTTTCAAGTTACAGTACGCTTTTCGTTGTTGAAGAAATTGGACGCGCTTATCAATTGTTTATTTTACTTAGCGCGCGTACGAACATGACACGAATCCCTTTACAAATTTTCAAAGTAATTTTGTTTATATTAATTATTGAAATTAGGTTCTGGATAAAAAAGTGTACATTGTGTTACTATTCATTTCAGATAGTCCTAAGCCTGAAAAGTACGAAAGGAAGTTGATTGATTGATAAAGTATCTTCTTATATATAAAATTCTCGTGTTACAATGTTATTTACCATACTCCTCCGAAACGGCTTGACCGATTTTTATGAAATTTTATATGCGTATTCAGTAGGTCTGAAAATCGGCTACTGTTTATTTTTTTAAACCCCTAAGTGATAAGGGTTGTCCACCCCTAACATTGCTTTTTATTTTTAGGACATTTTTTTTTATTTTTTTATAATGTGGCATTAAAAATACATACAACCCGTATATTCACCCTTCTATCGTCAACCCCTATTTTTTAATTCAATAATTTATATGGCAAAACAACGTTTGTCGGGTCAGCTAGTATTGTATAATAATTTTTATTGTATTTGATAACACGTTATTTCTATAAGCTAGTAATAAGTAATAACACTAACAAAACCACAAAACATTGAACGCTTTTTTCAGCTCTCGGCTTTATCGGTCGCCACTAATTCACTTAAATCTTCGTTTTATAATCGACCTTCTCAACGATCAACAACTTTTGTTTAAAAAAGCGTTTAAACGAAAAGCGCTTTTTTAAGCACGCTTAAAAGTATAAGCAAAACGTTTAAACGTGTTAATAATTAAAAGCCGTTTATCACACCTCTAATTATGATACAAAAAAACGATTCATGTATCATCGCAATACGTGGAGGGAACACTTTAAAATAAGTACGAGACGAAGACACACTGCGTTTTAATGTATATATATAATAACAATAATTAATTATATATGTATGTAGGTATATTAAAATCGATTAAGTGGTACAGTTTTGGTAAATAGATTAACTATCCTACCGTTAAAACTTTAGTACTTATGGTGTTCCGGTTTGGAGAGTGGGGTAAAATAGCCGGTTACGTAACGAACGAACTGCCAATACAGAGCTGTCAGCCTAATTAGATACCACATTTAAAAAAAAACATACTCGGCTTGTCTCACTTATTTAATATTTATTTATTATTGCGAAATAGTCATTAAATTGATTTTCCTTCTATATTTATATTTAATAATTATACCGGTGTGGGTCTTTGACCCGTTCATATCACTTATAATTTATACCGCAGCGAACGCTTTCCTTATATATGTTTTAAACGCCATAACACACACACACACACGCATACACATATGATTTATATAATTCCGTACACGTTTACATTTATACGTTTGTCTGGCTCTTTTAAAGCCGTACACGTATTTGCCTGTACATGTAAAAAATAGGCATTGATCATTTCTTAATCATCACTAAATGATAAAGTTCAATAGCGTCTCGCCATGTTTGGCGTCACAGCTTCACTCTTTCCAGTCGCAATATTTCTTCCAGTTTGGAGAGTGAGGATTTCGGTAAATTTATGCGAGTGGCGTTTATACGTGTCACGCGAATACCAAGTTACGCATAATTTATATGTATTTATAGACGATGTTTATCACATTCCATTAGGAGAGCTTAATTTCCAATGTTACAAAAAATCTTTTCGAAGACTCGACAAATTGATTCCTATCTTCAGAGCAAGATACATTTGTCACATTAAAAATATTTTTCATTTGACAACCCTACAATTATCGAATCTTATGAATATTAGATAAGCATATGATTATGTTGTTTCAAATGAATTGTGATGCGTACGAGTCGATCAGCGAGCGGTTATCTCATGTTACGCGGCCTTCCAATCTAGACTCGATTTCCAACGACGCCAGTGACGACGCAATGGCGCCTGTTATAATACCTGTAAGGTTTTATTCAGATAAACAGCAACCCGACCGTTAAAGCAAAATATTGTGGTCATTTCAAGACACTTGAATGAAAGTGGAAACAATGTAGGAAAAATAAGTAGGACCTTCTTTCCCGAGCAAACTTTCTTTCCTGTTCTTATTTTTCTCTCTGCGACTACATCGCCGTTTGAAGAATCAATATTACCATTCCGAATTTTCGTATGGAAGCGTACATTATCACGGACTAAATTTTTTAAGCAGTTATTAATTTTTCAAACTCTGCAACTATATCGCTAACTGAAGAACGCATGTTACCATTTCCAACTTTTTTATGAAAGCGTACCTTATCACGGAACTACTTTTTTAAGCAGATAAACGAACAAATGTAAATTAAGGTTGCTCGTGCTTTAGAGATATCATGTTTTCTACTGGTTGAAAACTTTTAAAAGCATTCATTTTTATCAACTAATAGTAATGTTTTTTATTGCGGTGACATCCCACGATTATCTATACACATAATAAAATCGTAGGAAAGTCAAAACTGCACATTGAATATTTTTTTAAAAGAATACTTGGGGCGTAATCTACAATCGATATCGAAGTCAAAAATATAGTTTTTGTCTGTTTGTCTGTTTATCTATTTGTCTGTTTGTCTGTATGTATGTCCGGGGTAAACTCAAAAAGTACCGCATGGATTTACTTCAAATTTTGCATGAATATTACTAACAGGCCGGGTCAACATATAGACTACATATTATCACGCTATCACCTACCGGGGGGGAGGAGCTGTGCAGAGTAAACGAAGTCCTCGCGGACGAAGTCGTGGGCAACAGCTAGTTATTTTATAATAGCAGATTTTTCAAGCGACTTCAAAATAAACGAACTAAGGTTCGTTAAAATCTTTTATATTTTCTGATTTCCCACATGGTCCACCATTGTCATCAGGTCAGGGTCTGCAGATGATATTCTAGAGAAGTTAAAAAATCTGGCGAAATATTATATGAAAATTGAAGACGATTGTTGCACGTACATGTACTACTTTTAAATTATAGCAATAAGAATCAGAATCAGAGAGTTAGTATGTCGTATTGAAGTTCATCTGAACAAAGCCTTATAGTTATTTCGTGTAAAGCATACATACCCAGTCAGCGTATTAATTATATTCCTAATTAACTAACAACGATATAATCTATTTACCTATTTAGACAATTACCTCCGAGTCTTACTCAAAACTGAAATGACTGTAATTTCACAATTAAGCTAATTCACAATAATGTTAAACAAAGAGTATATAAGTTTTGATACATCTTTTTAAAATTAAAATTTCTGCTAGATTGAAAGAGACAATTAACGCAATTCTGATGAACTAGTTGAAATTTGGAACTTGGGCAGATATTATGTATTACATGTAGCCCTTCATTTACAAGGGTTTACTTTAAATTGAACTCTAAAGGGATATAAAATAGGGGTTCAAAGTTTAGCTTCAAAACCGTGGGCAAAATCAAACGTTGCGCGGGATTTGGATAAATAGTCGGTGGGCATTTATCCAATCCCGCGCCACTTATCACCTTGTGGTGGGATTGCCACCTATCACATTGTGGGATCTGAGTATCTTCGGCTAATCGTGGGTGTACTGGTTGTATCTCTGCCTACATCCTCGGGGATACGGGCGTGAAGATATTTTACTCTGGTATTGTTGTATTTGTAATAGGCTTTAATTGTATAAAAATCGTTCTTACATTTAATAGTAACAGTTTTTAGAGGCTTGCTTGGATCGGCATCCAACGCCTCATTATTATGACGTCATGACGTCAGTTGCAACTATGAGATATCCCACACCATAGTCTTCAGTACGTACCTATTATATCAAACTGTTGAAACATTTTGTGCATATTGAATGCCGGAGAATTATCAGTTACCTACCTACCGACAAACAATACACAATAAATAACAGAAAATTATTACATATTATATTATTTATTAGAAACTAACTGTTGCCCACGAGTTCGTCTGCGCGGACTTCGTTTACTGCGCACAGCTCCTCCGCCGTAGGTGATAGCGTGATAATATGTAGCCTATATGTTGACCCGACCTGTTAGTAATATTCATGCAAAATTTGAAGTAAATCCATGCAGTACTTTTTGAGTTTACCACGGACATACATACAGACAAACAGACAAAAATTTTAAAAACTATATTTTTGGCTTCGATATCGATTGTAGATCACGCCCCAAGTATTCTTTTAAAAAATATCAATGTACAGTTTTGACTTTCTTACGATTTTATTATATGTGTAGATATTTAAGAGGGAAAATGCGATTATTTAATTTAGTTTTGAGTTAACTGATATCTGATAAACAACCAAGTATTTTAATGGCGAGAAACACTGCACGCCAAGAAGATGTAAGGCAATACAAAAAACAAAATGTTCACACAACAGGAGCGAATCAAAATCAATAGAAACAGCTCGTCGACGATTCGAACTGATAGATTTAAAATGTAAATATACACCAAAGGTATATCGACGCCCCCTCGAATTCCGGTAATAGAAAAATACAAACTGTTCAGGAAAAATAAAATAGTATTTTTTTAAATATTTATTTTTCGAGTAGTTTTGTACCTCAAAAGAAAGCAAATTTTTTAAGCTGTCTTCATATCGAGGCAAAATTCACTTGCTTACCAAACTTTGATATGTTTTTCGTCGATGGAGAGTATAAACTAGATTAAAACCGTATTATTCGTTTGCATAAAGTTAAATAGTATTTTTATATTTTTGTCAATATTAATAGAAAAAAAATGGGGAAAAAAATCACAAGGTGAATCATAAAAAACACAACACGAAATGCTCAGTAATAGTATATTACCGGAATACTATAATTAAAGTGATAATTAAAATTTGAATGCTATTTTGACTATCTTGACTATCGTCAAGTAATCTATATATATATAATAAAATCGTAGGAAAGTCAAAACTGTACTTACATTGAATTTTTTTAAAATAATACTAGGGGTGTGATCTGCAATCGATATCGAAGTCAAAAATATAATAGTTTTTAGAATTTTTGTCTGTTTGTCTGTATGTATGTCTGGGGTAAACTCAAAAAGTACTGCATGGATTTACTTCAAATTTTGCATGAATATTACTAACAGGTCGGGTCAACATATAGGCTACATATTATCACTCTATAACCTACGGGGGAGGAGCTGTTCGGAGTAAACGAAGTCCGCGCGGACGAAGTCGCTGGCAAGTTGGCAACAGCGAGTATATTATATTACTTGACCATAGTTATATTTATTGACTTGATAGTCAAGTCAAACGATGTATTCCAAAGCAGACAGCGCGTTTTTGCTGATTAAAGGTGGCAGTAGTGATGCCGTTTGCTTTTTTATTCAGTCTGCAAGTCGGATGCGGTGCGCGTGAGTCACGCGGCATACCGGCGGGCACCATGCGCGTGTCAACCACCTATTTATGTCGCAGGACGAAGTGCAAATAAACCGCATCAAAGGGACGTCGGATTCCACAGGAACGTGTCGCGACTATATGCAACACTGATCTTTATGTTGTATGGACAGCGGCCAGGCGCTGAAATGATATTATTGCAGATTTGTGCAATGTCTTTTACAGTGCTACTAATAATACTCCGCAACGTTATTAACGGACGTTATTTTAAATTAGACTAATTTAATTTCAAATTAAGTATCTTTATACAGATTGATTTATTGACTTGATAGATAATACTAGGTTTGCTAGATACCTGGCATAAAAGGATTCATATGGCTTATTATCTAGTTAATTAGATTAATAATTTTTATTACTTGTTTGATTTTTTGGTTGCGTGATAGTATTGATAAAAACGCATACGGTCTTGGTTTAATTCAAGTCAGAAAAAAAATGGATGTAACTATTATATTCTGTAAAATAAAAAAATATAAATATTTTTTTTATTTTAATTCCCAAGAGATTCGCTGTCTGTAACAACACAGAACGTAATAACCATTGCTTTCTCTGAGTTGTATTAGTTCTATCAATTTTGGTTTTTGTTACTTACAAAATATATTTACATACTATTTGGTATACAATATACATAGTAACATGTTATTACTTAACTTACAATGATTATGCCTGCCGGCTCTCTCTGTTTTAATATAATTCACATACAGGCTGACTGGAGAGTTACCTTCACTATTTAAGGACGTGATAGGTGGCGATCATATTATGATGATAAAAAACATTAAAAATAAATATTAAAACACTTCTTAGTAAACAGTACACCGCGAATCCTATATTTACCTGCGCCATCTTTGGTCAACGCGCGGACGCATGTGTCGCGCAGGTAGTGATATTGAGGGCGGGGGGTGGCGGCGGCGTGTCCTTAATGTCGACTTGCGTGGCATAGTTAGAGAGTATAATATCCACATTTCATTTATTTTTAGAGAAATATTCAAAAATTAGCCCTTAATTTTATTAATTCATTTTAACGAGAATCAAGTACCGAGTACTCTCCAGAAGTATCAAAGTTAACTCACCAGTCAGTCTGTATAAATATGCCGCTGTGGTTTGTTTGCTAAAACTGTAACTCTATGTTATATAAAAAAATTGGTAAAGTGCGTGTCGGGCCACGCGCAATGTCAGTTTCCGAAAATATCCCATCACAATAATGCGGACTAAGAAGAGAGCTTTTATGGTTTCATACTATGAACATTTAACCTATTCAAAGTCAATTACAATATGTCCGCACCACAGGTTCACCGCCTATAAAAACTTCTCTAAGTGCATTTTATAAGTTGATCTATTACTCAAAAACTTGTAAAGCCTTCTAAGCCGTGATAGTTTTCCTTTTAACTTCATTATATATACTACTACCATGATTTTTTTCTACCCTCAAAACCAACAGTTTAGCCTGAAAAAAAATTACAACTTAAAGGTTTAATATTTTACAAACAGGTCGCTTAGTCTAAAACTTGTTTTTACAAACCTACAATATTTTTTAAAAACCTATTCAACGATACCCCACACAATAGGGTACGTGAGAAAAAAAATATTTTTCAAGATTTTATAATACTAATTTGTCGACGTGGCTAATCTATATACATATAATAAAATCGTAGAAAAGTCAAAACTGTACATTGAATATTTTTTAAAAGAATACTTGGGGTGTGATCTACAGTCGATATCAAAGCCAAAAATATAGTTTTTTATATTTTATTTATTTTTATTTTTTTATATCATAAGATAGCAAACAAGCAGATGGGTCTCCTGATGGAAAGAGTCAACAATCGCCTATAGACACCAAAGGTGTTAATGGTGCGTTGCTATCTTGTGGCGAGGTCTAATGCCACATGCATAAGTTTACCGGCTACCTTACCCTCCAAACCGGAACACGACAGCGACAAGCATTGACGCTATTGCGGCAGGAATAGGTAAGGCGGTGGTACCTGACCCGGGCGAGACAATGCAGAACTCTACCACCTAGTAGCCACGATGGTAGTGACTCGCATAGCCAATCGGTCGCCTTTTACGACCTGCCTGGCAGAACGGCAGTTGGTCTATTCTTCAAAGGAGCCGGAACCAACACGGGGAATTTTAGAATTTTTGTGTGTTTGTCTGTATGTATGTCCGGGGTAAACTCAAAAAGTACTGCATGGATTTACTTCAAATTTTGTATGAATATTACTAATAGCTCGGGTCGTTGACCCATATAGGCTACATATTATCACGCTATCACCTACGGGGGAGGAGCTGTGCGGAGTAAACGCAGTCCGCGCGGACGAAGTCGTGGGCAAGAGCTAGTAATATATATATATATATATATATATATATATATATATATATATATATATATATATATATATATATATATATATATATATATATATATATTATATATATATATTATATATATTATTATATATATATATATATATATATTAGCTATATTTCACGGGCGAACTAACTGATTCCAAAGCTACAGACATAATATGTCATTTAAACTTTGAAGTTATCTTAAGTAATCCATGTATCAAATGATATCAGTGGCAACCAAAACAACCGCCATTGTCTATGGATGAGTTAATTCCGCAAATAGACATGGGATTCGTTCCGAGGTGCTGAATAAATGTTGCTACCTCCTTTATCTACCCGTGCGTTGAACATTTTATGCGGATGTATTCTGTTGCAGTTGTTTTTTTATAAAACTAACGTATGTTAATAACAAGTTTTGGGATTAAATAAAACTTATCGCTTCAATTTGCATACATGTTACCCATAATATAATTTTGTCTTTATTATTACCGGATATCTATGTTAATTAAACGCAGAAAAACTGCAAAAACCAACTTGATTTTCTTGCATGTATAGGTCATAGAATAATAACGCATAGAAACCTAGTCGACCCGCGCTATATTAAGCCATTTCAAAGAAGCCTGAAAAGGCCTCTTACGCTCGCCGGCCGCTCAGACATGTGACACGTGCCACACAGAGTACAGCTCTCGCAATTTCAAAAAATGTGAGTTACTGTGTGGTGAAAGTATGTCACCGTGCTTCACAATAGCGTATTTAGGGCTTGAAGATCACATTTCACACATAAAAACTACTTGGCATCGGATATTTTTGTATAAATTCCAAACAAATAAATCGTAAATATCTAAGTTGAACGATATTCAAAATGTTGCCAGCCAAAGAGGAAAATATTCTACCACGTATTTGTTTTTACCTATTTTCATTATAATTAATAACGTGTGTATTACTATTTTATGTGCGATATTACATAGCTTGGACTTCGCTTTTGCATAAAAAATATTTTTTAAGTGATGGGACTCACCCATTATACTGGCACAAATATTACAAAACCGTTTGTCAAACCAATATTACAAAGCTTATATTCGTGTATAATGAGGACTTTTAGAAGGCAAAAAAAATGTTCCAACTAGCATTCTAGATGCCACAGTGATACCAGAAAAATACTGTTACTGCTAAAAAGACATTTTTTTTAATTTTTCTTATGAAATAATATGCCATGGTACAGCATTATTTCATGTTTTCCTAAGTGTCAAGTAGTTTTATTGGCGATATTTTCGAGTTTTATCGACGAAATAATGTAGAATAACGTGCCCGAAAATCGGTCTGCGCCAAATGTTGGCCTCCTAATATGTTTATGCTGATAATTAAGTTTTAATTCTACATAGCTTGAAATTTATATTGCGAATGACGATATTGCTCATACACGACTTAATTAATTTGTGCCGTATACTCCAATGCATATAGTATAGCACGTAGAAGCCAAAGAGTCGCCATAAAGAGCTGCATTGTTTCCGATTCAGCTAAAAACGTTAGAGGAGATTACGCACAGGGATTACGTTTTTCTATATTCTAAGATCTGAATCAAAACAGTTGCGCACGATAGGTGGTGCTCAAGTAGTGCACAGAGCCAATAGTAGCTTGACTCAATATAGTAGTCAGAAATATTATGTTTAGCTTAAAACATTTTAACTTTTTAAACTGATTTAAATAAATAATTTGATTAATAAGCATACCTATGCTATTACTTTTTACCTCAAAGTGCTTGTAAATATTGTTCCGCTTGCCCACCAATCTGCTGACGTTCAAGCTAGTTTAGCTTACACTAAATATATACATATACACACACATACACGCACACAGACGTACACATAAAGACACACAAGCATTCGCCAAGCAATGTACAAATTTGTAATAACATTTGACCGCCCCGTTGGTCGAGTGCTTAGCGGCCCTGACTACGCAATCGACGGGGCTCGGGTTCGATCCTCGACGGGGACAAGCATTTGCGTGATGAGCATAAATGTTTGTATTTCCGGGTTTGGATGTTTATTAAATATATTCCAGTATTTATATATGTATTTCTATGTATTAGTATCGTTGACTAACACCCATTACACAAGCAAATAATTTGCTTACTTTGGAGTTTGATCAGTAAGTGTAATTTGTCCCGTGAATATTATATTATTATTATTGTACAATTATATTTTAGAAGATATATTTCAATAATTTTTTTAAAATTTTTTTTCAAAGAATTACTTCAATAAATGTTTTTATAAGTTCAATAATGTAAACTTGTATTGGCCATATTTTTATTTACGGTTGGTGCTGGTTGGTTACCGCTGTTTGATTACTGATATATACAAAAAAAAATATCTTGACTCTTTAACATTTCCCTGTAATTCTACTCATTTTACCTCACCGGGATAAAAAATGTAAGTTTTAAGTTTTTTATATGTCTAATAATACTATTGGAAAGAAAGACAATCTTTATTTTAATGAAGTGAAAATATTTTAAATTACAAATGAAAGCACAAAAACTAAAAAAAAAATATAAGGTTAAATAGCTTTGGAATATCATCTTGAGAACATCTAGAATATTTCTTGACATTTAAAATATTATACGTAACCGAATAAAAGTATAAGTTTCAAGTTTATACTAAATGACTATTAATGTTATAATATGAAAGACTATTTGTACGGTAGACCTAATTTAAATACCGTTTTGGGAAAATACTTATTTGCTTGCAACATTATTCACGCAATAATGTGTCTTTGTGTGCGTGTCAACGCAAGTAATTACACTAAGGGTGACGAAGGTTATGCACACATCGATACGGTTTTGGCTTAAAATATGAACGAAACGTTGAATGCAATTATCGCTCTAAGCGTTATTACTCTATGGTATAGGTATATATCTTGAATCATGCATCAGATTATCGTTAAATTTAAATGAGACCAAACGGGAAGTATTTATTTTACCTTCTCAAACAAAAAAAGGATTTTCCAATTAGATAGGTAAATGACAGAGTACTAGATAGCAAACATATAAAAAATACAAATAAATTAAGAACCTCCTGCTTTTTGCGAAATGGTTGAAGTCACCTGTTTTACGACACAAGGAAGTAATGTTAAAAGTAACGTTATCATGAATTAAGTTAAGAATGTCCTAAGTTGTATTTAACTCTCAGCTATCATCTATTTTTATAAGATAGTAAAGAAACAGATGGCTCTCTCGATGGAAAGACAAAACAAGCGCCTATAGACACCAAAAATGTTAATGGCGCGTGGTTATCCTTATGGCGGGGTCTTAATGCCATATGTTTAATTTTACTGGCTACCTTACCTTTCAAACGGAACACGTTAGTGACAAGCGCTGACACTATTGCGGCAGAAAAAGGTTAGGTGGTGGTACCAGACCCGGGCGAGGCAATGCAGAACTCCACTATCAAGTAGCCACGATAGTAATAACTCGTATAGGCAATCGTTCGCCTCTTACGAACTGCCTGGCAGAACGACAGAGGGAAAAGGGAGCCCGGGCCAAGACGGGGAAATTAATTGAAACAACGTACCTACCTACTTTAGATTTGGTTCACTTCGGTTCCCTTGCGGAGCAGACAGAGAAAACCGAACATCTATAGAATTTCTAGTTCAGCATGATTCATCAGTTTGTCGGAAGGCGAGATGAGTGGTGATTCCTATCGCTGAATTTTACCGACCTCATAAAGATTTTCGCCCGATTCTAGCCATAGTCGGGACAAACAGCTTTACATGTTCATACGAGGCATGAGAATGCCAAAATACCACCTTCCAGATTCCAAGATAATAATAATAATAATAATTCACGGGGCAAATTACACTTACTGATCTAACCCCAAATTAAGCAAATTATTTGCTTGTGTTATGGGTGTTAGTCAACGATACTAATACATAGAAATACATGTTTAAATACCAGAATATATATAATAAACACCCAAACCCGGAAATACAAACATTTATGCTCATCACACAAATGCTTGTCCCCGTCGGGGATCGAACCCGAGCCTCGTTGATTGCGTAGTCAGGGTCCCTAACCACTCGACCAACGGGGCGGCTACTGTGATTTTAAATTTTTGAGAAAAAATTATAAAAAAACGTCAATAACATTTGCCCAACCCGGGAACCGAACTAGGGCCTTCAGGATCTCAGCTGAATAGGCTAACCCCAGACTACCATTTATCTATATATTTCTTTTTCTAAAATATGTTATTATTTTAATTGGCGAACCGGTTAACCATGGTAAATCGTTAAGTCTACAGACGTTTGGTACACTTTGCCGACCTGCGTGATAATAATTCAACTACGCACGGTTATTTAATTTTAAAAAATACGCTACTAAGTGTTTATGTTTAGAGTTTAAATGTAAATGTTACAATAGATATAATATACGAAAACATATACATTTTAAAGCTGGTAAACTAAAAAATTAATCTTTTTTATTCATGTAAACATAAATCCACAAAGCAATTAATTTGATTCTGATTATTAAGATATTAAATTACGTTTTATTTAATATTATACAACGTAAATATTAAAAATGCTTATTGAAACTAATTAAAATATTAATAAAATTGGCAGGTATCGAAGCGCGCCATGAAAAACGAGCCGGTCGCGAACGTCCCAAAACCCGAGTAGACCGTACGCTGACGAAGAATTTTGGAAAGGTCCTTTTGGCAGATTGGAATTGCAAAAAAATATAATTTCGACAAATGGCGATACCAGGCCTGCGAGTCTGGCAGAGCGTTCGCAGTTATTTCGCTACTGCGCAGCATATAATATTTGAAAAAAAAAACAAAAATTTATTTTTGGCAAATTGATTTTTATTTCATCTTTTAATTAGGCTTTTTTGGATTTAAAAAAAAATTCCAGACCATTTTGTCGGTTCTAAAGTGTTCCCAGAAATGTTCAAATACGTTTAACTATAATTTCCAATAAATATTATTTAACATTTATTTAATTATTTAATATTTTATTGTTACACACAACAAGATATAAAATAAATAAATATCTCCTGTGTTGGTCCGGGCTCCTTTGAAGAATAGACCATCTGCTGTTCTGCCAGGCAGATCATAAAAAGACGACCTATTCGCTATACGTGTCAGTATCATCTTGACTACTAAGCGGCAGTTTTCCGCAACGTCTCGCCCGGATATTTGGTAACACCGCCTTAAATAGCCGCAATAGCGTCAGTGCTTGCCATTGTCGCGTTCTAGTTTGGAGAGTACGATAATCGGTAAATTTATGCATGTGGCATTGCCATCCCGCAACACGGATAGCAACGCACCGCAATTACAATCTGTCAAAAAGACCTCGAAATTCGTCGCCAGTTCTGGGACCAGCCCACAGAATGCGGTATACCCTGAACGTTTTGCGATCTCAGCGCGCAAACGGAGTAATTTGTGTGAGTCAGGTGAATGAAATTTTGGGGAACAGCTAGTGTATAACAAATAAAATATACATAATAATATACCTGGCTGCAGCATGCAGCCTACTGCATTATAAAAGTTTTGTAGCGAATCCCGACATAACACCTTTTCCGGGATAAAAAGTAGCTTATGTACTATTCCAGGTCATCATTTACCTTGGGCCAAAGTACATTCAAATACATTCAGAAGTTTTTGCGTGATTGAGTAACAAACATCCAAACATCCAAACTTTCGCGGTTGCAATATCGCTGGAAAAATTACATAAATTGATCTAACCCCAAAGTAAGCCCCAACCCCAAATTATTTGCTTGTATTATGGGTGTTAATCAACGATACTAATACATATAAATATATATATAAAATTATAAATACTATTACATACATAACACCCAAACCCAGAAATACAAACATCTACACTCATCACACAAATGTTTGTCCTTGTCCAAAATCGAACCCGAGCCCCATCGATTCGTAGTTAGGTTTGCTAATCACTGGACAAAAGAGGCGCTTAATGTCAATAAAGCAATACAATTGTTAAACATTGTGATCATCTGTACACTAATAAGAATATTAAGTTTTAATTGAAAATTTAAATAACTACTCCCGACAGATTGTCCAGACTCCCATGATGGTTCAGGCTCCCTTTGAAGAATAGACCAACTGCCATTCTGCCAGGCAGGTTGAAAAAGGCAACCGATTGGCTATACGTATCACTATCAACGTGACTACTAGGTGGTAAAGTTCCACAACCTCCTGCATGGGTATATAGCACCAATGGCTTACTTATTCCCGGCGTTAACTTTAATACTTATTATTGCCATGTTCCAGTTTGGAGGGTAAGGTAGCCGGTAGACTCATGCATGTCGCATTGCCATCCCGTCACAGGAATAGCAACACAACATTAGCATCTTTGGTGTCTATGGTGATGGTTACTCTTTTCATCATGCGCGATCACAGGAGAGGGATCATCGAGATTGCTTGTATGTCAGGAAAATCAATTTGAATTTTTTTAGTAGTAAATCAAAATTGTCCTAAGGATTCGGGATCTTAGCATGTTATACAGAAGGAAAATAGCTAGATCAAAATAAAATGCTAAATGATAATCTATATATACATATAATAAAATTGTAGGAAAGTCAATGTATGTCCGGGGTAAACTCAAAAAGTACTGCATGGATTTACTTCAAATTTTGCATAAATATTACTAACAGGTCGGGTCAACATATAGGCTACATACCATCATGCTATTACCTACGAGGGAGGAGCTGTGCGGAGTAAACGAAGCCTGCGCGAACGAAGTCGCGGGCAACAGCTAGTTTTTAAATAAAATGTTTTAATATACTATTTAAAATAAAGAATAAATTTCTAAATTAGTTTTTCTTGACTTGGTCAATATGTTTAATTTAGTCAACAAAATATTGTTGACTAAATTAAACATATTAGTTATACCTGTACTACTAAGTTATAACAGTACTGAATTTTTAATTTTGACGAATTTGAAATTCATAATATTGTAACTAACAAAACAGAAATTAAAAAGAAAAATACATTTTCCTTGGCCAGAGTAATTAGATGACATTAGCTATGTTCAATACTGCATGTTACATTAAGCCAGGGTTTAAAACTGGTTAATTTTCAAACCTAAATCAGAGCAAGTACGAGCAAACATAAGGAGCGTTTGGTAAATGTTTGGCTCTACTTTTGACTCAAAAATATTGGTTTCCTTATGGAACACAATTATAAGGGATTTGAATCTATAAACCGGTTTACAGAGGTACAGCCGCTCCCATTTTTTTTTTGCTTTGTGAATGACATATAATTTTACAGATTTGGCTTAAACCAGTTTATACTGATTAATTACATTTAACAAAACCTACTAAAAACTTATGTACTTCTATTAACCAGTATCTTTTAAAGCAATTTCAAGGCCTGCATTAAGTTCTAAATCGGTGTTTCCCATTGTGGAGCTCATGCCCCATAAGGGGGCAAATTTATAATTAAGGGGGGCAATTTCAAAAATGAACTCAACACGACTTTAACATTCCGGGCTATTTAAATGCAATGCCAAAATTGTTGCCAAATATAATACAAAAAAAAACGAATTCTTAAAAATGCTGTACTTAAATAATTTAATTATTAGATATAATTTTGTTAGTAGTTACCAAAATATCAACTGGGTGATTAGATTTAGGGTGATTAGATAGTGTACCACCTACTGAGGGGAAACCCAGACTTTTTTAAATGATACAGTGCGGCATGACATAAAAAAGGATAGAAAACACTGCTCTAAATTGATATAATGTAATATGATATGTGTAATGTATTATAGCCTGTATTTTATTTTGCTACATTCAGGATAACATTAAATTAAATTACTAGTGACCTGTCGACTTGTCTCAAATACCTAATAATACAAAATCTCTTAAAATAAACATTAAAATTTTTTACTAAAAACGTTAAACAAATATATAAAAAAGTAACCTGAAACTTCCTCAATGACCGATCAATTGAAATAAAATTGTTTTCCAAATATTATTGTCATTGGTTAAAAAGTAAAATTCACTAAGTACAGTTTTAGGTAATTTTGAGTTATTATTTTGTTATTACAATGTGAAATTAATTTTTAACTCTCTCAACCTAGAAAAGGTCGCCAAGCCTCCCCTAAACACATTTTCTAATGAGATTTGATGAGGAAAACACATTTACTACTTTTGTGTCTAAAACAATAGCAGGAAAAATCCAATGAAATGTGTCTTTCAAAATGTGAATGTTGTGTGAATGAAAAACTAATCAGTTTTTTCTGTCATACATTATTTTAACTTTGGACTTTAATAACTATTTTTGAACTTTTATGAGCATAAAACTCACTCATTCTTATACTTTAAATATTTTTTTTTGTGTGGAGTGGTGCACCTGATGGTAAGTGATCACCGCCGCACATGAACATCTGCAATACCGGGTGTTTTGTGGGTGCGTTGCCGGCTTTTTAAGAATGAATAAGCTCGTTTTTTAAAGGTCCATAAGTGGTATCCGTTCGGAAAGACCCCCGCTGGTAACTGATTCCACAAAGGAGTAGTGCGAGGCAAAAAGTGCCGACAAAAGCGCACAGTTGTGGATTTCCAGACATCTATGTGGTGAGGACAGAACTTTAAATTTTGACACAATGACCAATGATGGAATTTAGTGGCTGGAGTTAGTCCGAACAACTCTTTGGAACATTCCCCATGATAAATAGGGTAAAAGATGCAGAGCGAACCTACATCTCTGCGTAACACCAAATAGTCAAGCCGATTGGAAATAGCCTGATCTGAACTACTATGCTAATCTACTGGCATGAAGTACTGCTTTGCTCTACTGAGTACACCAAGCTTTTTGGAGAGTAGTTGAAATTCTTAAATGTAATGGAGTATTACTATAAAGAAAGATAGATTTTGGGTAGATGAAACAATGATTTGTCAATGCCGGCCACTTATTACAAAATAATGTTAAGTTAAAAATACTCAGTATTACTTACTCAGGTAATTTTAGGGACTAAAATTTTTTATTTGGCTCACATTATCTTAATAGAGATTGTGTGATCAATTAATATTATACTAGGTATTAATATGTATGTAGGTCTTTGGCTACAAACAAGATCATTAACTCTGCTCCAGAGCAGAAAACACAAAGAGATAATTTCAAGAGGTTTTAGTAATATTACTAGCACCTTTTGAAATCATCTAAGAAATCTTGAATACAGCTGTAAGTCTTGAATACAGCTGTAAGGAATCAATGTTTATATAGTTCCAAGCACAATAAAAATACTGCTGCAGCATATAAAAAACAAAGCATAGGATCCAGATGAAATACTAGTGAAAACACTGGTCATTTTTTGGCCCAAGAAGTTAGTAAAATTCATACAGAGTCATCCAATCTCTGATTTTGGTCAAGATAGTTTTCTAATACCATTCCACAAGGTAAAAGTTGATGTTCAAAATTGTAATCACCATAGAGCTGGTAGATTAATCTCACACACACATAAAATTTGGAGCACAATATTGATGTAGGCACCTTTAGAAGAATAGACCTTACTGCTAGGCATCTCGTAAATGGCAAGAAAAAACTCACTAACATTAAGACTTAACTAGGTGGAAGAGCTCTACAATATATATCAAGGTTTTTTTTTGGTACCACTGCCTTATTTATTCCTGCCACAATAGAGTCGGTGTTGGGAGGGTAAGGTAGCCGTTAAAATTATACATTTGGCATTCCATCCCAGCCACATGGGTATCAACACCCCATTAACATCTCTTGTGTCTTGTGGCAATGGTTGTCTCTTTCCATCAGGAAACCCATCAGGCTGAATGTTATCCTATGATATAAAAAAATATATACTCATCAGATATTATTCTGACAATAGAAATAATAAGGTGAAAAAAAAGTACAACTTGAGTTGTGGTAAAGAAAAGGGTGGGACTAAATAGGCAGAATCCTTATGCACATTTAAGTCACCATGCTCCCAAAAAGTCACTAAACTATTTTAGCTTTGGATTTAATAAATTTACCAAAACAAGACATGAGGGCAGGAGGGAAATCCTTAGTGTCCAAAATTTGCAAGGGCAAAATTCTATTCTAATTGATTAGGAATTTATAAGTATTTATTTATCATAAGTTCATCCTTAATAATTGGCAGTTTATTTCATCAACTGAACGTGTTAAAAGATCTATCTATAGACAGATACATGTAATTTGTGTTTAATACAACACATGTTCATTTATGAGGATTTAAACTCCCCACTGAGCTTTAGTCAGGCCAACAACAGTCAATGAACGAATAAATACCTAATAGCAGACACAGAATAGAAAGGAGAAAGTCTACAAAGATATCAAACTTATCTAATTTTATTTTAAATTGTAGTGGTTTCTATGTAGGTATAAAATTAATTGAAAGTGGGACAAATTGATTAAAATTATATACAAGACTGTTAAGACGTCATACATGCTTACAAATTAATGTGATAAATCTCAACTATCAAACTAATTAAGATTTAATACTATATACCTATTAGAAGATATACAGCTGAGGTATTTTTGTAAAGTGATCAAGGCAATGTCTTCTCAGTTTAACAAAAATTATCTCTGATCCCCATGCACATGACAGAGTATACAACGCATCATTCTGGTGTGTAAGACCTAAGTAAATGACCTTTTGAAAAAAAAATCAAATATATATCCTTTTCTATTGCTTATTACTTTGAATGAATTTTGAACAGAGAAATACATACCTGTATCAAAATAATTTTGACTAATATTACTTTTAAGTTTAAAAAATATTTTACTTATTTATAATGACAAACATAAACTTCTTTTAGTATCATAGCTAATGTTTTACAGTTATGACAATGTTCTAACAAATAAAATATTTATAATGGAATTGAATTATAAACTGGATATTTTGTATTTTTTTAATAAGTAAGAGGACATACCTTTCATCTTCAGTAGTCTGGGTTGGCTGTGCCTCATCCTTGCCATCTGCAATGTCACCAGCCTGCATGCCATCCGAGGTTATATCAGGGGGACCACTTTCACTCACATTCACATTGCTAATCACTGCTCCACTCACTGCATGAGACACTACCGCACTCACTGGGCTACCGAAGCCCTGACTGTCATGGCCCGGTTGAGCTGTATTAGTCACATATGCGGTTGAACTAACTGGCATGGATACTACTGGAGAATTAGTCCCCGAAACTGTAGCTTCAACGGTCGCAACACTGCTTTGAGACATCACAGGCACAACACCGCCATATCCCAATCCCATACTTGTTTGGGATTGTACAACATTAGCATGTACTCCTCCGCCCATCCCAACTGGCATAGTCTGTTGCATTGACATAGGTATATTTTGGTGAGCCATAGACACCTGTGGCACTGATTGATTAGGAACATATTGAACTCCACCCATCTGACCCTGTCCGCTAACTTGCTGTTGCAAGATGTTTTGCGTCTGCCCCATATGAGTTGGTATCTGTTGGCCGACATTAGCTTGCTGCATATATATAGGATCTGAGGAAGGTATTTGCATACTAGCTTGATTCCCCTCAAGAGCCATCTGCATATTCTGTGACGCAGCTGTTATTATCTGGATGTTTCCTTGAGGCACATTTCCTTGAGGTGCCATAGTATGGACCGGAGCTTGTTGCTGGCCCGCTAAACTTTGGAGATTCGTTGGCAATGTGGACCCTTGAGGTTGAGATGACATAGGTTGCAAGTTTGTTGGCAATGTGGCACCTTGCTGTGATGTTACTATACTAGTCAGCACTTCTTGTGGCAATGTTTGACCTTGCTGAGATATCTGAGATTGCTGAGTATGGTATTGGGTAACATTGTGTGGTTGTTGTACCATAGGCTGTTGTGATGAAGGAATATTAGCACTAATCATCGACTGAGGGTTTGTCTGTTGGTTTACAGCTTGGTTATATTGAGGTTGAGCGACAGCCATACTTTGCTGTTGTATCTGGGGATGGATACCTGGAACAACAGATTGTTGTTGCTGAGATGTTAGATGCATCTGTGGTTGCATTTGGGTCATCTGCTGATTGGGCGCAGCTAACTGTGTTGGCAATTGCATTTGTTGTATGTGATTTGGTATTTGTTGATTTTGTAAAGCTTGGATTTGGGCTTGACTAGACAAATGCTGAAGTTGAGCTTGTTGTGGCCCCATAGGTTGTTGCCCTTGAAGGTGATGACCTTGCCCCATGTTTGGGATTTGAGTTTGCTGTATTTGATAATTTTGTTGTGGAGTTGGCTGGCCTGGCATAGGCTGCATTTGAATTTGTTGCATTTGTGGTTGTTGCCCAGGTACTTGAGTTAATTGCCCCTGGTTAGGTAAACCCTGCATTTGCTGTATAGGCTGCTGCATTTGCATATTAGTTAATTGTGCCTGCGGCATATGTTGACTAATTTGTTGCATCTGTTGATTGGGTATTTGCTGCATCTGTTGTGGCATTTGTTGATGCATAGGCATTTGCTGCATAGCGATTCCTTGAGACTGAGCTATAACTTGCTGCAACTGATGTTGAGGAAAGCTTTGTGGAATTTGCTGTACTTGTTGTTGAGGGGGTTGAGGGTGATTCTGAGGTGCATTCTGCATGGTGATATGTGTCATACTCTGAGGATGCTGCTGACCAACTTGTTGACCAGATTGCATGTTTTGATTTTGCATTTGCTGGGGGATTTCTATAGGTGGAGATTGCACTGAAACAGACTGAGTAACAGGCATCTGTTGCTGCACCATATTTATTGGTTGAGTTAGTGATTGACCAGGAGATGCCATGGGAAATTGCTTCTGAACAGTCGGGTCCATTTGTTGTACCGGGGCACTGGCTACATCTTTAGGCCCTTTAGCAGTTAGATCATTACACATATCATCATGTTGACTATCATTAATTACAACACCACTGTCGGGCGCTTGCAATGTATTATTTTCAGTAGCATCTATGTTATTATTCAAATTAATTGGTGCATTCTGTTGAGTTGTAGTATGATCAAGATAATCCATACACATCCATCTGCCACGACGGAACGGTTCAGTGCTCTCTATTTTCACTACCTTGAACCTTTCATTTCTTACATGTTCTTGTATTTCCTTCATACCTTCTTGAGGTTTAGCATTACCAATAAGATTGATAATACTACCCGTCCCGGCGTTTGTAACGCTGACATGCATGTCATTTACCTCTGTATTATTACTATTTGGCACTGCTCCTCCTATCTGGTTAGTACTGTTCTCTTGGCCGACGATTGCTAGTCCGTACTGCGAACTCGTTGGAATTACGGGGGCACAGCCTAGCGATGCACTTGACGCGTTATAAAACACATCGTCTTTCGAGAAAGTGTCTTCAGAGTAGCTTGGTGTTTCATTCTCTATATCGGTTACCCTTGAGATGTCGTCGGTGTGAGATTCATCCAGATCATCAGCGGAGTCGTCGCCAGCATCAGTGCTCACCCGAGATCCGACAGTGACACTGGTTATCTGAAAGGAAGATATTTTCCTTGGGTTATGGGCGGATTGGAGACTTGTCGGGTGAGTCACTCCCTTTTCCGACTCGTTAAGCCGAAGAGATTCACTCGTAGTGCGATGAACGACGTTGTTATACTTGTTTTTTTCGTTAGTTTTATGTGACTTTTGTATCAGATTGTCAGCCATTATGCCGTCCGACTCGAATGACTACCTAAAGAAATTTTCACTGTTTATTTGCCTCACAGACATTGGATAGACTTTCTAATCACAAATATATAAGTAATAAAAAACCATTGTACACTCACAATTTTACGAACACGACAATTTAACTATGAAAGTTCTTAAAATTCATTAGTAAACACACACAGATGTGAACATCTTTCAGACGGCAGCAACATGGCGGCCATTTATGCGCAATGCACTATGGTTGACAATTTGCTTTGCAGTAGACTAAAAATAATTCAATATGACATCGTTAATTGATAGATGTCACTAGCATTAATCAAAATAAAAAGGAAATAAAAAATGTTAAAAAGCATAAGTATTTGATGCCACAACTTGAATGAATTTAAACAACAGAAAACTATTTCATAAATTTTGTAATAAAATTGACCCATTTATAAAAATAGTACTAAAAACAATGGCTCTAAATAAATTAAAAGATAGGTAGGTATGTAATGAGTATCAATATTTTATTCTGTGGTCAATATATTATGTAATACTTGTATGTTTTTCTCTTTGACAAGAGAAAGAGTAAAGTAGTAGTTTCTTTCATCTAAGGTTTTTCTTAATCGTTTCAACCATAGACATAGTAACCAACGATTCAAACGAAACAGTTATTTGACATTCGCATGACAAATATATTGAATATGTCTTATCTGTGCAACACAACTCCAACTATATATTTGTACGAAATTGTACAAGATGGCGCTGGCACAATATGAAGAAGTTCATCGATAAGTTGATAGATGGCCCTAAACCAAAAACTAAGAATTTGTAGGAATAGGAATATCGGTAGGTGTTTAGTATAGGTACCTACCTACATAATGATTATGTATTATGCACTTATCTATATTATATTATCTACACGTCTAATATTATAAAGAGGAATGATTTGATTGTTTGTTTGAATTGAATAGGCTCCGAAACTACAGGACCGATTTAAAAAATTCTTTTACCATTAGAATCCTACATTATCCCTGATGAACATAGGCTATATTTTATACGAGAAAAAAATAGGGAACCGCGTGAAAATTTCAACAATGTAACCCAACGGGTGAAAAAAGTACCAAAAAAATCCTTATATCGCGTACGCTGTGGAAATTATTGACAATAGAGCAAAGTGATGTACTACAGTTTTATAGAGGACATCAATATCTATAAAAATGTCCGCGATACCGTATGTCTAACTATTACAGTTATGCCAGATACATTAACCATGTAAATAATAGGGTTATAGAATTTTAGGATTTTCTTATCCTTTGAATGTTTTGCATACCCCTACCCCTATAATGTACAGGCCAAACCCTTAGAGCTGGAAACTTGAAACTTGAAATTTCGCTCATGTATTCCTCTAATGACTTTTCCTCTTATGATTTTTCAAAATTCAACCACCAAGGGGGTGAAAAAGATAAAAAAAATGTTGTATGAAACTTTTTATTTCTTGGAAATATTTGCATGAAATTTCATATGAATTGACAAACATAAAAAGGTGTTTTTTCGACTTAACTTCAAAATTTTCAACCAATAATTTTTCGGCCTTCAACAATATTTACTTAACGTACTTAAGAACTACATCAAATGCATTTTCAAAAAACATAATCGAATCAAGTTTTCAAAAAGTAGAGCTTTTCCAATATTAATATTTTGTTGTTTGCAGCACACTTTCCTAATATTTTTAAAATAAATACCAGGCTAATATTAATACCGATGGATTTAAAAATTTAATCAGCTTTTCTCTCCAAACAGCTGCGTCAAAAATCGTAATTTTATAGAAATCGGTCAATTTATTTGGGATTCATCAATAACGAAAATTTCTGAAAGACAAGTGTTTTGATTTTCTTTTCAAAAATAAAATTACGGTCATTTATAACAAAATTAAGATTTTTGTACTATGAGAAAATCTTTGCTTACGTATTTTTTCTCTTTACTTAAGCTTTTGTTCTTTTGGAGTTAAAATACTCCAAGTTAGCGGAAGTTCCAGGGATGGCCTTCAGGCTCAATCGATCTAACATGCTTCACTTCCCGCTACGTGTGTAGATAAAAAAAGTTTGATTTTACCCCGATTTTCGAAAATAGGGTTTTCACTGGATCTCCACGTTTTGAGGTCATAGGAAACTTTTCCGACTATTCTCACGATGACGTTAGTATGTATGTATGTATGTATGAGTGTGTGTGTGTGTGTATAAACATCTCATAATTTTTGTACGGCTTAAACGATAGAAAAGTGGTTAATGGCTTTCGACTGGATTCTGCTCAAGTTAGACAGCCTGAAATTGGAACCGATTCGAAACAGAAAATTTAGAAATTTTGCAAAAGTTTCACAAAATTTTTTAACGAAACAGTATTTTTGAAAATAACTTCCAGATTATAGATTCCAGAAAATCTATAATTAGTCATTTTCCTTAAAAAACTGCGTCCAATTCATAAATTGTATCAAAATATTTTATCCATTCGGGAGTTATCGTTGAAGAAATATTTTTAAAATATGTTTTTTCGACAAAACTTCGGAATTCTTCAAGCAATAAATTTTTGATTTTCTACGTAATTTTAGTTCCAAAAAGACTACGTCAAATGCTGTTTCAAAAATGAAAATCTATTAAGTTTTCATTTTTTAAAATATTTCTTCGATATTTTTTACTAATAAAACAATTTAGACCTCAAAATTTTGCGTAGAATGTTATTCGAAAGATCAAAGTCGGCCATCATTTTAAAAAAAAAATTGACATCTTTTCGAACACTGAATAACTAAATATTATTTTAGAAATCTTAAGATTTTATACAATTTTGGAACTCAAAACTCTATACTTATGCATAGTTTTTTCTTTGAGCTTAAAATACCTCAATTTAGCAGGATGTTTTAGGGATGACCTGCAGGGTCAACCAGCTTACAATTATTTTAATAAGTTTGTTGGTAGATACAGTTAGTTAGTTGGTTAGATAGGTGTGTTACATGCATAGCAATCCTAATAGATAGTTATATTTAGTTTGTGGTATAGTTCGGTTTATATAATACTAGCGATCCACCCCGGCTTCGTACGTGTATAAAATATTAATATAGCCTGTGTCACTCAGTGAAAAAATGTGTACACGGTTGACCCTACGGGCCATCCCTGAAACTTCCCACTAAATTAAGGTATTTTATGCTCAAAAGAGTAAAAAATATAAGCATAGATGTTTCAGTTCAAACATATAGTTTTTTAAAAATGGCAGTATACTAATTTTTGAAAAACTGTATAGTTTGAAAACGATGAAGGATTCAACTCAATTTTTGAGATCTAAAATATTGCTTTAGCTAAATAATCGATAGGTTGAAAAATTTCGATGCAATGTCAAAAACATTTTATTTTTAATATTCTTCATTGATAAATCCCAAACAAATTGACTGATTTTGACTAAATAAACGGTATTTGACGTAGTTTTTAAAGGAGAAAAGCTGATAAGATTTTTAAGTCAATCGGTGAATTAACTTGAGTTATTTAAAAAAAATAAGTATGTTTGCTAAAAACAACGTAATCTTAATATTTGAAAAGCTATAAGTTTTGAAAATCAGATTCGATTTGATTTCTGAAAAGGCATTGGACGTAGTTTTTTTAGTACTACAATATGGTAGAATACCCAAAAATAATTGGTTGAAAAATTTCGAAGCTATGTCGAAAAAACACTTTTTTCAAAATTTTTTGTCAACGATTACTCCCAAGCGGGTAAACCGATTTTGATGCAATTTATGTATTAGATGTAGTTTTTTGAAGAATAGAGCTGATTAATTTTTGTACTCAATCGGTACATAAATCTGGGAGATATATATATAAAAAATACTGTTTCGCAAAAAAATTTTTTCGTGCTTTTTTCAAAATTTCTCAAAATCTCCGCAACCGAATCCGTTCAAATTTTCAGGAAGTCTAAGTTGAGCGGAATCCAATAGAATGCCATCAACCGAGTTTCGATCGGTCCAGCCCACCGACCACACAGCCCATAGACACCTAATAATAGGCGAAATACTTGTGTCAACATATCTGACTTATAGTTCCGATGTAAATGTCCACGCGCCAATGAGTAGTGATTGGGTAATCAGTGTCGACCAATCAGATGTTCTGTACATTACTATCTTTCATTGTGGCCTTGAGTTAGCCAATTACGGCGTTGCAACCCCACTTCGTCTTACCTCAGGTGGTTGCCAGAATGTGTTCAATACGGAAAATCAAACATTAGCCGTCTATAGGCTGTGTGGTCGGTGGTCCAGCCATTCTAGTCGGAAAAGGTTGCTAGGACCTCAAAACGTGGACATCTGGTTAAAACTCGATTTTCGAAAATCAGGGTAAAATCAGTAACTTCCTTATCTATATACGTAGTGGGAAGTTAAAAATGATTAAAATCGATCCAGTAGGTAGGTAGTTTTGATTTATTCGTTACTGCCCGTGGCTCGCACGCGTTAAATTTGGAGTAAAACAATTCCCCTTTCCCTATGCCATGTAGATTTCCTGGTATCTTTGGAATATCTAAATTCATAAACTACATTTTTACTTATTTACTTTTTACATTTTTACCTATTTTTTATTTTATTTTTGCAATTAATACATTATAGAATGTCTTTATATGCAACGTTCACAGCTTTCCTGTTATTAGACAATACAAACATGTTTTCTTTAGTTTAGAGGTTACTCTTGAAAGAGCGACATATAGTTGGCCATGTGAAAAATAGTCAACGCTAAAATCTAAGCCTGCAACGTTGAAGGTTTGACCAGGCGATTTATTAATGATCATTGCAAAAGATGTCTTTACTGGAAACTCGGCGCCGCCGACCGGCAGGTAACCCCGCCACCGCTATGCCCCTGCATTTTAAATCAGTAATATCTTCGAAAATATTCATTTAAATTATATGCTGTAAACAGTCAAATTGGTCTATATTAAATCAACAATGTATTTAACGTATTTAATTGGATAAGAATTAATGCTGTATTGCTTAAAATTACTTCAAAAATAAGCAATTATTTCTCGTTAAAAGTAAATGACAAAAAAATGCTATTGTGGGTTATTCATAAGGGATAGACGTATACCATCGCGGAGTTTTCTGTAGACCTTTTAAAGATGTACAAATACTTAAGTACATTATTTTGATAAATCTCGTAGGGTTCAGCCTGCGTTTGCAATGTAAGGGGAAAAAAGTAATTATATACGACATCACGTTAGAAACCTCAAAAATTATAGCATTTCTCGACTCTATATTGAATGTTTATTTTACATATAAACTTTTTTCTTGAATCACTCTATCTACCACATCATAGTCCGTTGCGTAGTTTTAAAGATTTAAGCATACGTAGGGACATAGGGACAGACAGAGAAAGCGACTTTGTTTTATACTATGTAGTATGTAGTGATTATTGTCATAGGTAGATTTAGGTTAGGTATTAGATACCTGTTAATTACAAGGTTCTGTTATAATTATGTTAGTTTGTTCGATAAGTGTGTTACAGGTATATTTAGTCTTACGTTTTTATTTAAATTTTGATAATGAAAATATCGTATATACATAACTAAGACGAATATGTGAATATTATTTTTTTAATACAATACTAGCGGCGCGCCTGACTTTGTAGAGATCTTTAATAAAGTAGTTTATAAAGAAAGGTTAAATAAGCTCTAATGTAAATATGCGCAAGCGAAGCCGCGGGTAACAGCTAGTCATCAACAATTTAAAAAAATATCTGCCTACCATTACTTTTAAAAATCGATTCAGATAAGAGAAGAAAACTCTCGCCATATTTTTACTAACCCAGACGCTAAACAGTGCTAATATAAATTTGTAGCTTTTAAGACTACACGTGTGTGTATGTTTGTGTGTGTGTGTCTTTCTGTGGCACCGTAACTCTTAAGCGGGTGAACCGACTGGATGCTTTTTTATTTGACAGCTGATTTGTATCAGTGATTCTCAAACATGTTTTATCAAAATCGGTTTATCTGTTTCAAGATCATCAGCTCTTTTCAACTTAATGAAAGGAATTACTAGCCTTGTACATGAATGATCGATACGAAAATTGGTATTCTGTTACTTTAATGATACTGTAATGACATGGTAACCATGACCTGATGCTGGAGGATCGCCTTTCGCAGCTTTATTCTTCTTCCATATTTTTTTATGTTTAGCGTTGCAAATAATACATATGCAGCAGGAAGGTGGTCTGGTGATGATGAAATAAGGGGAGGGCTTATTAAATTTTTAATTTGGTGGCTACTTTCCATTCGATAAAGTCCTACCTCGTATGTTTGTTGAGCATATTATATTTTTAATAGTTTTATAATATAAAGTATACGTATATTTATTATTATTATTATTATTATTATAATGAGTATTGCCACGTTGCACGGTTACCAACAACCTCCAAGAACACGGGGCACGGGACAACACAACCGATAGGGCCCAGGTTTGATTCGCGACAGAGACCAATATATATGTATATACATTTTCAACTCAATTTTCTCCGCCTGCTCTATCTTTCAGCGAAAGTTCATTCAAAATCGGTCCAGCCGTTCCAGAGATTACCCCGTACAAACAGAATGACAGATAGACGGAAATTTTAAAAATGGTGGTTTAGGTATTAGTATCGGAAAAATAGCACTACACCTGAAAAAACCTAGTTATTTTGAAATCACAGACAGACACTTCAATTTTGTTTACATGCGACTAGCTGCAGCGTGCAGCCCGCTGCATTATTTTATTGCTACATTAAAAGTATTTGGCGAATCTCGCGGGATGACCTTATTTTTCCGGGATAAAAAGTCTATGTACTATTCCAGGTCATTATCTACCTGTGTGCCAAATTTCATTCAAATCCGTCCAGTAGTTTTGGTATGATTGAGTAACAAACATCCAAACTTTCGCATTTATATAATACTAGCTGCAGCGTGCAGCCCGCTGCATTATACGCAGTTTTTGGCGCATCCCGCGGGATCACCTCATTTTTCCGGGATAAAAAAGCCTATGTGCTATTCCAGGTCATCAGCTTCCTGTGTGCCAAATTTCATTCAAATCCGTTTAGTAGTTTTTGCGTGATTGAGTAACAAACATTCATCCAAATATCTATCCAAACATCCATCCAAACATCCAAACTATCGCATTTATAATATTAATATAGACTAGCTTTCGTCCGCGGCTTCGCCCGCGGCTTAGCCCGCGGCTTCGCCCGCGTGGTGTTAGTATTAAGTAGCCTATGTCCTTCCCCAGGCTTTAGACTATCCATATGATAGATATCACAAACGGCTTTACAGATTAACTGTGGAACATACATTTACAAAGCTAAACAAATAGACACAATAATTTTTATTATGTAGGGTAAGAATTAGTATGCATATTATTGAATTTTTTGAAGAGTGTGCAGCACAGCAGCAGCAAAATATAGAAATCTGTAAACTGCATGACCATGCAGTCTATTTCCGAAACTTTCCGCTATTTATTTTTTAGAGATGGAGAGCTACCCTTATAAATTTTATTTTTTATAATCGTACTGCATTATTGTGTAGAGGTTTATAAAATACACCTATTTTTCAAAGTTCAACCGTATAAGCCGTATAACAGTATAACCGTACCCATAGTCTCCAAGCAAAAGGACTCTGTCATAAGGACAGATAGAAGGACTAACGGACATACAGATGGACATGACAAAAGTGTGAGGGTTCCATTTTTAGTCATTTAGCTACGGAACCATGTAAAACTTATTAAACCGGAATACAAAATTTCGATTCAACCGCGTTTTGTTCGATTCGAATTGTTTGATGGAATAAGAATTTTGAAACTCAATATTAGGTATATTAGTCTCAAAGTTATTTTAAAAATCTCAAACTCAAACTCAAACTCTTTTATTCTTTAAATCTGCAGCGTATCTGCGAGATTCAGCCATTTTAAATGTTTCTGTAGTTCTTTAGAATGTTATGACTCTGTCGATATGTTGCCGACGTCGATTTCGTACAATAAGGACTGTTCTGGTGAGATGCCAGGTACTCCGTATGTTTTCAACGTCGAGTTTGGAACTAGAGTCTCAGAAGCACTTTGAGACACCATATACTCAGCGTGCTGTTAACGCAGATCTTGTACCTCTTCTAGTCTGGTAGACTTCGTCGAGATGCCAGATACTCAGTGTGTTGTTGCCGCCGATCTTGGGTCACGTCTGGTGTCTCCGTAGCTCTGTAAGCTGCCTCACGTACAGCCTGCTCAAGCCTTTGCAGGTGAACTCGTTGAGACGTTTCATTACGTCTAACTATTTTCATAGTTCGGGCTTTATTAGAACTTTGTGAAATATTAGACTTACGCTTTGGCGACATTATTGCGAGTAGTAATTAAAAAAATAAAAATGAGTAGTAATTTTAAACAAAAAACTGAAACAATTCCATAGCTAACCTATATGTAACAAAACTTATGCATGTGGCATTAGACCTCGCCACAAGATAGCAACGCACCATTAACATCTTTGGTGTCTATAGGCGATGGTTGGCTCTTTCCATCAGGAGACCCATCTGCTTGTTTGCTATCTTATGATAAAAAAAAAACACTTCAAACTGACCGTTATTCTTTTCATTGTAACTTAAACCGTTCGTTATAACTTAAAAAATATATTAATCTAATGGAAACCAAAAATAATTTACATTAGGTACTTAATATTCATATAACAAAGGCAACCTAAATGACTAAAACTATACTCAAATAACTACAACCAACCAAAAAAAAAAACTGTAAACGGTTAACCTGCGAGCCATCCCTCAAACTTCCCGCTAAATTAAGGTATTTAAAAATCAAAAGAGTAAAAACTAAAAGCATAGATTTTTTTCAGTTTAAACATCTATTTTGTTAAAAATGGTAGGATATTGACTTTTGAAAAGATAGGTTTGGAAACAATGATTGATTTTGATCTTTCGAATAGCATTCAACTCAATTTTTGAGATCTAAAATATTGCTTTAGCTATATAGCTTTAGCCGATAGGTTGAAAAATTTCGAAGTTATGAATGTTAAGAAACATCTTTTAAAAAAATTCTATGTTACTGTAAAGTTTCATTTAAATCCGTTCGGTAGTTTTTGCGTGAACGTGGAACAAACATCAACACATCAACACATCACACATCCAAACATACTTTCGCATTTATAATATTATTAGGATTAGGATTACGACTAATATCTTAAAATCATATATTAAAATAAATTAATATGTATATAATATAATAAAAAAATTAATACATATATTAAAATCGTAGGAAAGTCAAAACTGTACATTGAATATTTTTTAAAAGAATACTTGGGGCGTAATCTACAATCGATATCGAAGCGAAAAATATAGTTTTTAGTATTTTTGTCTGTTTGTCTATTTATCTGTATGTATGTGGTTACGTACATCTATATATATAAAAATCAATCCCTATTTTCCTTAGTCACGACATCACGCCTGAATGGCTGGACCAATTTCGATAAATGTTTTTGTTGTGTTTGGAATTGTAAGGAGAAAGTTCTTATAAAAGAAAGTTGCGCGGAAAATTAGAAAATTTAAGAATACTTAACCATCATATAAAGTTTAATGCCATTTTGGCTGCGTGGAAGAACAATCCCGGAGACTTATATAAATTACGTGTCACGTTGTTTGTCCGCTATGGATTCCTAATATGTAAGGCAAAACAACGTTTGCCGGGTCAGGTAGTTGGTGATATAAAAAGGGTCGACAAGTCATTAAGAATTAAGAAATAAGAAACAGAGGCGATACAGCCACGGCGAGTGCGAGTCGTTTAATTTAACGATTACAATAAACATCGCGTACTATCAAACTGAGTACAAAAAATAATGAATTACGTGTTTAAGCTTTTTCAAAATTCGATCCCTAAGGGGATAAAATAAGGGAAGTAGCTTATAAAGAAAGTTAAAATAAGCTCTAAAGTAAATATTCGCGCGCGAAGTCGCGGGTAACAGCTAATTTTAAACATAGGTGCGGACTTACACCTGTGCTTACACTGACACTGACTGCGGACTGACTTTATCTTGGACGTATCTTGCGGCTTTATTGTCTTGAGGGATGAAAATAAACACAAACGATCGGCCTTCAATAGTTATCGTCTCGTCCACATTGACGTCACAAGTTGTGACTCACAACTAACCAATTAACCAAGAGCTAATCTAAATATTTGTTTGTGAAGCTATAAACGAGAGCTAAGCGGGTTAAATGATCGAAGCATATAGATCTCCTTTAAGTTGCGTCCTTTTTAGGGTTCCGAAGTAAACTAGGAACCCTTATAGTTTCGCTATGTACGTCCGTCCGTCCGCAAGATAGCTCAAAGATATATCCTCATATACTAGAAAGCTGCAATTTGGCACGAATATATGTATTAGTCACGACACCAAATTGATAACATAAAATCCTAAAAAATATTTTTTTTCAGGATAACTCTGGTACATGTAAAGTGGGATATTAATTTTTTTCTCACGTACCCCATTGGGCATTGTGTGGGGTATCGTTGGATAAGTTTTTAAAAACGATTATAGGTTTGTGAAAATAAGTTTTCGATTAAAGGACTCGTTTGTAAAATTTAAGCTTTAAGTGCTAATTTTTGTTAGAGTAAAGTGCCCCCTCCCTCACCCTCTGCAGGCTAAACGGTTGGTTTTGGGGGTGGCAAAAAAGCATGATATTAGTAAGTATAATGAAGTTAAAAGGAAAACTATCACGGCTTACAAGGCTTTACAGTTTTTTCAGTTTATAGTCGACCAACTTATAGAAAATACTTAGAGAAATTTCTATAAGAGGTGAACCTGTGGTGAGGGTCATTCGTCATCGACGTTGAATAGCTTAAATTTTCATAGCATGAAACTATAAAAACTCTCTTCTTAGTCTACATTATTGTGAATGGCAATTTCGGAACCCTACATTGTGCGTGGCCCGACACGCAATTTACCAATTTTTTTTAGCATTATGTCGCCGTCATTAGTAAAGAATTTAAGTCCGAATTCCCCAAATATTAATCGTCTATATATATATATATATATATATATATATATATATATATATATATATATATATATATATATATATATATATATATATATATATATATATATATATATATTTCTAGTCTAGATACTTTTAAGATATTATTCTAGCATATATTTCGTTTAATCAAAGAATTTCACGAAGACACGTATGTTTTCGAATCTATATAAATAAAAATGAATAGTGCTAAATGTTTTAAAGCGCAAATCTTGAGAACGGCTAGACCAACTTAACAATTTTTTTTTTGAAATGTTCGTTGAATTCCGAGGACTGTTTTTATGCAGAGAAAAAAGTTACAAGTCACCCAAAAATGCTGAGAATTTTACGTGTCCGTTAGAACTTTTGAACAAAAAGTATATAAACAAAAAGAATATAAATGACAATGACATACAATTCAATTTGATTTTTTTGATACCAAAACAGTCAGAAGTTTTACAAGTGCGTTGGTTTTTGATACTCGTAGATAATATGACTTGCCTCTTATAGATATCTCTATAGAATTACATCAAAGTAGATCCGTGGAATAAAATTAATAATCATGTCATTAATCATGTTAATAATAAATTAATAGCCTCGGCGATGTGTGCGTGTGTATGTGTGTGTGTGTGTAATTTTAATTGTAATATAATACAAGAGTTTAATTTTAGAAAATCTCTGAAAAAGTAACAGGCTACTTAGACTCTATATAATAAAAATAATAAACTGTCGGACATAACATCACTCTCAGAGCCTTTGGCCTTACCTAATATACTACCACAACAGCTTGAATGCTTGTAATTAGCATGTTTCATTACATCCCTGTCAACTACTCGTATATAATAACAATTACTACCTTTGGCTTCAAAGGCAATAGGTATATGTTTCCATCAGTCGTTTAGGATAAATAACGTAAGAAAATTTTGATTGTCCTGTTAATAAATACCTCATAATTTTGTTATAATACTAACGTTTACATACGTCACGGGTTATGGCACATACATTAGTTAAAGCTAGACATTTACAACGTCAATAAATATCTCCTTTTTCGTGTACGACAAGCAAAAGTGACAAATACTTGTTTGCTATAATATAAGATCAATAAAAACATACATTTAATAAGTCCTGTTATACCTAATTTAATACCTGATACTCTGTTTTTCATTATTATAGATTATCAAACAAGGATAAATATGGTTTCTCGTGCTAGAAAGAGACAAGTATTACCTGTAGACACCATAATCTTTAATGGCTCATTGCCATTCTGGTTACAGTAAGAAATTCCACATGTATTTTACTAGCTATTTTCCCCTCTAAACCGGAATATGACAATGACAGCGTTGCGACAGAAATAGGCAATTGCGGTGGTATCAAGCTCCGACGAGACGTTGCAAAACTTTACTACCTGGTAGCTATGATGGTATGGTATGATGGTAGTGACAAGTTTGGCTAATCGATCGCCTTATTTGAAATGTCTGGATGAAGATAATCTGTTCTTCAAGAGGGATATGGATCAAACAAATTTAAAATTTTCTCATTCTAAATCGTTGAAAGATTAAATTTGACAGTAATGATGATTTTGCGTATAAATGTTTTCACACTTATATATATGCTTATAGAGGTAAACTTTGTATGAGTTCAAAAGTAATTTCTCTCTTAAAAATATACAGAATCGAAAAGTATCTTGATCTATCCTTAGCAGATATAGTTAATTTATATATAAAAATGATAGAAAACAACTCACATTTAAAGACAACAGGGCTACTCTAATTCACGACCAGCAAGCCAATATCGGGAACTAAGACCGTATCAGTGGCCGACCCCAGCTATTAGCCGCAAGGTCTTGGAATCACCAGTCGATTTAGCATCCCCACCAATCGCCGTGTCACTTCTTAAACGAAGATAATTTGCTATTATTTGTAAATTGGCGCTCCACGACATCCGCTACGGCATGCCCGCTTCGCAGTCGTTCGGCAGCACGGAACCTTCCTGCCACCTATGCCGTGTAATCTTTGAATAAACAAGACGTACAGTGACAACTTCAGTTGCCGATCCGAGTAGTAGTCGATAAGATATGCGCGTGCAAACACTAAATTACAAAACGGTTAATGTAATGTAAATGCCCGAATGCCTAAATCGGGAATGTCTAAATCGTTAGACGAAACAAAAAAATATTTCGAAGATACAATGGACGATGACAGTGAAGGTTCCCCAGGATGCCTGCGAAGACTGATCGTTTGGTTGAGGATCAATCCGAATCTAGTAATGTTAAAAGTTACCCTTTTTGTGATGTATGGAGCGACTGCCTCTCTGTTACCGTATCTAACGATTCACATGCAAAGTATAGGACTTACAGTGCCCGAGATTTCGTTCGTGTATTTAGCGCTACCATTTACAACGTTTTTGAGTCCACCAGTAACAGGTGAGAGTGTTTCGAAACAATGAAATAGAAGAGGAGAGAAGAGAATTGTGCAAATGCTAAATTGCTTTTAATTTTTAGGATTTTTAGTTGACCGTTTCGGTGAATATAAACCTGTGGTAATAACAGCTCTAATACTAAATGCAGCATTTCATCATTCGTTGTTGTTAATTCCACATCAAGAGACTCCAGGTGTAATGCCGTCAGCCTACGTAATGCGACATCCAATAAAACACAGTGTCGAGGTAATATTATTATTATTTATATAAATAAATTGATCCGAATATCCTATGGACCTTGTAACGCATTAGAAACTTGGCTCCTTGTCCCCAAGAATTTGAGCAAATCGACTTCATCCGGCCTCAGATCAAATTAAACAGTCTCGTCATGACGCTTCTTTGAAATTACTTAAGAATGAGCCAAAATTATGCATATTAACTGCTTGACTGTGTACCTGGGGAGTCCATGTCGTGTTTATTAAGGTCTTGACTCCCAACGGATGAACGTTACGTATGTGTCTATTTCTGTCTTGACTGTTTCTTTTAGTAATGTATATGAAAGCCACTGTATTGTTATTTTATCAGGCTCATCTGCATCTTACGTATACAAGTTTATAAATTACGTTCCAATTCCAGAAAAAATATTAGGAAAGTATCTAAAATAGCTGTCACAAGCCAGGACGTATCTTTATATGTTTATTTAGTTTAATGTATAGCAAACAAGCATATAATTCTCCTGATGGTATAATACATTACTATCTGCGTGGCGGAGTTAGTATGCCACATGCATAAGTTTACCGGCTACCTTACCTCCAAAACAGGAAACGACAGCGACAAGCACAGACGCTGTTGCGGCGGGATTAATTAGGCTGTGGTACTAAACTCTGACGACACGTTGCAGTTTACCACCTAGTTAGTAGTCACGATGTTAGTGACACGTATTTGTCATCTCTCGCCTTTTACGAAATGCCTAGCATTATGGCAATTAATTGGACCAACACGCTAAAATAGTATTGGCATCGCGATTTGTAATTATTTACGAGTACCATCTATTCCTCTGTGGTCTAATGGTCCAGCTTTGGAGTTGACCACATGAGGTCTCGGGTTCGATTCCCGGGTCGGGCAATTTAAAAAAAAGTGTTTTTTCAGTTTTCTGAGAAACACAAAGTTGCCCGGGATTGGAAAGTGCCCGGTTGGCGATAGGCTTGCCACCTATCACATTGTGGGACCAAGTATCTTCGGCTAATCGTGGGTGCACTTGTTGTACCTCTGCCTACCCCTTCGGGGATATGGGCGTGAAGATACTTTTTTATCTATTCATCAAGTGTACTTATACTTACAGATTTTAGAACACTTATAAAAATGAATAAATATCGTTCTGCCAGGTAGGTACCTTGCGCGATAGGTGGAATGAATTTAAATATCGTTAGTCATTTAGGCCCTCCGCGATAGCTATTTGGTTGTTAGGCTGTATATAATTGAATTTGTATATCGATTATCGCTTGCTACCTGCAATAACAGAAGCAAAGAATTTTTGCAATGGATTGGCCTTGATTTGTTAGCTGTTGTTGAGTACAGTGCTGTGCGCTTCTTTTGAGAATACTTCGATGACGAAGTGAAACGTGTGCGGAGTACGAATATTGAGTGTTTTTATTTGTTCTAATTATACTGTGACAAGTTTGATAAAAGATATACGAATGATGTGTAGCTTTACACTTAGGTTTTAGCCCTAGTTTAATCCTTCTAGTATTTCTTTTTGTTAACAAAAAGTATTTGATAATTCAGCTTGTTTAGGAAGTAAAACCTGAGATCGTGTAAATACAACCGCAAGCAACAACTAGCAACAAAAAAATATTTTCACGGTGTATATATATTTGTTTATTTATAAAATTCCGCAGAATATTGGTGACAGCGATAACATTCATGACATAAATACATTTGTAGATAAGTTTAAACAGTCTTTGTTAGAACTATCTCCTGAATAAGCAACAGACACCAAGCAATAATATAATAAAGATTAACGAATTTGTAATGGTTGAATTGAAAACCGGCAATCTAAATAAGGGGCCATCCATTAATACGTCACATGAATTTCATGATTTTTGAGCTCTCCCCGTCATTGTCATACAGCTGGTCACATTTGGGAGACCCCCTCTACCTAGTGTGCTGTCATATATTTTACAATTTTACATTGGAATAATCATCTCATTCGATTACTCGTATTTTTTATTTACACAGGGGCTTTTAAAAAAATCGTAGACCCCTCCCTCCCCCTTAACGTGTGATGTAATTTATGGATGGCCCCTAATAAAAAAAGAATACATCAAAACACAACAGAAACTACTAAAGTTATTAGTATGTATGTGAAATTGAAACAGCAGTTTTGTTTAGTGACCTAGATACCGATTTTTCTGCAAGTTATCCCTTGATGGGTGATTCTTACTTTTGAAATGACCAATACAGTGACTCTACGGGCCGTAACTGTGTTAGCGGACTTTTGGGGCGAGCAGAGTACTTAGCCATAGTTTGAGTTAAAATTTGGGCTACAACTGACGCCTGTGCTAAAGGCGTAGTCTCCTGCGAAACTAGACCTCATGTTAGAGCGGCATTCGGACTAAATGTAAGCGCAGTTGCAGATGGGACGTAGACGCAGAGGCAGATGTTAAAGTCTGTATGGGAAACAAAAAACGAATGACTTAACACATACAAGTTTTGTAATAGATCTACAAATACAAAGTATCTCGGGCACTGAGGTGAACCCTCTACACAAGTAAGTATCGTGGGCCCAAAAAATGTAGAGGTAATCACGTGATGATTTCGTGGACTGCCCACATATTAATATATTCCAGCGATCGCCCTATGTTCGAAATTCGACTAAACAACAATTTTTTCTGAGTTTAACAACAAATTTTAGTCTAAAACATAATAGTATACATGTGTGTACACCATGGTAGGTGTATAATGCTGTGTGTGTAATGTTTATTTTTATTATTAGCTTTCTGCACTCCTCCGCATTGTAAACTTTAACTGCGCCAAATTTGTGCCGTTCGCGTAATTGTTGTAGGGGTGCAACATTTTTATTTCACGTATTAATACGTTATAAGAAGATTTAATTTATTGTATGCCCATTTGGAGCTTTAAATTCAACCGGAAGGAGGTAAAATAGGAGATAAAAGTTTGTATGTAAGTAAGTTGTTGTAGGGGATAAAACTTTTTATTCCCTGGACATATATATTTACATGAAATTTCGTATGAATTGAGTTAAAAAAAATGAATTACGTGTTTAAGCATTTTTCGGAATTCGATTCCTAAGAGGGTAAAACAGGGGATGACAGTTTTATACATATAATCGCACATGTTAAATCATTACACTTGAAATTTTACACACCTATTCCTCTATGATTAGGCATCCACTAACGAAGGGTAATTAAAAATTTAACCCTCAAAGGGGTGAAATAAGGGATAAAAGTTTTAAAAAATTTATTCTTTCGGCATATTTGCATGAAAATTCGATGAATTAAGTAAGGCAAAAATAATTAGTTATTTATTTCAGCGTTTTTCAAAGTTCAGCCCCTTAGAGGGTAAAATAACTCATGAAAGTTATACTTAAACGTACAGACCAAACCCTTAGGGCCAGAAACTTGAAATTTCGCACAATTGCGCTCTCAAACTTCGCTGCTTGGGGCTTTATTTTTTTTAACTGAGACGCAGATATCTTTTCCGGCTGATACCTCATATCTTACCTAGGGTACAAATTCGAGCATTCATTTTTACCCCGGACGGGAGTTTGTGCTTTCGTCAGAGAGGATGTCTGTTCTCGACGTCTCAGGAGCCTTGAAGGCTATAGTGAGCTATCCATCCACTGGCAGCGTGTAGATTGCGACGACCATCCCGACATCTATGCGTGTCTATCAAACGGCTGTAGATTCCGTGTTACAACAGACCCCCTCCGCTGAGATCGTGATCTTAGGCGATTTTAATGCCAACCACCAAATGGCTATGTTCACGCAATATTGATCATTCAGGCGTTCATACGCCTTCGCGTATGAACATCCACATCGGATGCTGGACTTTCTGCTGACGTCTCATCCGGACCATTCCAGGTATCTGTGGATGTCAGACCACTGCCTGATCCGGAGTAAAGTGCTGATCACGCGCCTATCACGGCCTCCTTTTGCAGGCTGTCGTCGCGTTTGACACAATAGGTCAGCAGATTGGGACGGGACGGACGGTTTGGTCGCTCCTGCAAAACGGCTTCACGCCGAAAGCATGATGCTACCGGGCTTGGGCTGCAGTGTCGACATCTCGTGATGAATAAATCAGCGCGTTACGTAAGGAGTACCATTCCGCCTCGAGATTCTTCAAATGAGCTATCACCAAGGCAAAATCTGAAGACATTAGCTGAATTGGTGACAAATTAGTCCGCCTTCCTTCGTCAAGGCTGTCTTGGGGAATTTCTCACAGTCCTTTCTTCCATCCTGACACGGAGATGATGACTCTCTAGCCCATACCGCAAAGGAGAAGGCTGATCTTCTGGGCTCGTTCTTGGCGGCCAACGAGACTCTGGACGACCAAGGAAATGCACCACCTACCATTCCGCAGTGCTATAATTCTATGACGGAATTAAAATTCCTGCAGTCTTCCGTACGTAAAGCACTTTTTTCTTTGGACGTCCATAGGTCGAGTGGGCCGGATGGCATCCTTCCGATTGTACTTAAAGCGTGTGCTCCAAAGATGGCACCGGTATTAAAACGCCTATTCCGGCTCTCCTTCTCACTCGGCGTAGTACCGATTTCATGGAAGACAGCTCTAGTGCGTAAAATGAGATCGCTCTAATCCGTCTATCAGCCGATAGCCATAACCTTCTTGTTCTCCAAAATTATGGAAACAATCATCAACTCTCAGCTCCTCAAGTATTTAGTAAAGAACCAGCTGATTAGCGACCGCAAGTATGGTTTCCGTCGCGGCCGCTCAGCTGGTGATCTTCTAGTATACCTAACACATCGGTAGGCGGAAGCAGTGGAGTCCAAGGGGAAGGCATTGGCAATTAGTTTGGACATGGCGAAGGACTTTGCTTGGGTATGGCACAAATTGCTTCTCGCAAAGCTGCCATGTGCTTCGATCAGCCATATGCTGATCATCAGTCTTTTGCTGATCGGAGCATCAAGGTCGTAGTCGACGGTGCGTGCTCTGACCTAAAATCTGTAAATGCTGGTGTTCCATAAGGTTGCGTGCTATCACCGACACTGTTCCTTCTGTATATCAATGACTTGATGCAAATTTGCAACATATATTGCTATGCAGATAACAGTATTGGTGATGCTACATACTCCGGTCGTAGCGGAATTTTTCGCGAACACGTGGAAGAGGGCCGAAACAAGCTCGTGTGCAAAGTTGAGAATCGACTAACCGATGTCATCCGCAAGACCTCTGGTATTACGGATGACCACGGGCGGCGCGGCGGTGATCACTTACACGTACCACCACCTTACCTATTTCTGAATCCTGCCGCAATAGCAACGACAACGAATAACACGACAATGACAAGCTTTGCCGCTTGACATTGTCGTGTTTCGGCTTGGAGAGTAAGGTAGCCGGTAAATTAACGCACGTGGCATTGTTAACATCTTTGGTGTTAATATGCATCAGCCATCTGCTTCTTTACTATCGAATGATATGAAAACACCCCCCCCCCCCTCCACACACACACACGCACACATACATACATATATACAGGAAATAGTAGGAAAAAGTTCCTGCGACCTCAAAATGTGGAGATCTGGCGAAAATTTGATTTTCAAAAATCGGGGCTAAATCATTAATTTTCTTCTACTACAACGTAGCGGGCTAGCGGGATGTTAAAACATTGCTAAGGATTAACAAAATAGAGGATAACAGATTTTTACCCGATCTGAACGTAGCGGGCATCTACTAGTAAAAATATATTCATTTGGATGTCCTTGTCAGTTGTTTCTAGAAGAATGGCTGATTTCCGTCCGCACTTAATTCATATTAATGAAATTAACATTAGCTCATTCTTCATGAAACAAACTATAATTATTGGAATTCACAACCAAAAGCTTGATTCCTGAACAGTATAATATCCAGATCATTAAAGAAAGTGTAAATAAGTATAGAGCTCAGTACAAAATTCGATATTTACACCACTTTATATCGATATTGATATCACCTTATATCAGTTGCGCTGATATATTAGAAAAGACAGAGCTATTATATTAATTAATCGGTAATTAATCGGTAATAAAATAATGTTAATTATGTTGAACAAGTACGTTTATTGATGTCATCATGTTTGTCGTTTTTTCTGACTATCCCGCAAGAAAACCGGCATGATAATATTTATTTATTTATTCTCATCACATTCATCATATATTTGTACTTGAGCAGTCACGTACAATACACTTCCATAAACTTAGAAGTTAGGATACGGAGTTTTCAGATTTGGTGGAGTCCATGTCCTAGTCGAGAATGTCCTGATGAAGATGAGCAAGTTGATTTTGTACTCGATAGATGTATAGACCACTGTATGCTGTCTAGACCTACGGAAAGTCCAACAAGTGATCCTGCTGATGACAAGGATGACATTGACATTCATATCTCTAAAAAAATTCATCCACCGAATCTCTCAAACGCCAGGTATAGTATAATTAAATACCATATTTTGATTCTCTGACGTAATTTTTTCCCTAAATCTGTTTAATGTTTGTGCAAACAATTTGGAAGATATGAATATGTATATTGTGAATTTTACGACTGTTAAGCCTTCCGCAAAGCCCAGGGATTTCGTGGTGATAAAGAATTTGCGTCCTACCTATAGACAATATACAAAAGTTGATATCAGCTAAATTGAAAATTTTATTAGATATAAAACCAGCGCATGCACATAATAAATCAATTTGATTTTCATTTTGGTTTAGCACGTCAATAAGAAATGGAAACTGCTTTGTTATTTGAGTACCATGGACATATAGCTTCATTTATAAGAAGATAGTAATCGATAAGTTCTTGTATTAGAAAATAATAAATTACACAAAGGTGCCTTGGTTCTCTTGTTTTTTAATTTATATAATTTTAATACAAATAGGAACCATGTAGGGCATGAAATAACCTGAATTAGCGGTGGTAGTATAATTATATCTTAAAAAATACTTTTGAAGAAACTTGGACTGTGTCCTAAGTTGGAATATACTTAATTCACATCAAAATGAATTATGACAATACGTGTTTTAGTCCTAGTAAAATTCGTTGACAAACATACAAATGTACATGCACTTCGTAGCAAATAAATTTAGTACACAAGCTTGGATGCCTGAATATTGATCATACTCAAATATTATGCAATTTCAACAATATTACACACATACATTGTTATCAGTTACGCTAACAATTTTTCTTTTTACTTCTGTTTCAGTGTTCTAAACATTACAGACAACGAAGAAGAATATAATGATGCAGCATTTTTTCTTGTAGAAGTTCACGATGATTTAGGTGAACCCAAAGAACAACTTGGGATGGAAATGGAGAGGGTTGGTATTATGTTTTTTAAGTTAAAATTACAAGTTAACAAAGTATTCATACCTCAAACCTTTTGTTTTAGGATGATAATGATACCGTAACAGATTTTAGATCGAGGTTTGGGGAAAAACTTTTGCTTGCACAAGGTGTTAATATAACTGCTTTAGACAAGGAAGATTTAAGATGTGGAGGGCTTGTGATGCTTCATAACATGACAAAACTATCCCAACAGAGACTAGAAAATCTTTCTGCTGATTGTATGGTACAAAAATGTGATTTTAGGTAAATATTTGTAGTTTTAATATTACGTAAATGTGAACAGACGCTGATTACTAATTACTTGCACCAATCAACGACTGTCTACGAGTATATTTTGGTTAATACTAAGCACCTACATTAAACATTCACATTCGCTCTAATCAAAGTGTAATTGGGGCCTAAGGTGTAGAGCTTGTGAAGTGAGGGCGTGCAAAGTTAGAAACTTGGTTCTACATCAAATCTGGTAACTTTTTGACAATGCGAGTCATATACTCTTTTTATGGTGACATTTTACATGAAAATGTTTTTAGTGGGATGAGATTGTTCTCCTCATGGAAAGCGGTAACCACCACCTATTAGAAAAACCTTAAAAACAACAAAGAAAAATATCGACACGCGGGATTTGAACCTGCGACCATCTCCCTTAAGCCGGGACGCTCTTCCACTGAGCTAGTGTCGACAGGCTCGAGGCGGCGAAATTCTTCTTTGTTATATGATCGATTACGTCGTTTGTTACCACCTATTAACACCAAAAATGTTAATGTTAATGTTACCTTGCTATTCATGTGGCAGGAGTGGAATGACATATGTATAGTTTTACCGGATGCCTAACACTACAACCGGAATAACGACAAGCACCACCGTTATCGCGATAGGACTAAGTAAGGCGGTGGTACCAACCCCGCGTGATACGTTGCAGAACTCTACCACCTAGTTAGTAACCACGATGTTAATGTCACATATTAGCCTTCTTTCGTCTTTTACGAGCAGTAAGGCACTAGCAGTAAGGCAATTGATCTTTTCCTCAAAAAGTGACTTGTATCAACAAAGAGGGATTTCCTATTGGCTCAGAGCAGCATTTATATTGTGAATGTTTTGTTCCTTAGTAGCTTAACAAATTTACAGTTATATTGTAGGTTTGTAGAAACGATTTTTCGATTTAGGGACACGTTTGTGAAATATTAAGATTTAAAGCGCTATTTTTATTATAGTCAAGTGTTGCCTCTACTGAAAGGTTGGTTTTGAGGGTGAAAAAAATTCACGATGGTAGTAATAATGATGAAGTTAAAAGGAAACTGTCACGGTTTAGAAGGTTTTACAACTTTTTGTGTAACAGTCTACCAACTTATAAAATTCCCTACATTGCGCGTGGTCCGAGACGCACTTTAATAATTTATTTTATGTACATATTATAATTCAAAGACTTATTATATTCTACGTTGGAATTCATGTACATTTTACAATCAAATTATCATTACTTTTTAAATTTGTGCGTGGCTATTATATCAAAGAAAGGCAAAATGAATTAAATCTAATTGACAGAATCCAAACAATTGACAAATATTTACATTTCTTCATAAAATTAATTAAAGTTTTATAAAAAATTCAAATACCAAATAAAATATGTTACCAAGAATGATGTTGTTACAGAAAAGGCGGTCCTGATATATGTCCTCCAGATTACAAAGAAAGCGATGATAAAACATTTTACATTTACTTTTTCCTACGATTTATGGGGACCATCATGTTGTCTGCTGGTGTAACAATAATGGATCCAATAGCTTTGACCATGATACAGAAATATGGAGGTGACTTCGGCAGGGAGAGATTATTTTCTAGTATTGGTATGGCAATATTTTCGCCTATAACAGGCATGCTCATTGACATGAGAAGCAAAAGCGCAGGTAAGGTTAATACTCGTAATTAAATAAGTATTAACACTTGCTTTTATGTTTTTTTGCTTTTTTTTTTTGTACAGCACAAGATGTATTTCTTTAATTCTACAAGTAAAAAGAGATTTTATATCTAAATAAACCTAATTCGAATTAAAACTCAAAATTTAATTTACGGTATAACATTTCTAATCAAACAGCTCTGCTTACAGTTACAGACAACCTTCGCCACAAATACCAAAGAGTATGTTTTTGTTATGTCGTTACTCAGCTATCCACTTGGCATGTAAGGCAATGTGCTAAGTCTACCTTTCATTATTAAATTCGTCTATCTATCTAAATCCTACAAAAGGCTCGGACTAATATTTTTTTCCGAAATCACTAATATACATATGCATATACGGACTGCAACTGCGACACCGCACCATGGATACACACATGTCACTACCATCGAGCCTAACCAAGTGGTAGAGTTCCGCAACGTCTCATTCTGGTATATAGTACGATATTATAGATATCCTTCAAAATTGATAATTTTTAACCAACTTGCTAAATCGGTTGAAAGTAAAAGTTCTTACTGCTGCATTTTTTTAGATTCTGAAGTAAACTAGAAACCTTTATAGTTTCGCCATGTCCGCCCGTCCGTCCGTCCACAGCCTAGCTCAGAGATTATTCATACTAGAAAGATGTAATTTTGGACGAATGCACATATTAGTCAGGCCGACAAAGCGATATAATAAAAAATATTTTTAGGGTAGCTATACACGTAGTGGGGATGTTTATTTTTTTTCAGGTACTATACAGGGTGGGCTATCGTTAGATAGGTATTTAAAAATATCATGAGGTTGCTAACACAGGAGATCTGTTTGTGAAATATTAAGATTTAATGTGCTAATTTTTATTAGAGTCAAGTAGGTATTTGGTATCACCGCCTTACCTATTCCTGTCGCATTAGCGTCAATGCTTGTCATTATCGTGTCCTGGTTAGCATGGTAAGGTAGCCAGTAAACCTATATATTTAGCAATTCATACTGGCCGCACGGATAGTAATACACTATTACAATCTCTGGTGTCTAAAGGCGATGATTTCTCTTTCTGTCCGAAGAGCCATCTGCTTGTTTGCTGTCTAAAGATATAAAAATCATTTGTAATATTCTAGATTTTATACAAATGTTTACATGTTACAGGTTATACGGATTACTCTGCAGCTTTCTACACATATGACGCTTTGTTACTGATATCGGCCATTACTGTAGCGGTCATGCCGCTTGGTGCAAAATTACCCGCGGATAATTTGTTACACGATCTGGTTAACATCATCAAAATGCCTCATATTATTATTTTTATATTTTTCTTATTCGCATTGGGAAACTTTTGGGGATTCATTGAGTCATATCTCTTTTTGTATTTGAAAGAATTGGGAGCACCGAACTTTTTGCTGGGTAAGAACAATTTTGTTAATTGGAATATTTTTATCAGTATTGTTTATATGATAATAAATGTACACAACAACAGCTCGGTACAATGTATACAGTTACTCAACTCGGGATCTAAGCCTGGGAACCTCTTTATCTACACAGAGAGAGCCCTCTTCGGATATTTGTCACCAATCATATACATATGTCACCGCCTATTCTCTTGCAGGTTAGGAAGAATGATGCGAATGTCTATAGACTATCCGGTGTACCGCTATTCGCCAATTTGTCGGTTGGTGAGATGAGTGGTGATCCCCATCACCACATTTTACCGACCTGGTAACGAGTATCACATATTACTAATGATAATACGAGCGACAGCTTTACGTGTTCATTTAAAGCACGGTGGTGGAAACACATAACCCTTGAAATCCCTAGGTTTTTTACCCTTTTAAGGTGAAAAAATAGCTACTGTATAAAGCACTCTGGACTATGTAATGCTTTTTCTCTTTATTTAACATCTTATTAAATGAAAATACTTTGTTTAAAGATATATCTAAGTAACTCCAGATTATCCGGATTTTTGTCAAAAACTACAAGTAGTTTTGATAATTGTGTATTTAATTAATTGAAATAATGCTAATTAGGTAATGCATAATTATATAGTTACTTGTTTGCGTGCAAAATAACTTAAATATACCAAATAACGTTGTTGTAAGCAAACATCAAACACTATTTTATTCCGGGCCCCTTTCGAAGACTAGATCATCTGCCTTACTGTTTGGTATCAAATTTCCGAAAAGGCTAAATGTTTCACTGACATTATGACTACAAATTGGTAGAGTTCTGCGATGTCTTGCCCGGGTTTTGGTACCAACGCTTTACCTATTCCTACCGGAATAACGATGGTGCTTGTCGCTGTCGTGCGCCAGTTTGGAAGCTAAGTTAGGTAAGTAGGTAAACTCATGCATTTGGCATTATTCCTACTCAGCCACACGGATAGCAAAGCACCATTACCATTTCTAGTATCCATAGGCGATATATCTCTATTTACACTAAGAGAACCATCAGCTTGTTTGCTGTCAAATGATATTAAAAAAGCACAAAGTAATTTGAACTTATGTAAAAGGACCATAATTTGAATTTTAAAGCTATCATAAAATAATAAACAACAATAATATTAAAGCTTATAAAATTAAAGTAAAACTTAGTTTTGTAAAAGGAAATTTTATTAACACGACAGTGTAAACAGTAATTCTGTTTAATATCGAGTGTACGACGCAACTATAATATCGAAGGAAAATTACATGTTGATTACAAGTACACTGCAAATACGATAATAGTTCGTCTTGTTAAACAATCCACGCTTAGCGTTGCGATCTTTATTAACTCAAGTGCACCTAATATCCAGGAATAACCGTGACCGTGGGCACATTGAGCAGCATCCCGTTTCTGTACGGAGCAGACGCCATCACCTCTAGAATTGGTCATGTCAACGTCATCATCGTCGCGTTTTTCTCCCACGCTGCAAGGCTTGTCGGTTATTCATTTATTGAGTGAGTACATACATACATATCTTCTTGCCAGATCCCTTGCCGGGAAACCCTCTAGTTTCCCGGCAAGGGAACCGAGTGCCGTTTGTCACATTTCTTACAGATTTGTCTTGCTTCCTCTACATTCATTACTTTCTTCATACAAACACGCCGGTTGCGTAGACTCTTAACACCACCTTCGGACAATATCCGATTAATCTGATCATGAGTGAGAACAGTTTATTTAAATAGTAGTAATAATTTAGTAGTATTAGTAGGTTAAGATGCACAAGTTTGTGCATTGTAACTTGTATTGTAACTGTGGTCGAATTTCGACCATAGGGCGATCGCTTGTAATTAATAATTAGACGTTATCCGGTTGTTTTACCTATAGGTATTAGAGTTATATCCATATTTTGAGCGCGGATTTGTTTATTTAGAGTTAAACAAATGAATATTGCGGCTAAATGAAAATTCAGCAAATACAAAGTCATTGACTAAAGATTATACCTGGCTCCTTTTTATTACACCAATTAGTGAGTCAACAATGTTTATTTCATGCAAATAGTTTATGTAAGCATTTTATCTGGTTGTGTCGTTTCGGCAGTTATTAACGTTTTCCAATAATTAAATTACCTACATGTAAGAATGGCCAGTGACGTCTGAGACTATGCCTGTGGAAGCGTTCCGTTGTCTGGTTTACAATTGTTGAACAATGAATCACGGAAATATATCAAAATTCTCAACCAAACGGGTAAAAATAGCACAAAATCGTTTAAAGGTGAATCGTATGTGGCTGAGATTTTGATAAGAAATGGCAGTATTTTGATTTTAAAAGCACACACATCATTCAATTCATAAAATATTGAAAATATTCTTTTTAGAAAAACATCATTTTCAAAAATTCACTAAGTAACCATGAACGGAAATATTTTATCCTGCTTCCCTTGCAGGATAGATAGAGTGAAGCGGAAACCAATGTGTGATTTGGTTCATTCCGATTTACCGGTTTGTTGGTTGTCGAGTTGCCAACAGACGACTAGGCCTGTTTAGAATAAACAGCGTGTGATATGTCGATTGTGCTAGAAAAGAGCTATAATAAAAAAACTTATATCTCGTTTTACGCCATGACAAAAGGAAACGTTTGTTGTGATATATAAAATAAACGAGAGATATGTTCTCCTTATTAGTAAACGTCTTTAGTCGCGCGCCACAAATCCCATGCTGTTTATCCTAAGTGGGCAGGGGTCAGTTTAGTAATTGCTTAGAGTATCACGTTTTAGGAGACAACAGAAACAGCACCAAAAAATATGTTAGCACTAGAACGATAAGGCTATTTGAAAATTCGCGCGTTTTAAATTGACTAGAGCATTGACGTTCAGGGTCATGTAAGGATCTGTCTCGTACGTTGAGATAAATACGTTGAATTTTCGAAGACTAGTTAGTAGACGTGGATCGTTGATCATTAACATTAGGGCATTAAGTAGTCCTAATCTGGCACTGGCAGGTGAACTAAAATACTCCCTCCATGTTTTAGCACCCTTGGACCAAGCTGATCTAAAATTTTGATTTTCGAAAATAATCCCAATCAATAAGTATAATAATAATCTATAATATTCACATTAATAATTTCCTTCAAAATACATTTATTTACCTGACTGAGCATCAACAATAATATAAGTAAAATAAATTATCTGCGTAATTAAATCTTTTTATAGCATCGTAAATAATATTTACTGTTTATCTTCGTCATCTGATTTATTCTACTATAAATAGAACCACTAGGCAGTAGGCACTAAAACAGTATGTTCGCTAATATAAACGTATCATTTGTACAAACTAGGGTGAAGTTTATACTTATGCATAATTATATATTTTAAGAATTTACCAAATTATTAATGTTTCAAAAAACATCAAATTTGATAATTTGATGTTGTTTGAACTGTAAGAAATATCCTAAAATTATTTTATACCATAGACATGAAACATGCAGATGGCTCTCCCAATGAAAACTTACAAATACAGGCATTGATTGTTCCTTTTCCTTTCATATCTAAGTTGTTAATGGTGCGTTGGCATCTGTGTTGTTGTTCGTGTGAGTTGAAATTTCAGATGCATAAGTTTGCTATGTGTCTTATCCTCCAAACATAAGTACAAAACGATGCTTGCCATTAATGCTTCACTCTTCATAGAGAAGCTGCTGAAGATGCTTCGGATACGAAGTGAAACGTACGTTGAGTACATAATTTGTATGTTGTGTGAAGGAAACGTGGAAGAAAGTGTGCTGGAAGTGGGTGGAATATTGTGTCGCCGTTGTCTCCTCTAATTTTCAGGCATTGGAAAAGTTCTCCCCATTCCTTACACTACCTTTCGTTTTAGTTGCATTACAGCAGTTTCATTTAAATTGTCGTGGAAATTTTGCAAATAATATACTTCAATTTCTTCTTTCCTTTAAATATTTTTCATATTTATTACAACGAGGTAAATTCTATCGTAAACCCAAACGTCGACGCTCTAGTTAACTTAAAACGCGTAAATTGTCAAACAACTTATTAATCTTTCATGTGCAAGCAAACATGCTTTGTGCTGTTTCTAGTGGGCATCACTTATTTAATAAAGCAATTGCTTAATTTGCTTATGAGCTAATTCGGTACTGGCCACAATGGTAGAGGTATATTTGGCCAATCGTTAAATTCTTATTGCCTGTCAGAAAGGCAGATGTTCTATTTAGAGGAGTCAGGATGAGTACGGGGTAAAATTACCATCGTTTACTAGCTCCCTAGACAGTAATCACTTATGTACAAACTATGTGTTTTGAATGAATGCTGTATATCCTATTAATTAAATACCAGCCAAGTGCGAGTCAGACTCGTGCATGAAGGGTTCCGTACCATCCCTATTAAAGTTTCTACCTACCTGTTTATTAAGATCAAGTAAAAAAATTGCTTAAACCACCCCTTAATATTTTATTTTTTTTTAAATTTTTAGTATTTGTTGTTACAGCGGCAACGGAAATACATAATTTGTGAAAATTTCGGCTTTTTAGCTATCACGGTTTATAAGATAAAGTCTAGTGACAGACAGACGGACAGACAGACAGCGGAGGCTTAGTAATAGGGTTCCGTTTTTACCTTTTAGGTACGGAACCCTAAAAATGAGGAAGTTTGTCACGATGTTGGGATGATTTACATTAACTCACACCGTCACAACAGCTGGATAAACTTGTTCACAAGACAAGATGACGGCATTTTAGATGACACTCGGCAGGCAGCAAATTTGTGTACATAAATAAAACGTGTCCTAGCAAATATATTTTGATTTTGAAAAATATTTTCCCCAAATTAAAAAAAAAACGTAGCACGCCATGGGCTTACTCAGCATTTTTAGGAGTGGGGCAGCAGTAAATGAATTTGAAAATCCATTTTATTGGTGAATAACCTTTTAATGGTACACGTCAGCTTTACGAAATCGTCCGTATGACTATCGGAGTGCTAAGTGTGAGTTTTTCTTTTCGCAATCGATCGTGAGCGCGTTTCGAGTTTATTAGGAATTTGTATGTGATTTGTACAGCGCCACCTAGTGGTAAACTGGTTTCTCACGTTTACCACTAGGTGGCGCTAGAAATCACATACAAATTCCTAGTAAACTCCAAACGCGCTTACGATCGAATGCGAAAAGAAAAACTCACAGCACTCAGAGTGGCGCCTTCGGACTTTACTACTTCTATCACCAAAACGTATGCAGATCCCACTCTACAACTTCCTTCATATAATTTGTAAGCTTTAAACTACACTTTGAGATAAAAATAAAAATTTGTAAAATTACCGAAGTTAAGTAAAATCAGTTTTAAAAATTTACTTCCGGTTTTCTACACGAAAAAAAATGTATTCAAATTTGTAATAATTTTTAGTGATAATTTTCTTTTAAAATAACACCACTTAATTTAATTTTTTTATTTATAAATTATAGCAACAAAAGCTTTAAAAAGATCTATTTTTAAAATTTCATCAATTTTTAAAAGTTTATAAAACTGGCACACAAACTTTTAAAAAAATATTGACGCGCTTTTATTCAGAACATTTAGAAGTATAATTACACAGGCCAACAAAGTAAATGTTTGTGAAAGCTTTTTTAACTAATTTACCTAAATCTTATGTATTTTTGTATGCTGAAACCGTATTTCATAAGTTTTTTTATCACCCGTCGTTTTTTCGCAATATATCAATTTAGAAACTGCAGCGTACAGCCCGCTGCATTATAAGTTTTTGGCAAATTCCACGGGATCACCTAATTTTTCCGGGATAAATAGTAGCCTATATGTTATTCTAGGTCATCATTTACCTGTGCACCGAATTTTATACGTGATTATTTTTGATGATTATTTTTGCGTGATTGAGTAACAAACATCCATCCAAACATCCAAATTTTCTCATCTATAATATTAATATAGATTACTGTAAAAAAATAGGATTTTTTATATATATTTTTTTTATGATTTTATTTTTTGCTTAAAATCATGTTTAATTGTTTATTTATTTTTTAAATCATACAAGCAGATGGGTCTCCTGATGGAAAGAGGCAACCATCGCCTATAGACACCAAAGATGTTAATGGTGCGTTGCTATTTTGTGGCGAGATCTAATACCACATCCATAACTTTACCGGCTACTTTACCCTCCAAACCGGAACACGTCAGTGACAAGCACTGACGCTATTGCGGCTGGAATAGGTAAGGTGGTGGTATCAGACCCGGGCAAGACAATACAGAACTCCATAGTCAATCGGTCGCCTTTTACGACCTGCCTGGCAGAACGGCAGTTGGCCTATTCTTCAAAGGAGCCCGGGAACAACACGGGGGAAATATATTATAAAATGAAAAAAAAAGTTCATGTATTATAAAATTCTTAAATTATAATATTATATAATTTTAATTTTTAATAAAACACACACAGCAAATTGAGTATATATTTGTACACTAGTTTAGGTTATAATTAGTGAAAAAAAAACTAAACGACGGTAAAAAATATTAGAATTACCAACCTTAGAAAATTTTATTTCGTTGCCATTACATATAAATAATGTTGCCAACTTCAAATTATTTGAATTGTCACAAATGAATATTATACATTTTGGTACATAATCTTTTTTTTAATAAAGAAATATGATAAATTGGTGGGTGATGCAACTTCTTTTTCATTTTTTCTTTATCAGGACACCAAATTACGCAGGAATCAGTTAAAATTATCGAAAAAGTTTTTAGGTTGTTGGCCTGTGTATTATTCTAAAGTATGAACAAAATCCAGGACCTAACATTTTTTTCGTTGTCCGCTTCGCGTGAAATGCCTCATATAGCTTTTCAACCCCGTCACACAGATAGCACCACATCATTAACATATTTTTTGTTAATAGGCGACGTTGATCTCTTTCCATCAGGAGAACCATCAGCTTGTTTGCTATCCTATAAAATAAAATAAATAAATAATTCAGTCTGATCGTGGTTTTTTTTGACTGTTTTTTCAAGCTAACCTTTCCAAAATTGCGGTCATAAATATGACCTATTCTAACTTCCTGCCTATCAAAGCATCTTGATATACTATCAAAATAGCAGGAAGAAAGACAGTAGAAAGCTTTCATACATTTTACACAAACTATCGCACACTACGCCGGAGCGGATTTTTGTGCAGCTGATTTCGGTGAATGCGATGTGGTCCGTCCCGGCCCGATCCGTCGCGTCGTCGCCAGGTTTTATGGCGGGCGGAATTGCGTGCATGAGTTTTTCTGTATTTTGAGTATTAATTTATAATATCACGTGCCTAATTATGGATGAAATACGTTTAATTATTTTAGTTTCAAGCTACAAAAAGCTATAAGATATTTGCAAGATCCGCGTTGTAATGATTAAAAAAAAAATGGATAACATTTGGAAAGAAATACGGAAATGAGTTGTGTTGCGATGCGTCGAGCCCCGGTCCTTATAATTGATGCAAAAGATTAAGTGTTTGTTACTTATCATGTTCATTACTTATTCACGCTTAAACAGTAAACATATATTTTATGACCAGAGTTTGTCGCCTGAGCAGCCTACTATTTTATGCAATCTCTTGCTTCAAAAATATAATATGCTCAAGATATGTGAGTTATATTATAATAGCTTGGGTATATAAAGACTAGATCATTATCCCTGTGTGAGGTTTACGACAGATAATACGGACACGCATTCAAGGCTTAGGGTAACAATGTCAAGAATCAAGATGAGCGTAACTAACGTATCTAACTGACAGTGTAGGCGTAATATCCAATTGTGAAGCATATCTGATGAGCAATCACAATTTACGCATTTTACATAGTTACGTATGAACATACCTAATATTAATCGGGGGGGTGGACATGACTATTGTTAGTTCAGTTTTAGTGAAAATGGATGCGTTTAGTTATTATGCAATAAACGGCTTACCGTCCTAGGTATATTTTTTATATCGTCTCTCTGTGTTGTTTCGGGCTTGATTTGAAATATAGACTAACTGACAGAAGATTGGCTATATGAGTCACTGCAATCATGACTACTATGCGATAAAGTTCCACAATGTGTCGCCCGGGTAAATGGTACCACCGCTTTACGTAATTCTGCCGCAATAGTGACGATGCTTGCCATTGTCGTGTTTCGGTTCTGCAGCTTGGCAGCCAAACCGGAACGCGGCATGGACACCTCGTCACACAGATAGAAATGCACCATTTACGTTTCTGGTATCTATAGGCGATGGTTGTCTCTTTCCATTAGGAGAGCCATCTGCTTGTCTGCTTACACATAATATAAAAAAGATGGATATTGATACCCGTCGTCTATAAATCATCATCGAAATTTCATTAAATTTTTAATTGCGTATTTAATTTCAGCCTCTTATTGTATTTTTTTAAAATACCTCATGTTTTTAACTATCTCCTTGCAATGTTTTATCACAATTGGCTCAGCGTTATTGTCATGAAAGAATAACAGCAGACAAATAGACTGGGAGACAGACAGGAAGACAGATCTGCATTAAAACTTATAATATGTATGTATATTAAAATTTTACCAATAGGCAGACCACCCATGGCTACATGCAGTATTGCGCAATCCTTTTTGTCTCCTTTGAATAAATTCCATCTTTCCAGCAGTGTTTGGTAATTATAGTATGAAGCAATTAATTTTAATGTTAAAACGGTTTATTCTTGCTTTAGAAACTCGTGGTGGTGTTTCCCGTTTGAGGCCATGGAGTCACTGTCGGTGCATCTGATGTGGGTGGCTGCAGCTACTTACTGCGCAATGTTAGCGCCCAAAAGTTTATTGGCAACACTTATTGGAGTTCTGGGAATGGCACATTTCAGTCTTGGTAAGGGAATCTACTGATCACTACATAGTATAACACAAAGTCACTTTCTCTGTCTGTCCCTATGTCCCTATGTATGCTTAAATCAATCTTTAAAACTACGCAACGAATTTTGACGTGGTTTTTTTAATAGATAGATTGATCCTTGAGGAAGGTTTTAGTATATAAACATTTCCGATATTATATATATATATATATATATATATATATATATATATATATATATATATATATATATATATATATATATATATATATATATTCAAAAGCAACTGACGGTACTTCCCAAGAAAATGTAGCCAACGGTTTAAGCCACATTTAAACAAAAACTTAATTATTTTACCATAATTTTTGAGTCATTGTTGTTAGCAACTGTGACTTTTTGTTTTTTTTTCTTTTGTCTCGCAGCATATTATAAATAAAATATAAATAAATCCAGGCAGAGGGAGCGGAAGTTTTGGAGGAGGTCTCCTGATAGCCTCTCTGGGTACTCGCGAAGCGTTCCGCTACATGGGGCTTATAGCTTTTCTTGGAGGCGTACTTTATGGACTTTTGCACTACTTTTGGCTGAGAAATATTAATTTAACAAGAATGGACCATGTTTGCGAGCCTGATACTGGTGAGATTAGCATAGATTATTATATAATTAATATGCCTTTTATAATTTTCTACATATATATCATTGGCTATTAAGCCAAAAACAATGTTTACACTTGTAGAATCTTCACAATTTTATATTATGTTATTTTAAACAGTTTTTTTGTTCGTACTGTGCCGATAGACAAGGAGGTTTAGAAACTACTAGATTGAGTCATTGATATATAAAAACCTAAGATACACAATCAGTGTCTCAAAAACGTCCTCTAAGAATGAGTGCACAATTTAAAATTGTGCACTCACTTCAAATAGAAGCCCGTCGCTCACGTCACTGCTCGCGCGTCAAAAATACAGAATTGTTCTCTGATAAATTGTAAAATACAACATCATGAACGTTAAAAAAATATAAGATATTGTATTTTCGGAGTCGATTTTTTTCATTAATAAGTTATTTTTTTTAATAAGATTAATTTTTTTCATTACTAATTTTGAATACTTTGTATAGTTGTTAACCAACTGCCAAAAGAGAAGAGGACATCAATTTGACGATTTTAAAATGTTTGATTATATTGATTACTTATTTTGAGGGCCAAGTTAGGTGATTCTTTTTATCCTATTTGTACGAATATAAAATAACAATATATAATTTTGATTCGTACGATGAACTTTGGAGATATATTACGAAACTTTTAATATAACAATATGAAATCATAAGTAGCATCGAATTTTTTTCTGTTTACACGTGTTGTTGATAACGATTTCTTAGGTGGAAGGCACAGGTTGCATTAAGAATGTTTATTTTTTGATTTAATAATTTATTTTTAATAAAATGTTGTTTTGATTGCGGATATCTTATACTATACATATTATAAATGTTAAAGTTTGTATGTTTGGATGTTTGATAATCAATCACGTAAAAAATGGCCGTACCAATTTGGATTTGGACTCGGATATAAGATGACCTGGAATAGCACATAGAATATTTTTATCCTAATGCAGAGATCCGCAGCCTAGCCTCGTATAAATTTTAAGTGAGTGTTTATATGTACGAGTTGTTTTATTTGCATACTAACTGTTACCCGCGGCTTTGCTCGCGCATATTTACTTTAGAAATTATTTAACCTTTATTTATTTTATTAAAAATCTCTACATTGCCAGGTGGGCCGCTAGTACGTTAAAAATAATATTTACATATTCATCTTAATTATTTATTTACGACATTTTTGTTATTAAAATGTAAGTAAAAACGTAAGACCTGAACTTCCTATAACTTCTAAATTTTCTATACTTAATATTATAACTAACTATACCTCAAACTAAAAATACCTATTAGTAACACACCTATCGAAAAAACTAACGTAATTATAAAAGAAATTTATAATTAACAGGAAATATCTAATCTAAAATTACCTTTGGCAATAATATTATATGTACTAAACTATACTCCAAACTAAATATACGTATCTATTAGGATTTCTGTGTATGTAACACACCTATGTAACCAACTAATGTAACTATATTAAAAAAATCTGTGAGCTGGTTGACCCTACAGGCCACCTAAAACTTCCCGCTAAATTTAAGTATTTTAACCTTAAAGAAAAAGCTATGCCTAAACATAGATTATTGAATTAAAAATGTTCAAAAATCCAAAGCTTTTTTTAAATGATACTTAGTTATTCAGTATTTGAAAAGATGTATATTTTTTCAAAATCATCAACGAGTTTGATCTTCCGAATAACTTTGAACACAATTTTTTAGCCCTAAATTGTTTTATTGGAATTTTTTATACGAGGGTCAATAAAATTTTCAGAAGCCGATATCGCATTAGCAACTAACCTATTGAGTTTCAAATGTCTATGGGCAGTATTCGCTCGTACGTCTGCAGATACTATAACTAAACAAATATTCGTTTACATAATACTGCAAAAAAAAAAAACAGGAAAACTGAAATCTATTTCAAAACGACAATTCTACGAAAAGCTAAACTTATTTCTAGGAAATTAATACGTTTCCTCACTATGTTGTCGATACATTACATAATAAGTCTGAAAAAAAATCGTGTCTGTTATCATGTAAGAATCTATGAACTTTATAACGTAGTCATAGTCACCATTGCAGTAAATTTCCTATTTCAGTATATTCTAAATCTATTAGACTATGCAAACTAAATGTATCAATATCAAGCGTCAAATACTACATGGCTATAAACACACAGTTTTCCCATATGTGTAGGTTCTGTGTAATAGAACCAATAACCTATAACGTTTGAAATATAAATAAATTATTTTAATGGTCATTATTTGTTTTATTGATATATAAATGTTCTTAAAATCTTGTCGAAAATCTGTTTTTGCGTAAAAACAGATTTTCGACAATTTCTTAAAATACTACCTTAATGCATAAAAATATTTATATTCGACTCCACATGTGCCTTGTTCTACAGGCTAACTTAAGTCAAAAATTTTATTGCTTTTTGTACATTGTTTTTTAAAAATGACTTTAAATCTTGCGTTTAAGGTTGAATATACAAAAACACGTTTGTGCCATAACTATAAACTTTTTAGACTGTTTTGAATGTCAGTTTTGTTCGGAACTGTGTATCTTGGGTATTTTATATCAATGGATTGAGTTCAAAAATTTTTGCTAATGAAATAGGTTTATCAGTAACACAATTTTATTTTTACATATATAAAATTAGCAAAATTCAAAATATAGTAAACGGATTGACTTGATTTTTTTACAACGTAGTATTTAATTAGAAAAGTATAAAATTATATACACTTTATTCCGAAGTTTCCAGGAGAATATGATATTTTAAACATTTTAGTTTGACTTTTAGGTTAGTTACTCATTTCGTAGCTATAGTGTTGTTACAATTATCAGGATTAGCCATAGATGTATACTCAAAGGAATTAACCATAACAGAGCGTGACCTGATTTAACTGTTTACAGTAAGAGTTGTTATAATTAGGAAAATTACGTTGTATTCATGCACTTCAGTCTCTTATTTAATCCTTTAAATTGTTATTTGATACGTTATTGATGTTAGACATAATATTGTGGTATTTCAAATACTATAAATGCATATTTTTGTCCAGGTGTTTAGAGCTAGACAGTTGAGTCAAATGAATTTGATTCCTGGTAGGAAGAAGAGTTTGTGTGAAAGACATAGTTGTTTTTAATCCATGGAAAGCAGGGCTAATGCTCATCCCATTAATCGAACCCGAAATCTCACGATCTAAGCTGAACTGACTAATCTACTTTGTCTGATGCCAAAGATACAGTTTTATCATTTATTATTATATTATTTTAATTAAAACTTGAAAAACTTTAAAAACAACAAAGAAAAATATCGACACGTGAGACTCGAACCCGCGACCATCTCACTCAAGCCGGGAGATGGTCGCAGTCTCGCGTCTCGAAATTTTTCTTTGTTGTTTTTAAAGTTTTTTGAAGCTTTTCAAGCACGGGGTGAGTGCTATAAAAACAAAAATAATTAAATTAAAACTTACCGAAACTAATTTTTTAAGTACAAATTTTTGTATAAAGTAATTAAAATATATAGTTATGTTACTGTATTCCAGAGAGTGGAGAAGGAGATAAGCTGAATGGTGAGCCCTTGCGTAAGGATGCGGAGACGATGGTGTCCCTCGAAAGATTACACATCATTACAAGATACAACCCCTTGGGCTCTTTGCATTCTCTATCAAGAGGTTCACGAGCAAGGGTAAATATTTTTACACTATAGAGCTTTTGTTGTAGTTAATGAATGTCATTATGTCTATAGCCCCGAAGTGATAGGTAGAGGTGTAACACAATTAGGTAACGGTACTAAGTACCATGATATGCGGTAGGAATAGGTAAGGCGGTGGTACAAGATCCAGTGGAGATATTGCAGAACTCTACCACCTAGTAAAGTAAAGAATAAAAAAGGAAATTAAGATGATTTATTAGGAAGTTTTCGCGGAAAGTTACGGTGCCAAAAAAAATTATAGTGTAGGTATTCTTCAAAGGAAGCCACATCAAAATTGCCTAAAAGGTTACCAAAATATTCTAATTTTAAGTGTTATTTCAGCTATCCCAGGGCGATATAAATGAACTGTGCAGAAGTCGCAGTGGTAGCAACAGCCAGAGACGATGCAGTAACATCGAAATTTCACCAAAAATCACTCAGGATTCCGCGTCTAAGGTCGATCTTCTTCGCTCAGCGCTTGAAATCAGTCATAATCAAGGAAAAAGCCACATCTCAAATCCAGTACTTTCAAACATGACCAGACCTACACATCAAAAAAAGGTATTACATCAAATTTGATGTTTTGTTTATTTGCTTGTTACGATTTAACTCAAAAACTACTAAACTGATTTTAAAAATTCTTTCAGATTTAGATAGCTACATTATCCAAGAATGACAGGTTACTTATATTTGACTGAACGAAGGAAAGTAATGATTTTTGGTCAATGACGTGTATAATATTATACACGTCATTGTTTTTGGTACACAGTTTTGGTAGTGAAGTACACAGAGACTACATCTCTGAGAAGATTAAAGGGCTCCTAAGTGGTTAAATTACGTTTTTTTATTTAGACCTCTGAGTCAGCAACTATGTCAAAGCAATCCAAAAGGAATTAACTAACTTGGAAATGCGTGGGACAGGAAAATTAGCACCAAATACAGTTGTTCGCAAAGGAAGGCATTTTTGTTAAATAACCCATACATATCAACTTCGTGAGAGACCTCCTTTCGGCGAGTTTACTCTTTCTCTTGTAGAGGAAAACTTTACGACGTTTTTCGAAAGTGTTGTGTTTTTTCAAATAAGCATAATCGAAATATGCCGAATATATAAGTTTTACTTTCTTGATGGACGCTTACTTAGATTTTATGCATTTACAAGATAATTTAATGAGTAACTCCAAAAATGTTTTGTCCAACAAAAAATACAGCACCGATGACCTTGTCTACTACCGGGAACCTGCTGTATTAAGCATTTTTGTTTGGGACAGGAATCAATACATGAATAAATCACTTTTGCTGAATTGTTTAATAAACAACGTTGTGTGGAATAGTGAACAATAACAACAACAATAAGTAAGAAGTGAAACTTTTTTACGACATACCATTTTCGCCTCTGGGGTCTAGTGGTCCGGTGTCAGTAATCGCCCTGGTGGTCCAGTCACCAGTGTCAGTGTTGATTACATGAGATCCCAGGTTCCTGAGTCGGGAAATTAAGAAACGAGTTTTTTCAGTTCTCTGATAAAAACAACGTTGCTCGAGATTGGAAAGTGGCTGGTTGGCGATACCTTGTGGCAATAATATTGTGAGACCACATTTCGGCTTTTCGTGAGTGCATTTGTTGTAACTACCTACCTGTCGAGCGTAACAGAAAAGTGTGACTTTTTTAATATTGCCATAAAGTTTTTCCCATACATTTCCCATTCATCCCATACAAGAAGTTTCAATCAATAATTATTCATGAAAACATTAATATCATGAAAAGTGGTTGATGTTTCCGACAAATTGCGTTGTTTCAGACCCATAGATTAAATATGACGTTATCTATGGGTCTGAAACAACGCAACTGACACCACTCACGAAGGTTCAAGTATAAATTCATTAAAAGGGTGTTATCCCCAGGACTATATCATGCCACCAAGCAACTGCCATATATTATAAAAAGGATACTGCCCCACAGACTAATATTTAACATTTACAATATTCTATGTAGTGTAGCTTATGAGTAAATTTATTACCGTGATCATCGTTATCATATTAAAAATAGTAGCTTCGTTGCTCGTTAAATAATATTTATAGAGGAATTACGTTTTACTGCCATTGTGTTTTCTAATCAAACTATTTCTTAGTATTCCAACAGGTAAAACATGTGACATATTCAGAAAATACATTGTTAAGTGTTATTACCCTCAGTGCTGAGAGAACCATTAACCTCGTATTATAATTTTACGATAAACTATATATAAACAATGTTTTATATACTATATATTTTTTAGTTTTATAAACTATAAGTTTTATAAACTATATATAAACAATGTTTTATATATAGTTTATCGTAAAATTATAATACAGTTATAGTTTACGGACACGATTATTTTACCGACCCGAAAGATTTTGATCTTTCAAAATATTAATAAATTTGTTTATGATAATTTTTAAACTTCCTGTTACGAATACGTAGATAAGGAAGTTACTGTTTTCGAAAATCGAATTTTCACCAGATCTCAACGTTTTGAGGTTCTAGGAACCTCTTCCGCTTCTGACTATTTTCCCGATGACGTCAGTATGTCTATGTTTGTGCGTGTGTGTATGTGTGTATGTAAACATCTCATAACTTTGAACGGCTTGAAATGCGGTTGATGGCATTCGATTGGATTTCGCTCAACTTAGATTTCCTGAAAATTTGAATCAATTCGGCTAGGAGGCTTTAAGAAATTTTGATAAAACTCAAAAAAATTTTTGCGAAACAGTATTTTTGTAATATGACTTCCAGATAAATGTACCGATTGGGTAAGTCAAAGTCAAAGTCAAATTCAAAACATTTTTATTCAAATTATCCTTTACAGGCACTTTTGACGAGTCAACATTTTTTGAGTTACTACCGGATTGGAAACGCGGCCACACACTGAGAAGATCCGTACAAAATTTAATCAGCTCTATTCCTCAAAAAACTATGTCTAATGCACAAATTTCATCAAAATCGGTTTATCTAATATATAATATATCTATAATATAGGATTTCTATTTTCTTTCGATTTTTTATGTTTTATTAAGTGTGCAATACACGCTCATGTTTTTTTGAAATTGTGTTGTTGCAGATAGTATGTATAACAAAGCTTCTAAGTATAGTTGTATTATATGTTCTTTTAACATTGACATTCAAAAAGTGTATCATGCAATACTTATTTTGAATAAAATCTTATTCTATTCTATTCTATTCTATTCTATCCGTTCGAGAGCAATCGTTGACGAAAAATTTAGAAAAAAGGGTTTTTTCGACATAACTTACTTCTACGATATTTTACCCACTTAAAATTTTTGAACTAACTTTCAGGCTAATACACCGATTGATTTAAAAATCTTTGAGTTTAAAATACCTTCATTTAGCGGGAAGTTTCAGGGATGCTCTGCAGGGCCAAACATTTACATATCTATATTTAATTAATATAATTAATAAAATTAATGCCACTTTTCGTTGTAACTTATAACTCAAGAACGGCTTCACTTATCTAAAGCAAATGTTTAGGCTTTGTTCGGACTATTTAGTAGATGGTTTATGTGAAGTTTGCATAAAATCGGTAGAGCGGTTCTTCATTTATCACATTTTTTGTAATAAATGAATTCAATAAATGTATCGCCATTTATTGAAATTATTTGTAACAAAAAACGCGTAGCGAAGCACGTAACGGGCCGCTAGTTTTGCGGCCGCCATACAAATCGCCTCTGTGATCTAGTGGTCTCGGTGTCGGTGTTCACCACGTGAGGTCCCAGGTTCAACAAAAATGTGTTTTTTCATTTTTCTAATAAAAACGACGTTGCGCGGGATTGGAATGTGCCCGGTGATAGGATATTCTGAGAACATTCTGAGAATTTGAGATTAGGACATTCTGAGAACAAGTACTGTCGGCTAATCGTGGGTGCACTTGTTATATCTCTGACTACTTCTTCGGGAATACGGGCGTGAAGATACTAACAAACAAATATGTGGCTTTTTTGATGGATAGACATTATCGCTTGTAGTCATGTTGTAACTTTCACCTTTTACGAGATTCCTAGCTCTAAAACAGTTGATCTATTCTTCAAAAGGGATCCGAATAGATACGAGAAATAATGACAAGCATTGACATTATTGTGGCAAGAAAGTGTAAGGTGGTGCCACCAAATCCGTTTGAGACTTTGTCGAACTCTACCACCTACCCCGTGTTGGTCCCAGGCTCCTTTGAAGAATAGGCCAACTGCCGTTCTGACAGGCAGGTCGTAAAAGGCGACCGATTGGGCTACTAGCTATTGTGGCTACTAGGTGGTATACCTACTAGGTGGTATATCTACTAGGTGGTGGTAGCATTCTGCATTGTGTCGCCCGGGTGATGCTACCAGACCCGGGCGAGACAATGCAAAATGCCTTACCCATTCCTGCCGCAATAGCGTCAGTGCTTGTCACTGTCATGTTCCGGTTTAGAGGGTAAGGTAGCCGGTAAACTTATGCATGCGGCATTAGACCTTGCCACAAGATAGCAACGCATCATTAACACCTTTTAATAATAATAATAATAATAAATATTCAAGGGACAAATTACACTAACTGATCTAACCCTAAAGTAAGCAAATTATTTGCTTGTGTGCACCTTTGGTGTCTATACGCGATGGCTGACGCTTTCCATCAGGAGACCTATCTGCTTGTTTGCTATTTTATACTCGTAATATAAAAAACATTCTAGCAGTAACGATATTAGTGACATATGTGAGCAATCGATCACCATTTTCCGCGAATGTCTATAGGCGATGGTTGACTCATTCCATCAGGAAACCTATCTGCTTGTTTAAAAAAAAAAACAAAAAACCATTTTACTGATAGCAATACACCATTTACAACTTTGGTGTCTCTAGGCGATAGTAGTCTCTTTCCATCGGCTAGTTTGCTATCTTATGATATAGAAAAAACGGATTAGGGGATTACTTTATATTAGCGTTCCACGCAGCTTCACTTTACCTGCCTAAAAAGTCTTTTAGTCTTTAACTATCTTCAAAATTTCACCATTAATTAGTACAGAGGTTTAGCCGTGAAAAAAAGGGTAACAGACTGACAGACATACGGACAAAATTTCACATTTATAATATTAGTACGCATGTTGTAGGAAAAAACGTATTAATTGTGATTTTTCTCATTACAGCTGGCAAATAGCGCTCCAAAACTGACACAAAGGAATAATATTTCACAACCTGTGTTATCTGAATACGATCGTCGTCGCGACTCAATACCTGAAGAAGCAGAAGAAGATCGGCTTGCTATAGCAGCAAAACAGAGTAAAACGAAAAGCGACCATCTACCACCACCACCGACGTACGACGAGGCCACGCGGGAGAAGAGGAAAAGTTGGCACTCCGACGATAGTACACCAACTTAGTTTAGTTTCACTTAAATGTATATTAGCTTAACATGTAGTTAATACTGAATGTGTATGAAAAGTTAACCGTTTTATCATCGGGTGTTTCGCCAATGTCTATGTTTATCATTACATAGTATAAAACAAAGTCGCTTTCTCTGTCTGTCCCTATGTCCTTATGTCCCTATGTATGCTTAAATCTTTAAAACTACGTAACGGATTTTGATGCGGTTTTTTTAAATAGATAGATTGATTCTTGAGGAAGGTTTAAGTGTATAAACCTTTCCGACATTCCCACGAGAACAAAAGCTGAGCGGGTGAAACCGCGGGCAGGTCGCTAGTAATACATATAAAGTTTTTTGAATTTATACTTTTTGGCATGTTTTAAAAATGATGACAGTGATTTTTTACGAAGCGCGCGCACATCACCAGATATTTACAATTTGAAGTTAGTCAATCTCCTTTTGGTGGGAGCGCTATAACAGTATTTTAGGCTATCACTCCTGCTCTGAAAGCGATATTAGTTTTTTATATCAAAAGTAGAGACAACAAGCAGGCGGTTCTCCTATTGGAAATAGAAAACCATTACCTATAGACACCATAAATATTAATGGTGCGTTGCTATCTTTGTGCCGAGGTTTTAATACCACATGCATAAATCTATCGGCTACTCTTTCTATAAAATTACAGGTCTGTTAATTCGTATTGGTATACTGCAATAGCATTGCCGGATATTTTCCAAGTAGTGCGAAAGAAGAGGCTGGACTTCGAGGAATCAAGCTCCATCACGACAACACCTTTTCATATATTATGTCGTTAAAGGCGTTCGTTCATTAAGAATTCAGAGTGCTAAGTTTGAGTTTTTCTTTTCGCATTCGATCGTGAGCGCGTTTCGAGTTCACTAGGAATTTGTATGTGATTTGTACAGCGCCACCTAGTGGTAAACTGGTTTCTCACGTTCACCACTAGGTGGGGCTGTACAAATCACATACAAATTCCTAGTGAACTCCAAACGCGCTCACGATCGAATGCAAAAAGAAAAACTCACACTTAGAACTCTGATCGAAACTATGCCTCACCCACTCTACAGCCCCGACTTACCTCTCTGAATTTCATTTAGTTCCCGATAGTGAAAACAGGCAAGTTTTTTTCGGGTGCTGAAGAAGTCATGCCTACCTATGAAATAGTAATTTCTGACCTATCGGATCAAAATTGCAAAAAGTATTACTAAAGTTGTTTAGACGAATGGAACTTTGTATAGAAAATGACGGAAAGTACTTTGAAAAAATGTAAAATGTATAATTGTAATCTTCAAAAGTTTTTCTTGGTTTTAAAACTTCTTTAAGTTACCGATATATTTTTAAAGACTCTTTCCAAGGAAGTAAATAAAAATAAACGTAAACTTATATAATGTTTTAATAAAAATAAGAAAATAATCAGCATTACGTACCATTAATCAATAATAATTTATGTCGATTAAATGTTACATAAGTTATTGCTACGCGTACCTATAGCTAATCGGAATGTTTCATTAATATCTAATATATCTTTCAAACAATGAACAAAATAATACAAGAATCATAAATATTTTCATTTCTTCCACTATTTTAACATTAACCGAAAAATAAGTGTAAAAACTGTCACAGAGTAGAGTACTGGAGACTAGCCTCCAGCATTCTGTGACTATAATCTGGTAAACGAAATTTAAAAGTGTATTAAAACATTTCGAAACTTCCTAGGCAAATGAAAAATGAAAAGCTCGAGTAAATCCCAAAATCCTCTCTTCTGCTCCGCTACCGTAAATGAAATAAAATTTTAACAGAAAAACGCACGGCTTGCAAAATAGTTCTTAAGGCGAGGCATCGCGACAAACGGGAAAGAACTGGTTTGTATATTCACGTTTTTTTTTGTATTGATTGTTAAATAACAATTTTACAAAAATTATACAATATACCTGAAGATATTATCTAAGGAATGTGCTAACTGGTTACATGATAGAATGTACTTTACTCGATCATATAAAATTCCGAAAACAGGCTAAAAAAAATTCTAAAACAAATACTCTGTTAATCATATTTGTAATCTTCCACATAATTTTTACATGGTGATATATAGTTGTAAATACAAAAAAGAATGTGCTAAATTTTGGTTTTTAAGTGATATCCTATATTTATTTATCCGAAAATTAACACGTTTCTCAGCGGTTTCAGAGCATACCGCGCCACCCATTTCCTATAGAATTGACGCGCGTCGAAATACCTCGCCTTTAAATCGAATTACAATATACAAATCGTTACAGCGTTACGATTTACATGCTTCGATAATCTTCGTCTACCTTTCCTATATGATAATATGAGGGGGCGTCGTCCATTAATCACGTGATTTTGATTAGTAGCTTTTTAACACTCTCCCACTCCCCTTGGTGATACGCGGAGAGGTTATAGAGTACCCTTCTTTTTTCCATCTCAGTGTATTTTTGTACAAATTTTTTTTTTTTTACAATATCTTTAAATTCAGGTAAGTACTTGTAAATTTTAATTCTTGAAAATTACTTTTTTGTTTATCGCGGCGAGCGGGGAAATTATTGACGGCGAGTCAGTCAGAGAAAAAATAAATACACATGATATCCCACTACATTCCCAACCCCCTCGTGATGTTTCATGATATTTTTCCGAACTCTCCCCTTTTTTTCGAGCCTAACGTGATTAATGAACGATTTCTAAAAAGTATACGTGTATCGCAAAATACGAAAATTGCCGATGTGCATAATTAATTGTAACACTGTGATGTACAAAACCAATGTTGATAAAAATAAGAATCTTTTTTTTTACAACTAAAAAAAATAACTTATTTACATTTTAAATTATTTTTGTATGATTCACTTATATATTGAAATTCTAGCCTAAAATTATGATCCATCCAATAAGATTAAACAGTCTCTCAGTAATCGTCTTCCGGGCAGTCATTCTGGTCGGTCCTCATGAAATAAGCCCTATTGATATTGTTCTTGTCAGCCGCTCTGTACGCCTTCTCTAATATTGAAAGAGGTGGTTTCCTTTCCCTCGTCAATATCCATGCGTTACCTGGAAGTATGATACAAAAAAATAGGAATAAAAAAGTTTAGAAAATCAAAAATTTGGAGTATCAAAATAATTTCACACTTGTTTAATTTTAAAAATAAACGACACTGAATTACATATTAATTTTTAATAGGAAACAATAAAATGAAAAAAAATATATATAAATGTTTGACGTTTGTGTTTCGGGTTTGGGTGTTAGTTATATTTTACTACTTATATTTGTATTTGTATGTATCAAATGTAATAATAGTAGTTTGTTCACCAAGGCGAGAAAATGACCGATACCTTACGAGAGTGTAGTTTGAGTTGAGCTCAATACACTCAAGTTAGCTATCGCATTTTCTCCCGAGTGATACATACTGCTTTATACTACACCAATGAGGAAAATAAAAACATTTTAGTTAAAATTTATATTAAAATTATTACAATTATTGAAACTCCATAAATTCTTCGTATGTTTTGTTGTACTTATGCTTGGACTTTTCTGGCAAAAGGTTTAAAATGACTGTTTGAGCAGCTTCTTTTAATTCAGGCGGCGTAAATAAATCTTCATTTTCGCTACTAGACATAGACATCAGAACAGAATGTAAGAAGAAGATACAATAAAAAAGAAAATTTGCGCGTACAATCGTTTTTTTTTTTAATATTGAGGAGGCAAATGAAATAAAGCACATATTGCCAAGGGAGAAAGTAAATCCCATACATTTTTGCCGCCCGCATATTGGTTCGCTTGGAATTAGGTACTTTCTTCTCGTTTTTCAAGTAAGAACTAATGTGCTTTCCGAATAGGTGCAGTATAAAACATATTACTGTAATTAGCCACGAATCAATCTAACCCGAATGTAAGCAAGTCATTTGCTTGTGATAAGGGCGTTAGTCAACGATACGAATACATAGAAATACGTATATAAATGCTCAAGTATTTGACCGTCCCATTGGTCCAGTGGTTAGGGAATCAGCCTACGCAATTAAAGGTGTTCAGGGTTCGATCCCCGACAGGGACAACCATTTGTGTAACGAGCGTAGATATTTGTATTTCTGGGTATGGGTGTTTCTTAAATGCACCTCACTATTTATATTCCTATGTATTTCTATATATTAGTATCACAAGAAAATATTTTGCTTACTTTGGCGCTAGATCAATCAGTGTAATTTGTCCGGTGAATATTTATTTAAAATGATTGGTAGAAATATTTACGTGTGTGGAATATTCCGAAGTCATAACAACTCCACACGAGTGAGTAGTTGTCGTAGTCAGTATCGACGACCCAGTATGGCGCCGCTATGTTCACTGGTAATGACGGAAAACGAACTGAGAGCTTGCCTTCGTCTGACCGACTCACTTGTTGGGCTTCTCCCTCGATATCCGATTTTATGCCGGTACTGGAAATAAATAACGATTATATTAAAAGACGTCGTTCTCATCATTCCGTGTTACTCGCATGTACATGTAAAATTTTTAGTTCGAGCGGTTTTGGTCTATTGTTTTTTATATCATAAAATAGTAAAAAGGCTGATAGCTCTCTTGATGGAAAGAGACAATCATTGCCTATGGACATTAGGTATGTTAATAATGCGTTGCTATTTGTGAAACAAGGAGGGAATGTCAAATGCATATTAATTTACTCCGGAACCGGAACACGACATCGACAAGCACTTACTCTATAGCTCCTCTGATGGAAAGAAACAAATATCGCCTAAAGACACCAGAGATGTTAATGGTGCGTTACTATCCATGTGGCGGGAAAGTAAAGACACAAGCCGGCTGGTAAGTTTACTAGGCTACCATTACCCTTTAAACCGCAACACAACAGTCACAAGCATGGACGATATTATTGAGGCAGGAAAAAGTATTTGAGGCGGTGTTACCAAAATACGGGCGAAACGTTGCAGAACTCTATCATCTATTATATAAAACATTTGTGAACTGTGATGCGATCTCTACTTGTCGATATATCGATATATTATCTATATACGCAAGTAAAAACGTTGTGCCCCTTTTTAGACAATTATGCGGTATATAATTAAAATTTAGCACAGTTAAAGTTTAATTTTCATAGGAATGTAGAAACCTAATATTATGTTTAAATAATGTGCGTTATAAATACATTAAATCAATTAAAATAAACATCACGCACGTCACATTCATTCGACATTGATGAAAATTTACACACACACATATATATATATATATATATATATATATATATATATATATATATATATATATATATATATATATATATATATATATATATATACTAGCTGACCCGGCAAACGTTGTTTTGCCTTACATATTAGGAATCCATAGCGGACAAACAACGTGACACGTAATTTATATAAGACTACGGGGTTGTCCTTCCACGCAGCTAAAATGGCATTAAACTTTATATGGTGGTTAAGTATTCGTAAATTTTCTAATTTTCCGCGCAATTTTCTTAATATTTTCTTGTATAAGAACCTTCTCGTTACAATTACAAACACAAAAAAAAACCGAAATTGGTCCAGCAATTCAGGCGTGATGTCGTGACCAAGGAAAATAGGGATTGATTTTTGTATATATAGACTACGGGATTGTCTTTCCACGCAGCCAAAATGACATTAAACTTTATATGGTGGTTAAATATTCTTAAATTTTCTAATTTTTCGCGCAATTTTCTTAATAATTTCTTTTATAAGAACCTTCTCGTTACAATTACAAACACAACAAAAAAAATTACCGAAATTGGTCCAACCATTCAGGCGTGATGTCATGACCAAGGAAAATGGGGATTGATTTATATATATATATATATATATATATATGTATGTGTATATATATATTCATCTATGTCAATATATATCAAGCCGCCATAAAAGTGATTTTCGTAACTAAGCTAACTAAACATCAACTTCGCTTCACAATTAGTATTTTTTATATATTTATTAATTTCCCCAACGTACTTTTAATGCCCTTTATTAGCAAATGAATCCATGTGAAGTAAAGCTGCATCGATAGACAACTATAAGATGAAAAATACTGCATTGCATTAAATAAACATTCTGCTAACTAGTACAGGTTTTAAAGCTGACGAGGCCTAGTAAAATGGCTATCATGATCTTGACCGGTTACGGCGGGGCATTGGCTTGGCTATAACACTCCTTTACCAGACTTTTATTTTATTTATTTAAAAAACAAACAATATAAATAGCGCGATAACTAAAATTAATCATATCACTATTTCCATGTTTTTGCAAATGAGAAACTGAAAACCAAAAATGTGCATAGTATATACTCGGTTATATAGATAATTTTCATTTTTTTAACGCAATAAAACTGCAGCAAACAACTTCCCATTTCATATATCTCCAGAATTTGCATTAGATCTTCACTAAATTAAAATACGGCCACACGGAGACCTACCTTTTAAACGAAAAAAGAATTTCCAAAATTGGTTCATAAATGACCGACGTTACAAACAAAAAAATGTGTAAACGGTTGACCCTGCGTGCCATCTCTGAAACTTCCCACTAAATTATGGTATTTTAAGCTAAAAAGAGTTAAAATATAAGCATAGATTTTTCGGTTCAAACATCTATTTTGTTAAAAATCAGTATTTTTATTTTTGTGTATATTTTGAAAATGATGATAGCATTGAACTCAATTTTTGAGATCTAAAATATTGCTTTAGCTAAATAATCGATAGGTTGAAAATATTCGATGCAATGTCAAAAAAAAATGTTTTTTAATTTATTCATTAATAAATCCCAAAAAAATTGACTGATTTTGATTAAATTAACGGCAAATGACGCAGTTTTTAAAGGAGAGAAGCTGATAATATTTTTAAGTTAATCGGTGAATTAACTTGAAAGTTATTTAAAAAAAATAGGTAAGATTGCTAAAAACAACGTAATTTTGATATTTGAAAAGCTATAAGTTTTGAGAATTAGATTCGATTTTGATTTTTAAAACGGCATTTGAGTAGTTTTTTAGTACTAAAATATCGTAGAATACCGAAAAAAAATTGGCTGAAAAATTTCGAAGCTATGTCGAAAAAGCACTTTTTTTAAAAATTTTCGGCAACGATTACTCCCAAACGTATAAACCGATTTTGATGCAATTTATGTATTAGACGTAGTTTTTTAAGGAATAGAGCTGATTAGTTTTTGTACTCAATCGGTACATAAATCTGGAGGTTATATTAAAAAAATACTCTTTCGCCAAAATTTTTGTTGGTGCTTTTTCAAAAATTTTCAAAATCTCCTGGATTGAATCGGTTCAAATTTTTAGGAAGTCTATTTTGAGCGGAATCCAATCGAATGTCATCAACCACGTTTCGATCGGTCCAGCCGTTCAAAAGTTATGAGATGTTTACACACACACACACACACACACACACACACACACACACACAAGCACGCACGCACACACACACACACACACACATACATACAGACATATTGACGTCATCGTGAAAATAATCGGAAAAGGTTCCTAGGACCTCAAAACGTGGACATCTGGTGAAAACTCGATTTTCGAAAATCGGGGTAAAATCAGTTACTTCCTTATCTACATACGTAGTGGGATGTTAAAAACATACAGCCTACATATTGATAACCTACTCCTTTTGGAAAGTCAGTTGAAAAAGACAGTAAATATTAATACGGTTAGGAATTACTATTAAAGCACAATCTAGTAAAAATATTTTTTAGCACACTAGGTACTTCTCAAATTACGCAAGTAGAATTCAGGAATGTCTCCAATCTTATAAAAAATGAATTTGGGCTATAATTGATGCAACTGTGAGGAACATGGAGAAGAGTTTGAATTCATATCTATTAGATTCAAAATAATTATAACGGCTGAAGTCATTTTTAATTGTTGTAGGTTTTCACTAGTTTTGGCCCTAGATTAGATCTATCATCAGGTTGAGTTGGACGAGTTCGAGGTTTCTTTATATCGATTAAACATGAGTTTAGCCCACGAAAGTTTTAATAATTTAATCTTTTAGGTACGTTTACATTGCCCCACAACAGAATCACTTATTCTGTAGAAACGAGATGCATGCACAACAAGATTATATATTTTTTTCCAGAGAATACCCACTGTTTTTATCAATGTATCGTAATTGCATACTGTTGCAGTATAATGTATTTAAACCCCCGTACTTCGTCTAAAGTTTTCAGTCCCGGTCATTAAATAAATTGTATTTAGTAAATTGGAGGGAAAAGATCACCTTCGGTTCCGATAGCCTACAAACGGGAGAAACGTGATGAATAGTCTATTGGGGTTCGGTTCACTCTCCCTACCACGCAGAGAAACCGGCATGATTATTTTATTTAGGTTCAGCTAAAAATTAGTGCTATTCGTAAATTAAATACAACAGAGTGGAGTGACTCAACAAGCGTAATATAAGCTTTACGGTTTTTGATAAGACAGAGTTAGGTAAAATTTGTGGCACTAACACCAGACACATAGGAGAGGCTTAACAAATATAGACAGCGGTCCCAGGAACAAACTTTTATTTGATTAATAATAAGCTGAATTTTTGTGATTAGCTTCGGTTTGACGAGACACCCATCTTTTCTATCTTCGAAAAATCTCGAATCGGATAACTAATAAAGATAGATAGAAAAGAAAACTTTATAGTGTTAGACTAAGAAAAGTTTCTACTTCACATGTAGGACAAAGTAACCCTTGAATTATAAAAATAAATAACAAGCTGTTGTAGGAAAATTAGGTTGTTTTTAAATTGATTAATATCAATTTAAAAATCTCAATATTCCGAATCCTTAGAGTGGAGGACTCGTCAGAAAATCCATCGAATGTGTAAGACAAAAGTTTCATCGTGTTTTCCATAAAATAATCAAGCGACCAAAGCAAAAAATTAATTATTGTGATTAATAAAATATTTTTCCTTCACTAATTTAAAATGTTCGAATCCCCCTAACATTATTAGTTACCCGATTTGAGATTTTTCGAAGATAGGAAAGTTGGTTGTCTCGTCAAAATAAAGCTGTTTACAAAAATTCAGCTTGCTTTAATAAAAAAAAAGGTTGTTCCTGGGACCACCGTCTAATAGTGTTTAACGCTCTAATCACGAGCAGTGCTTATAAAAATTTGCCAAGTAGATATTTCCACCGACGAACAAAACGGACGTAATTTTCAATTCGATTCTACGTTCGTAATTCGACGTAGAGTTGAATTGAGAACTACTTCCGTTCAGCAGAGTAGTAGTATTCTGATAATTCTTTTTTTATTGGAATGTGTATACCCCAAGGGTGATCTCATTTAGTTTTTTTAAATTCCAATCTTATGAGTATGCAAACAAGAGATGATTGTTCACGCACTGAAATATTTTTTACGCACAACTTTTCGTCGGTTTATTTTTTTGTTAAAAATATATTATTTATCTTTCATATCAAAATATAGCTAAAAAGCAGATGTATCTAATGATGGAAACAGTCAACCATCGCCTAGAGACACCACCCACCCACCACTCGGATAGCAACACACCGTTTACATCGTGTAAACGGTGTGTTGCTATCCGAGTGGTGGGATGGTAATCTGCATAAGGTTATTGGTTTCTAAACCAGTTGAAGATGCGACAAGCATTGACGCTATTTCGGCATGAATAGGTAAGGCGGTGGTACCAGAAAACTCTACTGTTTGCAGAACTCTACTGTTTCGTGATGGCGATGGTAGCGACACGTATAACCAATCATTCGCTTTTTACCACCGACTAGGCAGAAAGGCAGATGCTTTATTATTCAAAGGAGGTCCGGATCAACCCGGGGAAATACGGTTGATTATAGATTTCTATGAGTTGTCTAGGTTAAACGAAAGGACGGTCGCCAATTACTCCTGGCATTGACCCGTTGGTCGTGAAGAACACTAATGTAACATGGATAAAACGTAACATGAATAGAACAGTGCTCATTTTCGAGTTCCAAGTTTTTAAATAAATTAAAAATTTTACAGTTACCTACTGCAATGACTGGAACAATCAGCGTCACTATGTGCAACTGTAAAATTTTAAATGTAGGTTGATATTTGAGAACATACTCGTAATGAACTTATATTAAAAAATGCTTAGTAATGTTATGTTGGCCTTTCTATATTTTTAAGATATAAAACCTTTATGTCCAAATCAGCAAAGGGGCAGATAAAGGTGAAATTAGAAATCATGAATTCTTTATTCGATTAAACTTTTTACAAGTTATTTTGACCAAGTCATATTAATCGGGTTAATAAAATAGGTAAATCGGTTGTCTTAATTAATCTATCTGTTCATTTGGTTAACCATTTCAGCGTTGAATGAGGAATGAGACAGTTAAGTTTTTAATGTTGAATAGCGGTGACGAACGTCATACCTGCATTAAAAATACATCTAGCTTTAAAAATTGTAGAGTTTTCTTTATTCTTAATTACATGGGATAGCAAACAAACAGATAGAACCCATAATAGAAAAAGTATCTTCACGCCCGTATCCCCGAAGAGGTAGTGCAATAAGTGAACCCACGATGCTTAGTCTCATAGTGTGATAGGTGGCAAGCCTATTTCAAACCGGGCACTTATTCAATTTTTCAATATCCAAGAAATTGATTATTTTGGTATACTTATCTATACATATAATAAAATCGTAGGAAAGTCAAAACTGTACATTGAATATTTTTTTAAAGTATACTTGGGGCGTGATCTACAATTTATATCGAAACCAAAAATATAGTTTTTAGAATTTTTGTCTGTTTGTCTGTATGTCTGTTTGTCTGTATGTATGTCCGGGGTAAACTCAAAAAGTACTGTATGGATTTTTTGCATGAACATTACTAACAGGTCGGGTCAAATTATAGGCTATATATTATCACGCTATCACCTAAGGGGAAGGAGCTGTGCGGAGTAAACGAAGTACGCGCGGACGAAGTCGTGGGCAACAGCTAGTTATATAATACGCTTGTTTCGCGCAAGCTTCCGTACAGTCTTACTTTTGATTCTGCTGGGTTACAGGGAAAGTGCAAATTTATAGTCCGTCCTATACCCTTTTCTTTGACCTAGAATACAGTGGCAATGCAAAAAATGGGAAATATTACACTGTATTGTCTTTTTCATTATCAAGTATTGCTACGCCATCTTCGTCGCAACGCTAGTCAATCCAATAGAATGCGCCCTAATCTATACGCATGTTTTCATCGCAAAGCACTATTAAATCGCAAATAAGTTCGTCATAATTACCTAGTAAAAAGAAGTAAAATGTTGAAAATATCTGTAGATTTAAAAAAACTACTTGAGCGGGAACTGTATTCCACAGATATTTCCAACGGGCTATTAGACGTTTAAAACACTTTAAAATAAAAAACTTACAATGTGCTTAGCTGTTTGTTGTGTACACTGATAATTCCATTATCTTTCATTTCATAATCAGCTGTGATGCATTTGCCGCCAAATTCAAATGCTGCGAAGTATTTCTCGTTTTCGTACCACCTTCCTAAATACTGAAAAATAAAAAGGTACAAAGAATGAGCATAATGTCAGTATTCTGGGGAGTAGTCTGGGGAACACAAACTATTAAAGACCAAAATCTGCCTTTTCTGTAAGGTTGCTTATGCGAGTAGTAAGGATGGTATGTCATATGCTTGCAATGCGGTTAACACCATACCATTTCTTTGTGTGGTACCTATCTATAAATGATGGTTAATGTTATATGTGTTTCAGCACTAGTCCTGTACTAGGGAAAACTGCCAAATTTTTCTTTGTAACCAATCAAAAATTTGACACGACTAAGATTGGGCCAGTGACCATCTCACCTTAAGGTCAAGCAACGCTATTTATTCCAGCTGAGTTACGAGTATGTATCCATTCCGTCAATTGTACTTATTGCGAGTTATAAACTGGACAAATAACATGAATCCATTTAACCCCAAGGTAAACAATTTATTTGTTTAAAATACTGTAGCAGCTCAAACAATCACAAACGCTACAAGAAAAAAAATAGAAAATGATGAAATTGAAAATAAAATCCTGAATCGCGATATCACAATTATTTATCTTGTACAAGCTATATACAAGTTTCAACGATTCTCAAATGGACTTCGGTCCCCAGGCAGTACACGTTGCCTGGCTGGGAAGATCTTCCTTTTCCCCTTCCTTGTCCTTGTGTGACGTCATCAACCTCCACAGTTATGACGTCACCTGACAAGAAGCTGGCCCGTTGGTTCCATCACTATGACCCTTCAGCGGCACGGACCAGCGGCGCCACAGTGGGTTTCAGTCAACTACACTAATATATAGAATTACATATAAAATACTCAAGTATACCTTCTATCTCAGAAATACAAAAATCGATGCTCATCACGCAAATGTTTGTCCCTGTCGGGTCGATATATATACTAGTTATATGTATATATTAGTTATATACATATGTACTAGTTAAATTAGTTCATCGTTTTTTTTTATATCATAAGATAGCAAACAAGCAGATGGGTCTCCTGATGGAAAGAGTCAACCATCGTCTATAGACACCAAAGATGTTAATGGTGCGTTGCTATCTTGTGGCGAGGTCTAATGCCACATGCATAAGTTTACCGGCTACCTTACCCTCCAAACCGGAACACGACAGCGACAAGCACTGACGCTATTGCGGCAGGAATAGGTAAGGCGGTGGTACCAGACCCGGACGAGACAATGCAGAACTCTACCACCTAGTAGCCACGATGGTAGTGACTCGATAGCCAATCGGTCGCCTTTTACGACCTACCTGGCAGAACGGCAATTGGCCTATTCTTCAAAGGAGGCCGTGACCAACACGGCGGGAAAGCGGTTACAAATGAAATTCACTTTTATAATATTGATAAACACTTTCGTGTTTCTAACTATATTCGCTCGGGTACCGAGCTATTTTTTACGGATAACTCTCCAGCTACCTGGCTCTAGATGAAAAGGTTTTGATATCCTGTGGTATAAATAGAGATAGACATTTGGAATAGCCAAATAACTATTTATTCCTGTAAGGTTTATTGACGAAGGTCTGTTAAAAACCTGTTTGATACTGCTTATAATTAGTACTAGCTGTACCCGCGACTTCGTTCGCGTTTGGCCATCCTTGCAGAGTAATTATTAGGAACTGACCACAGTATTTCTCGTATTCAGCAATACTTTGGACGGCGAAGCACTTTTATCAAATGAGAAATATTAAGAAAAGATTCTTTAAGTGTGGATTTGAAAACACGTTGACTTTGATAACGAACCTTGTGTCTTGTAGGGATTTAGGCAGCGTTTAACTGAAGTTACTTCGCCTTTTATTTTCTACAGTCATGCTTACAGTTTTATTTGTATGCCATTATATACTCATTCCATTTAAAAAATGATTTTATATTTGAATATAATCATTTTTGCAAAACCTATTTTTTATAGAAAGGAAAATTGCACACCGGTGAAGCAAATGTCTTCATCTGTATTATAATTTTTAAACATGGCTGGGGCTATCCATCCACCGGATAAAAGTGTCGCAACTAAAATACGCCACTGCCAGGGCAATCATAATCAGCCAAGAGGCTGCGAATTTAATTCTTATTTGTAAAAAAATGTTTTCGTCTACCTTGAAGTGAGTCCAAAAAAACTTCCACCTAGAGTTATTTACGGTGTTATCCTTACTCCATTGACAGCTGTTATATTTGTTATATTACGTGCAACGTTTGTCACATCATAGCCGGTTTCAGAGCAGAAGGCTCGGTCAATAATCCTTCAGGAGTTACCGCGTACGAAAAAATTAAAAAAAAGTGGTTAAACATAACTTTGAGATTTTTCAACCAGTTAATTGTTCCCAAGACAACGTTTTTCATCTTGCTAAAACTGCGTTTAATGCTTTTTGAAAGATTAAAATCGATAAAATCGCGATCAAAAGTTACAACATTAAAACTTCAAAATAGACATTTTTGGTTTCAACAACCTTAGATATTATTATCATAACAACTTTAAGATTTTTTGAGGGCAAAAGATTGAAGGTGAAAGTATTGGCTTGTACCTAGGTTCCTAATGGGCAACGATGATATTTAAGCTAACTAATTTTAAAATCCATGGTGTATGTCTGATAATTAACAATATCTGACTCCATTGCAGTAGTATTAGTCAAGACCTATAAAGTCAGGGCGAAATAAATAGTATTTGCTTCCAGTAAACGTAATAACTGCAATGTTATTATTATTAAGCATAATATCTTGACCGTGGAGGAGGACGTGTGGGGGTTAGGAACATTTTGTTTAAAACAATTAAAATACGGCTTTTTGCAATTTTTTGCCAATATTTCGTAAAATACGCGTGGAATCGACATGTTTTTTTATTATCAATAGGGAAGCGCTTGACTACGATCTCGCCTGACGGTAAGCTAAGATGCGGCCTAAGATAGAACGCGCTTCCCTAGAAGTTCCCTAGAGTTCGAAGAGTTCAAAAAATCTAGTTTATATAAATGATACTTAGGAAATTAATGTTTGAAAAATATACATCATATTTTTTAAAATTGATGATTGATTGTGATCTTTCGAATGGCATTCAACGCAATTGTTTAACTCAAAATTGTTTTAATCGATAGGTTAAAAAATGTCAAAGAAATGTAAAAAAAACTTTTTTTAATTTTTTAAAACCTTTTTTTTATATTGAATCGTCACTGACAAATCCCAAATAAATCCAGTTTTGAACCAATTTCCAGTATTTAGCGCGGTTTTTTAGAGGGCAAACCTAATTCGATTTTTATATCAAACGGTATATTAACCTGAAAGTTTTTTAAAAAATCTGTAATAAGTTTACTGTAAATAACGTAATTTTAATGTTTGAAAAGCTGTACCTTTTGAAAATTTGACTCGATTTTGATTTTTGAAATTCAATATAGTTTTTTTAGTAAGTACTAAAATATTGCAGAAGATTAAAAATGATTAGTTAAAAAAATTCGAAGTTATGTCGAAAAAAATAACTCCGAACGGATAAATATATTTTGATGCAATTTATGCATTGGAGGCAGTTTTTTGAGAAGTAAAGCTGATTAAATTTTGTACTATATCGGTTCATTAATCTGGAAATTGTATTAAAAAATATTGTTCCGCCAAAAACCTTTGTGAGGTTTTCCAAAATTTCTCAAAATCTCCTTTACTGAATTAGTTAAAATTTTCAGGAAGTCTAAGTTGAGTGGAATCCAATCGAATCCCATTAACCACGTTTCGATCGATCAAGCCGTTCAAAATTAATGAGATGTTTACATACACACATACACACTCACGCGTGCACACACACACACACACACACACACACACACACACACATACATACATATGTCATCATGAAAATAGTCGGAAAAGGTTCCTAGGTCCTCAAAACGTGGAGATCTGGTGAACACTCGATTTTCGAAAATCGAGGCAAAATCAGTAACTTCCTTATCTACGTAGCTACGTAGCGGGAAGTTAAAAATATATACCTAATTAAAAAGATAAAAAGTTATTTATTCAGGTTTATTTTAGAATAATTTTTATTTAAAGCAAATTTCGTACCGAGAAGTTAAAAATAAATAAATTAACACATGGCCTTGTAGTTTGTTATTAATAAAAAACAAAATAGCCTTTGACCAAGAAGCTATTCTTAAATTTATTAATATTTTCATTCTCTAAAAAATATTTTAAATGTAAATTTGTATCATTTTCAATAAGCAAGATAAGCAGTCAAGGGTTTTTTTATTATTATAACAAACTACTCTGCCTCGTGGTCTAGGGACAGCCTATTTGGCTCAGATCATGAGGTCCCGGGTACAATCCCCGGGTCGGTCAAAGATGTTATTGAGATATTTTCGAGGATTTTCTCGAAAATCTAAAATCTCAGTAGCAACACGGAAACTGGCGGAGTGGTATATATATTACCACTTAAAACTTTCGGTTCCAGTTATCGCTAAAAGTAGTCGATCGAATATGCGGCGATGAGGATTATCCATTTATCTCACCACCGACAAACCGGTGAATCGCGGTGAACCGGAAAGTCTATAGACGGTCGGTTTACTCTGCCTACGTCGCAAGGGAACCGGGCGTGATGATACTTTAATAAAAAACAACAACGCCACGTAATTTTTCCTCACATTTTTGATTTTTGATTCTCACAAATAAAGGAAAGTTAAGTATCTTTTGATAGAATTTGTTTTGATGAAGTTATATGTGTGTAATTTTTTTCTGTAAGATGTTGATCTTATTCTGGATAGAACTTATAAGTACATGTTCGTATATTCTACTTAACAATTTTTTGTAAAGTATTTTGGAGTCCGACGTTAGTCAGTATACAAAGTGGCTTAGGCACTTGCAGAAGTTTCATTCATTTTAAAAGATAACTGATTGATGTATCTAATTTTGAAATATTTACCGTGTTGTCTTAGCGGTCCGGTGTCGTCGTTGACCATATAAGATCCCGGGTCCGATTCCCGGGTCAGGCAAAACAAAATGTACTTTTTCAGTTTTCTGATAAAACAACGTTGCCCGGGATTGGCTTGCCACCTATCACATTGTGAGAGAGTATTTTCGGCTAATCGTAGGTACCTACACTTCTTGCACCTCTGCCTACGTATTCCAGGATATGGGCGTGTAGATACTTTTTTATCCTTTTTTACGTTATGCAATGTAAAAACAAAATAGTGAATTTTCCCAATAGCCTATTCTTACGTTAAATTTTATAAAGAACAAATTCTATTAGTATACTCAATTTCGATTACATGCATCTTTTCTGAGATATTAGCATAAACCTAAAAATTGACCTGTTATATTTTCAAATATATTATAATTATTCTTATATAAATAAATAAAATGTTTAGGTTTATATTTTACACATATTTTACTAATTTTTAAGCTAGTAAAATTGCATTTATAATAACTTTAATAAAAAAGTATACATTCTAGAACTGAATCTCTCGTAACACTATGAAATGATAATGCTAACTTATATTGAGCCGTGCGTTCAAAGGTTTTGTATACACTCCGGGTGTCACGTTCAACTGGACTTACCACCCGAAACCGTTGAAACTTCTGATGTCTGTAACTTCTAAATTATAAAACTCATGAACTTGAAATTTTTAAGAGATAATCTTTATAGTACTTACTTTTGAACAAAAAAATAATAAAGGATTTCGGATGACAGGTTAATGAATTAAAGCTAAATATACGTTTTTATCTTCATCCCCTATCCCACGGGAACCATACTGAATTTTGGGATAAAAAATATCCTATAACCTTCTTCGGAGTAGTAACTCTAATCATGCTAAATTTCATTTGAATCCGTTCAGTAGATTCGGCGTGATGCGCGGCCTTGATACAGACAGACAGACAGACAGACAGACAGACAAAAATTAAAAAAATTACATTTTTCGCTTCAGTATCGATTAAAGAGTATCTTCCAAAAAAAATTTTTAAAATATCTTCAATGTACAGAAATCAACCTCTTACAGTTTTATTATATGTATAGATGTTTGATAGTACTTATCTGAACACCCCTCGGTCGAGTTTAGCGAAACTAGCTACGAATCAATGGGGTCAGGTTCGGTTCCCGACAGGGATAAACATTTGTGTGATGAGCATAGATGTTTGTATTTCTTGGTTTGGGTGTGTATTATGTACGTCACAGTATTTATATATATGTATCAGTATTTCTAAGATCAGCATCGTTAACAAACACAAGCAAATAAATTGCCTATATTGGTGCGGTGCGGTGTGGTGCGGGGTTGGAACAATTTCGTTTCGTGAAATTTGTCCGAATATATTAATATTGTCTCTTTATTTAGGTACATTAAATTCTAATTCGATTACATTTATGATTATAACATTATTAAAAAAATACAATATTATAAAAATAAATATAAAAAAATATAACAAACCAAAAATTAAGCCACCGGTGGTCAAGATGACCGAGACAGGAACCTCCTCACAAAACGTGTCGTTCCCAATATTGCTGCCTTTTGTATCCGGTTCTTGATCCAGAATATATTATACTAGCTGTGCCCGCGACTTCGTTCGCGTGGAAAAAATTCTAAAATAAAAACCCACATAGTTCCCGTTCCCATGGGATTTCCGGGATAAGAACTATCCTATGTCCTTTCTTGGGTCTCAAACTATATTTGTACCAAATTTTATCCAAATCGGTTCAGTGGTTTGGCCGTGAAAGCGTAACAGACAGACAGACAGACAGACAGAGTTACTTTCGCATTTATAATATTAGCATGGATTAGTCGCTAATTTCATCCAACTGGAAAACCACAAAATCAATGACACGTACATACTCTGCAAATCACTGAAGCGTATAAGATAAAAATATAGTCTTAAAATGTTATGTATGCCCCCCCCGACCCAGAACCTGGGTACGCCCATAGTTCAGATAGTATGCCAACCTACTCCTCTCATATACTGCAAGTGACCGTTAGGTCTGTAATGTTTGATTGACTAGAGCGATTAAGCTGTTCCGCGATGGGTTAGGATAGAAGAAATTAGGATGAAGAAATAACAAACATACAAACTTTCACAATTGTAATATAGGTAATTTGGAAACAATGAATACTTACTCTATCAGGTTTAAAGTCTGTCATAGCAGCGACATCAGGACAAGCACCAGGGACAGGAACCTGCGCTTTACACCTTAGCAGTATAAAACCGCACAAGAATATCGCTATATCTCTTAACACGGACATCTGAAACAAAAAGAAACTTCAATTTATACATAGGATAGCATAGCAAAACAAACAAATGACTTTCATTGTGGTACGAGGTGACTTGACCACATGTATCAAATCCTTACTCTCCAAACCAGAACACGACAATACGACAGGAATATGTAAGGCGGTGATACTAGACCCGCAGGCGCACCCGCATTTGCAATCCGCCAGCGATCAGAGTTGACTCTTAAACGTAACAAAAAAATCAATAAAACCGTCGCCAATTCGTTGCTGGTCACTGGATTCACTTTTTGCGATGTCACAGCACCATAAGTAATAAAGCGGTAACGGCTGCCACTAATATACAAGGCTATTATGCGTCTTGCAATACCTAAACAATTACGATAATTGCGCATACGTGATAATCCCGGCGGGCGAGATGTTGTAGAACTATAGACTATCAGTCACAATGATAGAGACACGTTTAACTAATCGTTCGCCTTATACTGGCTACTTGGAAGAACAGCAGATTGCTAAAGCAGGGCATGGAACTGGAGAATTGTATTGACATAATATACAAGATAAAATTAAAAATTCCAAAAACCCCCGACACATCCTCAGACCACCATTCTACTACATATGCATCATTTTAAGAGCAAACGTGAAAGAACCTTGTGATCTCCGAAAGGAGATCTTGCAGTTTAGGTTAAGGTTACCACGGTTCCTTACTCAATGAGCTTGCGTTGTTTTATTTCAAAGCTCCCATAGCCTCCAGCCCCATTATGTAACCCTGGAAATCATTTTGATTCAGAGTGTATATAAAAATATAACAAATGAGACCTTTTTTTTTATTATCTATAGGTAAGCGCTTGACCTCGATCTCGCCTGATGGTAAGCTAAGATGAGGTCTAAGATAGAACGCGCTGCCCTAAAAGGTACCTGTTCACTCTTCTATTGAAGATCCCCAGATTGTACTCGTCGGGGAACACAGACTCAGGAAGCACGTTTCAGTTAATTTTCAAAACAGAAAAAATGAGTCCACATTCGATGGGTTTATCTTGTTTAGTTCAAAGCTTCCCATATCCATTTTCAATTTCCATTATTAAATTTTAAAAAAAATCTAGCACCAAAAAATATGCGAAAACTAACCGAAATAACCGACAATTGTTTTTTCTGGGTTAGCTTAGGATTTCTCATGAACTTCTTCCCACTCTATCATCTAGACTCGAAAGCCATCCTGCTCCAAAGACTTCCTCCTTCCTGGTTCTACCATCAGGATGTTTGTTAAAACACAACAAAGGATCTCAAACTCGATAGGTTTATCTCCTTTAATTTAGAAGTTCCCGTGACTACGTTCCAATTCCATCAGCAGATACTATAGATATAGAAATTTATTGAAATTATATATGAAAATTAGTTTTTACAAACCAAATTGTTTGCAAAAACAAACCGAATTTGTTCCCCACTTGATGGGTTAACTAGTTTAGCTTAGGAGTTCTCGGGTACATCTTCCAGCTCTATCATCAGGCACTGGAAGCCATTCCGCTCCAAAATCCTTATAATAACGATATAAATGACCCCAAAGTCGATGGTGTTGCTTTATTTTATTCCAAAGTTCCCATAACATCATGAGACCCTGGAAATCGTCTAGAACTAGAGTGCTTACCCAAACAGAACAAATGAGTCCAGTTTCGATTAGTTTATCTTATTTAGTTGAGGGGTTCTCATGGTTACCTTCCAGTTCCATCATCATATCCTGAAAATCATCCAGTACGAAGGTATTTGCTAAAATTAGACAATTAAGTACTAATTAAAAAGCATTACCTCGTTTAGTTTAGGAGTTCATTGTAGTTGCATTTTGAATCTGGATTCTTGAAATTCCAATGTCACTTTTTCGGCGCAATCTTCAGAGCCTTATCATCATGAGAAAGATCTTATTGTAACAAATGAAATGACTCCAAACTCCATTATATTAGCTATTTCTATCTGTAAGTTACAATGGCACTCTTACGGCTCCATCCTCAGTTCTTCGACATTATATTATGTAATGGAAAGTACACATCATAATAAATCCATCGAGTCCTAACTTGACTATCTTTATCTCTTTCTACATTCGACGCGTGAGTTTCGATACCACTTTATTAGTTTCATCTTCAGATCCTCGTCATCATGAACATTAATCAAACTTAGTACTTATAGCAACAAGAGTTAGTCCGATCAAGATTGTCTTGTTAAAACTCTGCATCAGAGAGTTCCAGTCCCTACATCCAGGCTACATCATGGGCTCAGTTGGATGGTGCCATATATTGCATTGTCACTAAGCTTTCACAAGTCTGCCAAGTTTTTTTACAAACGGATATCAGAAAGTCGTTAAAAAGTGGCTTGCAATATTTGGAAAGTCTGTTATTGAAATACCAAAATTGCCAGTTAAATAGACGCTGATGATCTTCGAATGAGGATTTTAAAGTACCAGCCCATGTAAATGCAATATCAATAAAGTAACAAAATACAAAAAGTATTGATAAAGCCATTACAAGTTACTTAATTCCTTTCATCAATTTGAAAAGCGCTGGTGATCTTGAAACGGCTGAACAGATTCTATTGAATCATAGCTAAGAACCATCTCGCAAAACAGGGCTTTGAATTAAAAAAAACGCAACCAAATCAGACCATCCGCCTGGCCGCTACGATGCCACAGACAGACACACAGATACACACATACACAGATACACAGACACACACCTGAAACTTATAACACCCCTCGTTTGGCGTCGGGGGTTAATAAAAAAGAAACATCTCTCAAGCTAAAATCCACCAAGCTATTTAAGCTGCAAATCATGAGAAAGAAATATACAAGCATGTAAATGCACTCGAAAGACATAACCCTTTTGTAATGCAGTCGGGTAATAAGCAATTGCGATGAAGATATGCCGAGGTGAATTGGATTTAGTTTTGCGCATTAAGCATACTTCATGGTCCTTCCGTCTAACCAAAAAAATAAACGTTGTTGGGTCGGCTACCAAATAAGTGGTTGGATGATGTCGTAGATCAATTCAATGTAATCACGATTAATTCGGTTCACATCCTTGAAATAAGATTGAGAGGTTTATTCATAGCGACTTAATAACTATTCCGTTTTGCAGCTTGTTGCATTGTATAAGTTTTTGGTGAATCCCGCCAGAACAAGTCATATTTCCAGGATGGAAAACTACTTGCCTTTATGGTATTCCAGCTAATCATCTACCTGTGTGTCAAATTTCATCTAAATCCGTTCAGTAACTTGGTGTGTTTGAGTAACAAACATCCATTTCGCATTTATAATATTAGAAGAATATAGATATATAGATATAGTATGACCGCACAATCAAATTGGCACTCATAGGTACTTGACATTCATATTTTTTACTTCTCGCTACAGAAGTTATTGGTTTCACCCCGATTTATAAAAATCGATTTTTCATTAGATCTCGATGTTTTTGGGGTCCTAGGAAACTGTTTAATTTCCTGCTAAAGGAAATTACTAGTTTTCATCGATCGAATTCGATTGTCTCGTGGTCTGGGGGTAGCCTAGTCGACTTAGACCATGAGATCCCGTGTTCAGTCCCCGGGTCGGGTAAAAGTGTTATTGAGGTTTTTTCGAAGTTTTCTCGAAAATCTAATTTTCAGTAGCAACTTGGAGTCTGGCAGAGTGGTGTATTATCCCTCTCGTGCCTCGGATGAGCACGTTAAACTGTCGGTCCTAGTTATTGCTAGAAATAGTCGATAATCGTTAACATGTCGGTAAATGCGGCGATGAGGATCATTACGTATCTCGCCAGCTGACACACCAGTTAAGCGCGGTGAACTGGAAAGTCTATAGACGTTCGGCTTACTCTGCTTACCCCGCAAGGGAACGGGGGTGATGATATTTTTCCCTCGATTTTCAAAAATCGAGTTTTCACCAGATTAAAAAATTTCGAGCTCAAAAGTCCATGTTTAGATATAATATGACTGCTTGAGCTTAAAATAACTCAAGGTAGTGGGATGTTTCATGGATGGCCTGCAGAGTCATTTGGTTTTTACTGATGATGCTCTCATCCATCGTGAGCTGCTGGTACAGCGGCGAGGGCTTGTTTACCGGTTACCTACTACCGGTTAATGTTCAATCCTAAATCATCATAATGATCTGGTTTATAGCAGTTCTTTAAAATATTTCTCTGATGATCTCCTCGCCTCGTTCGTTCGTTGACGTTCGCCTCTACCAATTTTTTTCCCGCACTGTTCGTGAGGTATCATTCGCCATTTGACTTAAATCTTATTTAGATTTATGAACCGCTTTTGTCTCAGATACTTTTATAAAACCGCTTGAAACCTCTGCTAATCGTTATTTTTTAAACAGTTCCAAACCCTGCTAGAAACTTGGTAGCATACTTGCTTTTAGTATGAAGCTTTTTTGGGGATAACCGAATCTTTAAATTGTTTTTTTTTTTATATATAGAATTTAGATAGAAAGTTTAGTATTGTACCACAAAATATAAAATATTTTCATAAAGACGTGTAATATAATTTAAGACATGTTACGTTTTTTACTATTTCTGTTTCGAACTACTTTCACAGACTTGGTTACGCTGTAAGACTGTAACTACAACTACTTCAGTATTGCCGATACCTCGATTTACAGCAATATTATGCGATAATTACTAAAAATCATAAAAAAGTGTAATATCCCAAATAATATTTTAAGTAATGATGCATAGAACTTAAACTTTGTTCAAGTATCAATGATTTATATTGATAGAGATGGGACGAATAAGTGTTTGACCGAGTACCCGATTGTCTAATATAGCTCAGTGGATATATAAGCAAAATCGAGACTTGTGCAGTTCAACGCAATCATAGTTTTGATTCACATAACAAAGTTAAATTTACTCGTTTAGACAAATATCCCTGCCTTTTTCCTTAATTAGTTAATTTTATATATACATGCCTATTTCCATAACTGCGTTAGTAACGACTGCAGCATTGCAGACTTCGTAAGCGAGAAATATCCCTTACCATCACAATATCATATGTCATAATACTTTAAATCTTATAAAAACCGAGTATTTATAACTTGCATTTGCTTCGAGATGATCGGCCAATATGCCAAGTAATAATCGAGTACTCGGCGCATCTCTAGATATTTCTATATTTGCTAACTTGTTTAAGATAGTGTCAATACTTACCTAAATCATTTGATTATGTTGCACAAGTAATGAATGTGCACCACAAACATCTTCACCTCTGCGTGTACCTTTACAAGCATTGAAATTATTCACTAAAAATGTTTTGAGGAGACGTGCCACACAGTGCTTAGTTAGTTTTTGACCTATATTGAGAAACAGTTCGTTCCTAATAATTGTAGAATTTTATCTGTCCTGCCAAGTAACGATGTTTCACAACGGTTAAGAATGAATCGTCGCGCAAGAAGTAGACCAGTAAGGAAAGGGCTTGTCTTCGTCATTACTTTGTTGATTTAATAAACAAATTTGCGTAAAAACGAGAAAAATCACGTGAAATCCTTATGTACTTATGTGAATATTTATTTACAGTGTTACGTGAAGTCACACCCAAGAATTTCTATGACAGCGTATTTAAATAAGATCGTGTTAGTATTCAATGTTATCAACAAAGCTAAAAAGGTATTATTATGAAAATTTCCCTAGACTGAAACATAGTCCGAGATTTCAAGGCTGAATATATATATATATATATATATATATATATATATATATATATATATATATATATATATATATATATATATATATATATATTTTATTTTTAATTATCAAGTGTACCTCGGCGTTTGACATAAATAGAGCGCAAACCAACGATTTCTATGTACTAACGTATGCGCATACAGGAAGCTTTCAGCAGGTACTGCTTATGTTACCTGGCCCCTAATTCACGTAATAAATTATAAATAAGTTAAAGTCGAAGAACTCGTTATATTGCCATTATGTGACAAGGTTGTAAATACCATCTTAGGCCGCATCTTAGCTTACCATCAGGCGAGATCGTGGTCAAGCGCTTTCCTATCGATAGTAAAAAAAAATACCACATAAACAAACTATTAATGACTCTGTATTTCAACAGTTGCCAGGCAATAGTAAATTTGCCATAAAGTGATTTCGCCACAAAAAACAGCTAAATTCGCCACGATCCTAATTTTATGTAGTAAATTCGCATTTTTTTTCATTATTATAAATTCGCCGGTCGCCACCACTCTGACTTTTTACGTATCTATATATATAATAAAATCGCAGGAAAGTCAAATCTGTACATTGAATATTTTTTTAAACGAATACTTGGGGCGTGATCTACAATCGATATCGAAGCCAAAAATATAGTTTTTAGAATTTTTGTCTGTTTGTCTGTATGAATGTCCGGGGTAAACTCAAAAAGTACTGGATGGATTTACTTCAAATTTTGCATGAGTATTACTAACAGGTCGGGTCAACATATAGGATATATATTATTACGCTATCACCTACGGAGGACGAGCTGTGCGGAGTAAACGAAGTCCGCGCGGACGAAGTCGCGGGCAACAGCTAGTATTTGTATAAATAAGTTACTGTCAGTCTAGTGTTAACCCTATTTGGCTTTGATCCCGGGTTTCCGATGAAGTTCTGGTTTTGATCTCGGGGCTGGGCAAAAAATTTTAATCGAGGATTTACATACTACATAATATTACATTACAGGAAATACTTCAGTATCAGCTCGGAGTGTGGTGGAATTTCTGTGCCTCGGACAAGTTAATAAAGTCTGTCGATCCTGGTCATCACAAGAATTAAGCAACAATCATCGTCGTAAAATATAGCGATAGAAATCACCTCGTCAACGCCATAAAAACCGGTGATTCCTGACAAACCGAAGCGTTTGTTAACTTTTGGTTAACTCTACCCACTTCTTAAAGGAATCGATATGCTCATGTAATCAATATCAATTAAGTTGATTTCTCAATATTTCTGTATAATAAATACAGCAGACGTTTTTAATCAATAATTGTATGTAAATCACGTTTTGCAATGAACTTTTTAGGTTATTTGGTATACTGGTTTACTCAGTGGAAAAAATCAACAACAATTAACTTATTTCATTAAGCATAATACCATTCCTTGAGAGGCACACTTGTATTAATGCAGCACAATCAAAAATTAAGTAAATTTCGAGCGCTAGGAATGTTTCTTTACATTGATTTCGCTGCCGACATGAGATATCCGTGCTTATATATATAATTAAATTAAATTATTAATTGCATCGCCTACAAGTTTCGGATACAACTAGTTAACTTTTGTACAGTTTGGAACAATTGGCCACACTCATAACAAAGCTATAGCTTGTGCAGTTTAGAATCCTTGAACACCCCCATAACAAAGCTATAGTTTGTACATTTTATAACCCTTGAACACACTCATAGATAAGCTTTAGCCACGTCCATGAACCTGGTCATAAGATTTCATAAGTTTACACAACCATTCGACATTCACATGTCAATCATGAAATTAATATAATTGCCTTACCTACTCCTGTCGCAAAAGCGTTAGTGTTTACCACTGTTGTATTCCGATTTGAAAGGTAAAGTAGCTGGTAAAGTTATAATAGGGATGCCCAAGAGAAGATTTTGGGATTTACTCGAGCGTGTTAAATTAACATAGGGGATACCTTTCACACTGTTAAGGCTCTTCACCAAATATAAGCCTTTTATATAGAGTCGGGCATCTAGAACCACAGTCATCTAGGAAAATAAAAAAATTCTAAAAACTTCGCATTGTCAGATTATATATTTTTGGTTATTCTAACGTTGTTTACTTCAACATAAAAGAAAATTCAAACGCGCTTGAGACTGTCAAGAAAACGTTTCCTTTGGAATTTTGTAATCCTCCACTCTCTCTTACACTACACTCAAATCATTGAATTTTCAATATTTTAGCTTGCAATTAATCCACCAAACCTTAATCTGACGCGCTTCAGTGTTCGTATGTCATTACTTTTTTCCATATTTTTTTATCTGTAGATTTTTTCGCCATTATGAAAATGAAAATATTATATAAACTTTTATTTTTCCTGTCATCCAATATACAAATTGCAATAGGTCCAAATTACACGATTGGATGTACACGACGCTCGAGTAAATCCCCATTTAGCATCTTGGACTCCCCTATTATGTATGTAGTATTTTAAATTCCCTTGGACGTCAACGAGTCATTAACATCTTTTAAAAGTAGGTAGTAACTGGCGATTAACTTTTAAAAACATGTTATGTTTTGATATAAAAATACTTGTTTAATAACTTAAAACTCACCATACCAAAACATTTGATTATATTTGTACATTGGCATTTATTTTATTTCACCCGTATAAGAAGATATGTACATTTTATGCTTTGCGAAGTATTACTTTATAGTTTTACAATTGAGGAGGACTGACCTAATGTGCTTGTTTGTAGGCATTTGTTATTATAGTGTTATTAAACACAGCTGAAAATGAAATAAAATAAAAAAGTTAAACATAATTTAAAAAAACGTGTAAACGGTTGAATCTGCAGGTCATCCCTGAAATTTCCTACTAAATTAAGGTATTTTAAGCTCAAAAGAGAAAAAAATATAAGCATAGGTAGATTTTTTTAGTTCAAACATCTATTTTGATAAAAAATATTGTAAGATTGTATAGTGTTAATATTTTTGAAACGCTGTATATTTTGGAAACGATAATCAATTTTGATCATGATGGCAAACAACTCAATTTTTGAGATCTCAAATATTACTATAGATTATATATATATAATCTAATATATATATATATATATATATATATATATATATATATATATATATATATATATATATATATATATATATATATATATATATATATATATATATATATATATATATAATATATTTTTTTTATTTTTCGAGATTTATCAATTAACGGTATTTGACGCAGTTTTTAAAGGAGAAAAGCTGATAAGATTTTGAGTCAATCGGTGTATTAGCCTGAAAGTTATTTCAAAATTATTATGTAAGTTTTCAAAAAACAACGTAATTTTAATATTTGAAAAACTGTAATATTTGTAAACTGTTGAAAATAAGAATCAATTTTGATTTTTAAACAGAATTTGACGTAGTTCTTTTAGTACCAAAATATCATAAAATACTAAAAAAGGATTGATTGAAAAATTTCGAAGTTATGTTGAAAAAACACATTTTTTTAAAAATTTTCGTCAACGATTACACCCAAACGGATAAACCGATTTTGATGCAATTTATACATTAGATGTAGTGTTTTGAGGAATAGAGCTGATTAGTTTTTGTATTCAATCGGTGCATTAATGTAGAAGTTATATTAAAAATTACTGTTTCACGAAAATTTTTATTTGGGGTTTTTTCAAAATTTCTCAAAATCTCCTGGACTGAATTGGTTTAAACCTTCAGGAAGCTTAAGTTGAGCAAATTCCAGGCGTTCAAAAGTAATGAGATGTTCACATACACACATATACATACAGATATACTGACGCCATCGCGAAAAGGTTTCTCAAAACGTGGAGACCTGGTGAAAACTCGATTTTCGAAAATCGGGACAAAATCAGTAACTTCCTTATCTACATATGTTGCTGGAAGTTAAAACTGAAACGAAAATCCTAAAGTGATAACGGAAAAGCAAAATCAAACACGAGTCACGATAAACTTCAGAAATCGAATTAATAAACAAAATAACGAGATCTACAGACACAGAAAACAGATTATATAGTCTACAGACGTCCATTGAATTAAAAATCCATTAACAATTTGATGTAATAACATTTATGTTTTTTTAAAAAAGCCTAATATTGAGAGATTCTTCCTTATCACCTGTATCCTAAAAAATTGCATAAATATATTTTAAACAGTTAAGTTTTATTATAAGATTAATCACCCAGCGTTTTTGATAGAAGCTAACATACGGCTTAATTTTTTGCGACATCTTCGTTAATCATCGTTATATTTCAAGAAAAAGCAACAAATCATAGCAATACTATTAAAGTATTGTTTTGACTTAGATTAATAAGGACAATAAGAATATATCATCATAACAATTTAGTTGCGGGGTAGGCAGAATTGGAACGAAGTCTCTTAATGAGGATTTAACGGTTTGTCGGTTAGGATATTGGCAAAGAGTAGGTGACAATCGTCATAGCCAAATTTTACCGCCCTGATTGCGACTACCTCTTGTTATAATAACCGGCATCGATAGCATTACGTGCTCATGCGATGTACAGAGTGGTAGCACTGACTGCGAACTGCTAGTGAGAGTTATATTTTCTTGAAAAATCGTAAAATCGTAATCGTATTATTAAGCAATGTTTTCTCGATTTGGAGATTGTACGCAATACCTCAAAACCTGAATTACCTACTCAAAAAAAGAATTGACATTTTGGAATTATATTTGAAGCCCTAGAAATTAATAAACAGAAAAATAATCCGAAATTATTAAATGATAATAGGGATTTAAATTCTTCCTCCTTAATAAATATTTTTAATAATTAATTTCAATTTATATAATTTAAGTTAATATTATTTATATAATTTAAGTTAATATTATTTATATAATTTAATTCAATTTAATTATATTAATTTTATGCTTGACATATTATTTAGTTTATTAGTACAATTTAGTATATTTTGTTGCTTAAATTATTTAATTTAATCCTTGACATTAAAGTGTATGTAAGTGTGTGTGTGTGTGTGTGTGTGTATATATATATTCAGGTACGTTATAGAGTATTTACCGAACATTTTGCCATATTTGGACCCAATGACATATCTTAATTTTGGATAATTTTAAATTAGTAATTTAAGTGACATTTGATTTTATTATTACTTTAGATCCGTTATTAGTTTAGATTTCATTTGTAATTTTGTATAAATTTTATTTTGTAGTTTGCCTCATTTTGTATCTTCGTACTGTGGTAATTTGGAAATAATGGTTGGCAACATTAATATTTTCTATCAAACTTAATATTTCACATCTACCGACCATTATTAACAATTCCTAACACAACGTATATGTTGACAATTTAAGTTTTAGCCCTGATGATGCAGTGAAATGCGAAACCGGTTGGCTATTTAAATAAAAAAGTATATATTATATATAATTAGTGAATTGTGAAACAGTACAAGTGTAAAGTTTAAAACAATAATTATGACGGAGTTTCACCAAGTGCCGACGTTGGAAAGTATAAATTATAATTATATTTACGTCTCACTACCAACTACTAACTAGGTGGTGGAGTTCTGCATTGTCTTTCCCAGGTTTTGGTACCCTCGCCTTATCTATTCCTGCCGCAATAATGTCGATGCTTGTCGCTGTCGTGTCCCGGTTTGGAGAGAAAGATAGTCAGTAAAAAAGTACATTTGGTATTAATTTATTGGTACATCGCTGCCATAGTGATGGCAACGCACCATTAATATCTGTGGACTACAGGCGATGGTTGCTATCTTGCTACCATGGATTAAATGGATACGCCTTTCAAAACAATTTCTTAGTTTGGCAGCGTAGCTTGCAATTACATACAGAAATACAGAGTTACACAATTTACCAATAAAATAAAATCATTTCAAGGGTAATATTTAAACCTTGTCATCTCATTCGACACGATAAAACTGAATGCTGTTCAACATGGTTTATTTCTATTTCTTCACAATATAAATTCACCAATAAATATAACCTAAAAATTTATGAAGTTTTTGACAGAAGTAGGACGTTTGCTCATCTGCGCGGCGACAAGTTTCCTTCCCAATGGCGTGTCTATTAGTGTTCATGTGGTCTGTGCTACACAATGATATAAAAAAAGTTAGATTCTGTGAAAATAAGTGATTGAATTTCCTATTCAACTCGGTTATCTCAAACGGAAGTTTATGTATAAAATGGTAAAGTATTCAATTTAAGGACCTACATTACTGGCTTTTCATTAAAGTTCAAAGCCGTCAACTTTAGATGCTCCGATGCACGTTAGACCTGATTCCCCTTACGGTACAAGATAACGGTATCCTACGCTACTTAAAGCATTACATGCAAGAGACAAACTTAATAAATACATAGACTGTAATGAAACTTAACTATACAGTTGTGAACAAGTTAGGAATAAACAGATTTGATATTTGTCAAGGTCTAGCGGTAATGGCCTTGGTATACAGTCTATGATTCTTTATTTATCATATTCATAGCAATTTAACCAAATAATGTAAATCTAGGTGACAAATTAAGCCTTCACAGTTTCCGTAACTAAACTATATTTGTTACAATCATAACAATAAAAACAATTTACAAAGATTTGAAAATCATTTTCAAGAAACAAAGACTTCTGTGATCTAACGTGCTAGACAAGACAAGTGCAACGTCACTACACTTTGCTACTTTTTATATCATGAGGTAGCAAATGGCTCTCCTAGTGGAAAGAGAAACCATCGCATACAAACACAAAAGATAGTAATGATACGTGCGATGGTAATTAATAATTATCCGTGTTTTTTTTATATCATAAGATTGCAAAAAAAACATCCAAACCGGAACACGACAGTGAAAAGCACTGACGCTGTTGCGGCAGGAATAAGTAACCCGGTGGTACCAGATCCGGACGAGGACAATTCAGAACTCTACCACCTAGTAGCCACGATGGTAGTGTTTTGCATAGCCGATCGGTCGCCTTTTACGACCTGTCTGGCAGAACGGCATTTGGTTTATTCTTTAAAGGAGCCCGGGGTTTTATCAATTCTTTATTACAAGAATTGATGAAACCCCAAAAGAAACGATTTATTTGCTTGTGATATGAGTGTTAGTCGACGTTACTAATATATTTATCAATACTTGAATATTATGGATTACAAAGCTGTTTAATTTCATAATCTTTATGATCGCTTGTTGTATATGATTTGTGTCTTTTGTATGACTATAATGTAAAAATTACTTTGATAGCAATATTTAGCAACTTGACTCGCCTTTGGATTACGCAACTTATACAAACATTCATGCGTGTTTGACAAAGATTATACGATTTTTTTATTATCTAAACACAATAAGCCTTTATGTTTTCATTGACTCACTGTTATTTTGTAGCTCTTCGAAAATAAGGAAACCTCGATTATTTTTAAAAGAATCTAAATGCAGTATTTACATTGCTATTAGTAATTTTATGTTAATCAGTTAATGTTATGTGACTTCAATTGTCGTCAGACTGAAACATGCTAAATATTGTGACATGTTTTTGACGAATTATTTCAACTGCCTGTCCGACATTGAAAAGGTGATATAAGTCTAAAGTTACTACAATTGTATATTTTACTGTCTAGGCCTCTGTGGTGTAGTGGTCCAGCGTTGGCGTTGACCACATGAGGTCCCGGGTTCGATTCCCGGGTCGGGCACATAAGCAAAGGGTTTTTTCAGTTTTCTGATAAACACAAAGTTGCCCGGGATTGGAAAGTGTCCGATTGGCGATAGGCTTGCCACCTATCACATTTGTGGGACTAAGTATCTTCGGCTAATCGTGGGTGCACTTGTTGTACCTCTGCCTACCCTTTCGGGGATACGGGCGTGAAGATACTTTAAGGTTCTCTCTAAGGTAAAAAAGATAAGGTAAAAAAGATCTTCCAGCCTGCCCAGCTTATGAAGCGATTACAAAGAGCAACTAACTAAGCGATTACAAATAAAATACACATGAGATAAGCAAAACAAAAAAAAACGAGAATGCCTTACGAAACTCTGAAATAAAAAGTAACAAAAAAAATATACACAGAAATAACTAAATTTTAGAAGAGAAAGATAGATAGTGATTTCTTAATCGTTTATTAAAAACTGGCAGGGATGGGCTATCACGAACGTGAAATGGGAGTGAATTCCATAACTTAACGCCCTGAACCCTAAAAGAGCGAGAATAGGCTTGAGAATGAGATTCAGGAAACTGGTCGATATGGTTTTAGCAAAGGTAGGTCGACAACCTTAGCATGTGTAGAATTGGGCGAGTAAAACTGAACTCTCGAATACAAAAAGGTATCCACTTTGCGTATTTTTGAGATGAGTAAGGCATTCGATTTTTTTCACATAGAATTCTGTTGGAAAAACTTGCAAAATACGTTATTAGAGGTAACTTATGCATGTTTTATTAGACCTCGCCATAAGATCTTCTTCTCACAAGTGTCTATAGGCGATATTTGATTCTTTGTATCAGGAGACCCATCTGCTTGTTTGTTTGATATTAAAAAAATATATTATTTTTTTATATTATAAGTTAGCAAACAAGCAGATGGCTCTCTTGATGGACAGAGAAACCATCGCTTATAGAAGTGCGGGTGGCGGAATGGCAATGTCACATGCATAAGTCTACCGACTACCTTACCCTCCAGACCGGAACATGAAATGGCAAGCCTTGACGCTATTGCGACAGGAATAGGTAAGGCGATGGTACCAAGTACCCGGCCGAGTAGTTGCGGAACTCTACCACCTAGTAGTCACGACGGTCGTGACACGTAAGGCCAATCGGTCGCCTATTACGACTTGCCTGGCAGAACGGCAGTTGGTCTATTCTTCAAAGGAGCCTGGAACACCACGGGGAAGGATACAAAGTTATTTAGACAATAGGATACAATTTCAAAGATTTCTGGTACCTATAAGACAATATATACTATCAATTATAGCTGTTTGTATCCTCAAATATGTCCACAGGGAAATATTTGAGGACCCCTGCTTTTTTAATTTATATAAATGAGTTTTTGGAAATTATCAAAAGACTTTTAAAACTTCTTATGTAAAAAAATCATCCATAATTGTGGCCTATTTACCTGTATTAATCAATTATTAATTGAAAATAGGCACTCACAATAAAAATTATAAAACCAATGGCCGGATACTCAAACGCCACATAACTTTTCAGCTCTACTGACAATCTGCGAAATGGCATCCGTTTAGGGCTGTTTAAATTTGAGTGACTCAAAAGTCTATTGTATATATTATATAAGTATTTGGCCACTAGCAACTCATTCTAATCAAGCGAGGAAAACGTATTACTGAAGTAAATATTTAATAAGAATAAACAGCTTAGTTTGTTTTTATTGTATTGATCACAGATTTTGTGAAAAGTGACATTGAACGTTTTACAAACATTTCGTTAAGACTATTTTTATCAAAAGTTGCCACGCTAATGGTTGAAATCATAATATTCCGTATTTTTTTAAATGTCTTGTTTATGATGTCCTCAAATCCCATAAATTGACTAAATCAGCGTCACTTTATGTGGAAATTGATTTTTCACTATAAAATTGATACAACTTATCAATACGGGCGTCCGCGCAGCGACTAATGTAGCTTGCTTGGGGCGTAAATAAGAAAAAAAAACGATGTGTTCCAGTAAAAGTTGGGCCTATGATTCGCCTTAACTACCTAAAGTACGAAATATTGATTCTGGTAATATTGTTTTAACATGCTTTGGGTTAATTTTAGTCACTAACAAAACTATAGTATCTTATAGGCTATTCTTTGTCTTTTGGAAAACACGAATCATAAAAATGTCGCAAGCAATAAAGTTTAAAAAATACATCCCGCAAGAAGGTCGTAACAATTGTGTTGCATATAAACAGATACAGCGTAGCATTTCTTAAAATTAAAATCACAAACTTCTACTCGTCGTGTCTCTTAGAAGTTTAAATTCGCCGTTTTATTGGCACTTACGTCCAAAAAATTTGACGCTGTTTTCAAAATACGGGTTATTTTTTTTGTGTCATGTTATCGTAGAGAAACGAGACCCAGACCAATAAACGCAGAAAAAAAAAACTGATTACAACCTTATATTAAGTCTAGTTACGACCTTTAAACGGGATACGCCCTTATTGTTTTCCACCGACGACATGGCGGCGATTATAATTAAACATTTTTGGATAGATCACATGACACATAAATGGTTATTGATAATTAAATTTTGAATTCGACCGGAAAATATCTGTAGATATATTTAGCATTAGATTTAACAGAAATAACCATTTGTACCGCTTGTTATCAAGGTTAAAGGCAAATTATAATAGACGATTTATGAGGCTAGTACTTCATTGTATTTTATTCATATATATTTAAATTTTTATAAGTAATTGGAATAAATAATGTATGCAAAGTGATGGTGTTTCCACTTCTTTCTTTCCACTTTCACTTCTACTGCGGAGAACATGAAAAAGTGTTAGTCGCGTTTGTCGTAAATGACAACAAATTTAAAAACAGTAAGTGATAAAAAAAAGATAGAATCAGATTTTATTTTTGGATTTCATACACTCCAAAACAGATTATCGAAATTTTTTTTCCTATAAAAATATACCCCCATGGAGGTCCAGCAGGTCAGGCAGTTCGTAAAAAGCGAACGATTAGCTATGTCATTACCATCGTGACTACTAGGTTGTAGAGTTCCGCAACGTCTCACCCGGGTTTATGGTGCCACCGTTTTACCTACTCCTGCCGCAATAAATCAATGTTTATCTTTGCCGTGTCTGGTATGGAGTGGATGCCTGATCTGGGAATCAAACTTAAAATCTGACACGTCTGAACTGACACTGCTATCAGTGACTGATGATGTCATCAAATTAAAGATAACATGATTGAAAAGCGCAACTGGTTATAAGAAAGTGAAATAATTTACTCAGAGAAAACTATCACACCGCGATCTCTGTAATATTATGAAAGGAATAGTTATGATTTATGATTATCGTATGTTTTACTCTTTTATTTTTTCATCTAAACCGATTAGAAAACACTTGATATTAGAGAATCCACGAATAGTGAATTTTGGACACATTCCAACGTTGGTTATTGATAAAACTGCATTTTAGAACAGGTACCTACCTATTACAAATAAATTTACTTGTGAAAAGTAATCCCAATCGCTTAACCTATCACTATATTTCAGACATCCTCTTCATCAGTCTATCCTTCCAGTTCACTTATATTTATTTATATTATTTTACATATCCACTATTACGTGATTGTAATTACCGGTTTTGCTAATAACAATCATATAATTGCGAAGTCGCCTGTGTATTAAAATAATATAAAACATAAGTGAACTGGAAATACAAGTGAGAGTAGGGATAGATTGCCGGTTCTGGACCACTCAAATTGGTCTAGAACCAGCCAACTTCCGGTGGTCGCTGGGGCTGTGGGTGGGGTGTGATGGGCCGGCCAATTTTCCGAAAGTGCGGCCGGCCGGTTTTGTATCACTTCCGGAGGCTGTGGAGGTGCTCGCTGTGCGTGCGGCGGGGGGTAGTGCTGGATGGGGGTAGCTCTGGGCGGGGGTAGCGTTCGATGGGAGTAGCGTAGGGCGGGAGTAGCGTTCGATGGGGATGGCGCTGGGCGGGGGTAGCGTTGGATGGGGGCAGCGTTGGGCGGGGGTAGCTTTCGATAGCGGTAGCGCTGAGGCGGTGAAGGTCGAGCGCTCTTTATATTATGTTTCACGGTCTTGCGTGTTTAATTATATTAGTATTGATGAGGTAAGTGGAGCGGAAAGTGTGTGGGCGCGCAAACAAATAAGGGAATTAATATTTTAATTATTTTACGTCTTTACAGATTAACCGGCCGGCCGATTCTGGGCCACCGGAAGTTGGCCGGTTCTAGACCAATTTGAGTGGTCCAGAACCGGCAATCTATTCCTACTAGTAAGTTTATTTATATTACCTATTTTAATAGTGATTTTGCCGAATATTGAATATCCGGCAATGCCCGTGGTCGAAGCAACGAGTATTCGGCGCCGATTATGTCTGTTCATCGTCGACCCACTAATGTGTGCTAGTAGGTCGATGCTAGTTACCTAGAACTTAGAAGTTACATACAGTAACTAATAGTCTTGCTGTAAAGTTGCTAAAAACACTGAGATTGTTTTTACAACTTATCGTTGATAAATTTTAAGTATTGTTTGTGATGTTTGTTGGTAAAATATGTTTACTTTTGAGGAATATGTTTACTTTCAATTATGATTAGGTATTTAGTATTCGAACAAAAAGTTTGGAATATTAATATACTGAATACCAAAAGAAGTAGTTGAATCGGCAGAATCCCGAATAGTCACCAAATATTTGAGGCATTTCTACTTGCCTAATTGATTGGTAAATTTTAAGTATTATTTGTAATGAGTGCTGGTAAAATATGTTTAGTTTCTATTATGATTAGGTATTCGGAATTCGACCGAATAGTTTCTAGTATTCGACGGAATATTAGGCCGAATGCCGAATACAATTAATTGGCTGAATAGGTCGAATACCGAACAGTAACCGAATATTCGAGGCACCTTTATTTCATACATCTATAACAAAAAGAAATGACAACCGCTAAAAAATCACATATAAGAATATCCGAAATATATCTACACCAATATTACAACGGCTAACTTACTAAGCGATGTAGCCAATTTCTTCATTTTTTTATGTCATTTGGGTAGGCAAACTGGCAGACATGCCACCTGATGGTAAATGGTCGACGTCGCTAATGACCATAAGCTAGTTTACCTGGAATTAGCCCAGGTAACTCATCTATGTGTTGCCTATCCTAAGGTGTTAAGTCTCGGTAATAGTAATTACACTGCCTGTCTTGACCTTCTCTTGGAAACACAGCAAAGCTATTTCACGAGAGAAACAAACAAGATAATGGTACCCAAATGCAGCCGGGAGCGCGGCATAGCGCATTATCCCGTCGATCCTATTAGCATCACAAATAACAACACCAACCAACAAGATGTTACACACACAACACTACACTGTCGTCGCCGGTCTCAACGATGAAGACTTTTTTATAACGCAGGGCGCAATGCCACGACTCCTCCCACCACCACTAGTCCGAACGTCGCACTAAGCTGAGGTTCGGTCTCACAGGAGACAGCGCTTATCGCGGGCGTTTATAGGCCCAATTTTAATATTTTAAGTTCTGGCTGAGCACTCTGCTCGCCCAAAAAGCCCGGTGACGCAGTAACGACCCATAAGGTCAACTGTAACAGCCATTTCGAAGAAAGAGAGAAAGGCTTAGCGCATCCCTCCCACCGATGGACACCGGTTCAGTACAAATTGTTTGGATACGTGGCCGGCGACGTTGCCATGGTGTCCCGGTGAGTTAGGATCCTAAAAATCATAAGCTAAGACTGATTTTAAAAATTCTTTCACAAGTACAAAGCTACATTACTATTGTTTTTTATAATAACTTTTTGATAAAAAATTAAATCAATGAAAAACTTAAATGCAATAAAAGTAGTAAATCTTTTTAGGGTTCTGAAGTAAACTAGGAACCCTTACAGTTTCCGTAGTACAAGAACGCTGTAATTAGGTATGAAAACACATACTAGTCACGGCAATAAAATGGTACCTAATATGAAATCTTGAAAAATATTTTTATTTAGGGCAGGTAGTGTACTTCCTCTGCATGTAGAGTAGGGATGTTAATTTTTTTTCTTGTGTACCCCATACTCCATAGTGTGTTGTATCTTGGATAGGTTTTCAAAAAATATTGTACGAGTTCGCAAAAACAATTTTGCGATTAAGTGACTCGTTTGTGAAATATTAAGCTTTAAAGTGCTAATTTTGGCTAGAGTCAAGTGTGTTACCCCCTTAACCGGTTAAACGGTTGGTTTTCGACACGGAGTAGTTTTCGTGGTGGGAAATATATGGTTTTCTTTCTAAAGTTTGTTATTAACCTTAAAAGAGATTATTTTGTTTATTCTATGGTGAATTTCGGCCACAGGCGAACGCTAGTCTATTTAAAAAAACCAATGGCCATTCTTAATTTTTTTCGTTGGTAGAATTATGTCACAGTCATATTTTTAATTCTGTATGCACTGATGACGTTTTTATTTTGCAGTATGTATCCTTGATATTATCCAAATTGCACTATGTCATATTACGAGCTCGGTTACTTAAAAGAATTAAAAAATGTAGCTACTGAAGGTGTACAAAATGCATATGCCCCCTATTGTTCTAATGTGGAGCACAGGACGTCACACCCTTTTAAATTACTGTTCCATTTTAAAGATTAACTTGCCGGCATTTGCAATTTAATAGTATTAGATTTAGTCCATACTAATATTATAAATGCGAAAATAACTCTATCTGTTTGTCTCTTCTTCACGCCTAAACCACGGAACCGATTTGAATGGAATTTGGTACAAAGATGATTTAAAACCCGAGAAGGGAGATAGGATAGTTTTAATCCCGGAATTCCCAGGGGAACGTGAGCTATACGGGTAAAATTCCGGAACTTAATTTTAGATTTTCATTCACGCGGACGAAGTTGCGGGTACAGCTAGTAACATATACAATTCCACCTAACTTCATAGCGAGTTCTGATAAAGATTAATTAACCTAGGATAGCTTTATTTAAACCTATCCTATATAATTAAATTAAATAAAAATAAAATAATAATGAAGATTTAAATAAAGCTTCATTATTAACACGATACTGCAGCTTTCAAGTGCAGTCTTCAATGCTAGTAAATGTTATAAATATCTTTTTTCACCCTTGCATAATCTGCAGTCTTCGCATTCAAATAATTTTAATAAATGTACAAAAGCAAGGCTAATTTTCAATAGGTACTAATTAATATATTAATTATCCATTTACTCAAAACAATTACTTATCATTGAAATTCTTATTATTTATTTTGTGTAATGTGTTTTAATATGTAGATTTATTCTTTCCGATTACATGTCGTCGTAACATCATTAAAATTTTAAGAGATTTTTTCCTGTCCGTGTACAAATAAACGTTGGAAATACGTTTTTCCTTTTTGTATTTTATTAGAAAATGTTTTTATGGATTTGGTGATTATTTTCAGGTCAAAATAGAGTTTAAATTTTTATAATTTCATAACTCGATATCACTTAAAACTGTACTTTGTGAGATTTATCTGTTAACCAACGATGTGTTAGATGTTTTCTTTACCTGTTAAACCAAGCGCACACGTTTATACGCTTAAAAAATGTAAAAGATTTAAATAATAGAAATTTTTATTTCTTGATACTAAATAAGAGGTAAGTATAACCTCTTATTTATTATCAAGGAATAAAACATTGCGCGTAAATCATGAAATATGTTATTATTAGATACAGGTCAGGTTTCATTTTAAGGCGAGGCAGGGCAAACGGGAAAAACTGGTTTGCTAAATCACTTTTTTTTGTATTGATTGTTAAATAACAATTTTACAAAAATTACTCTATATATCTGAATATATTATCTAAAGAATGTGCTAACTTATTACATGATAGAATATACTTTACTTGATCATATAAAATTCCGAAAACAGAATAAAATATCTCTAAAACAAATAACTTGTTCATAATATTTCCAATCTTCCATGTGATTTTATATGGTGATGTTTAATTTAAATACAAAAAAGAATGTACTAAATTTTGGTTTTCAGCTGAAGTCCTATATTTATTTATCCGAAAATTAACACTTTTCCCAGCAGTTTCAGAACATACCGCGCCGCCCATTTTCTATAGAATTGATGCGCGTCAAAATACCTCGCCTTAAGTAATAAAATATACCAACGATCAAATAACACACAAAATAGTGGTATTAAATATGTGTTTGTCATGTGTTTGTGATCTACAATACTCTTAACCTTCTCTCTGACTACCACGTAAGGGATTTGGCGCGAATTTTTTTGTATTAGTGTGTTATTTTATAAAGTATTTAAATTTATCGAGAGTAAAATATTTTCGTTTAAATATTATGTTTCGTCTGAAAATGTGTTACTTAAAAAAAAGTGTGTGTATTTATGTACGCACGTAAGTAGTTATATTTCATTGGCGGAAAAAGATAAACATCTTTCTAAAAATTTTATCTTTCGCGTTACCCTATGTTTGTAAAGAAGCAATACTAATAATAGAAAAATAGGTATTTAATACATTGAAAGAAATTTTATTATAACGCATTATCTAGTTAAAAAAATTAAATATCATAAAAGAATTATTTGTACATAATTAAAAGAATGGAAAAACTTTTTTTGAAAAACTAAAATGTTGACTAGCTAATGTTAGGATGTCGTTTTTTTGTGATGGTGTGCTTCGTAAAAATTTACTCTCAAGATTTTTCTTTAACGCGCTAAAAGAAGTATAACATCAAAAGCAATTAGTTTCAACAACACCAATCTCAGCTTAAAAATAGTTACGGTAAGAAAGACCCTTACTCAAAGTTCGAATAAATAATTTCACTAGCTTTTACCTATAGCTTCATTCGTCTGACCCCAAGATACTGTAAAACAATGCAATTAATACTCCGTAATAACGTAGCTTTCCAGCTCTCAATGGGTAAAAGAACTTTTGAAATCAGGGTTACAAACTTACAATAATTAAATCTTCCCACTTATAATATTAGTATAGATAAAGTATGTACTTTAATTTTCTTATGCTCATTTCTCGTATTTATCTAAATTATATTTGGAGATATTTGTAAATATTTATATTTTATACTATTGATATTGCACGCATACACAGGCACATATACTTATTTCAACACGGACAATATTTTTTTTATTTTTTTCTTACATATCATAAGATAGCAAACAAACAGATGGGTCTCCTGATGGAAAGAGTCAACCATCGCCTATAGGCACCAAAGATGCTAATGGTGCGTTGCTATCGTGTGGCGAGATCTAATGCCACGTGTTATCTAATGCCACATAAGTTTACCGGCTACCTTACCCTCCCAACCGGAACACGACACTGACAAGCATTGATGCTATTGCGGCGGGCGAGACAATGCAGAACTCTACCACCTAGTAACCCTTTGTAGTAGCTACGCGCGATGGTAGTGACTCGTATAGTCAATTGGCCGCAAGTGTTTCAAAACTTAAATGAAATGAAATTAAATTCAATCATATTTATTTGCCTAGAACACGGTACAATTTTAGAAGTTTACATGAGTTATTTAGGTATACATAAAATTCTGTGCATAAGTTAAAATACTTCCGCGTATCTTGCCAAACTGGCATGCAAATTTTTTAAGAAATATAACAATAATCAAAACTACACTTTAATGTTATTTTGGCAACTAACGTTTAAATTTTTAAACAAACAATAAATTAGAATTATACAATCGTCGTACGCCTGCCCTGGTTAATATTAGTAATTTTTACATAGTGTAAAACAAAGTCACTTTTGATATAGGTGTGTTAGCTTATATCTTGTAAATTATGCAACGGATTTTAGCGCAGTTTTCATCAATACATAGAGTGATTTGAGAGCAAGGCTTATATGTTTTGTACATAAATATTATAGAAGAAAAGGAGAATTACAAAGTTTTGTTGTAAAAACATATTTTTGTGTACCTCTGCGAAGCCGGGGCGGGTGGCTAGTTGTTTATAAATATTACTTTTGGAAAATCGTAGATCCGTTATTGACTCTTGGCGTATGTAAGTTAGCAAATAAACATTTCACCGCGGATTTTATATAAATAAACTAGCTGACCCGGCGAACGTTGTTCTGCCTCTTTAACTACTCTTATTTTTTTTTCTATATTTTCTCACCTTTTAAACCTTCCCTGAACTTCAACAATTAATTCAAAACCAAAATTAGCCAAATGGGTTCAGCCGTTCTCGAGTTTTAGCGAGACTAACGAACAGCAATTGATTTTTATATATCTAGATACAATTTATAAACTTTAGGTAATGCCCGAAATAAGATTCGAGATTTTATACTTAGTGATATTTTTATCGCATTCAGTCATGAACATGTTACATGTAAATTTTAAAAACTCACCTTAACTACTCGACGATATAACACTGATGTTGACGTGATAACAGAGCAACGTTCTAGCTTATGGTCAGCGTTGGACTGTCGTACGCGTTCCACCGGCCGGCCGTGTAAGAAAATGTGTTTATTCACGTCCGCTTACTATACAGTTATATGTATTAGAACCTTAGATACAAAAAACGTGGGATATAATTCAAATCTATGACTTTAGACAAAGTCAAATTAATATCAAAATATATCATATCATCATGACATATAAAAACAGATCCGTGTTTAATATACCTACTAACTGGATGACGTATTGCGTTGTACAAAATGTTAAATACCAATGACTGATATAGCTAAAGGCCAACCGCCATCAAAAAGATTGACCAATTGTACAATGTCAATTATCGATTAATTTTTTGGTGGGGTCAAGAATCAAGATGCTGAATACGATGGGTTAATAAAGAGAGTTGTGATGTTTGGTGAAAGCCTTCGTCAAGTAATAGATATCAATATCAAGTCAATCATAAGACCTAAATTACTATGGATCATGTATGTCCAAGTGCCAAGATAAATATATTGAGAATTTCTTTAATTATTTATAATCTAAACAAATAGATAAAAATCAGTTACAACAAATGTTTTTCCGTGTAATATTTTTATTTATTATTTGCTAATTTTTTTTCAAGAAAAGTTTGATAATAATATAACATAAATATACCTAATTATAACAAAAAAGAAGATATTTGAAAAAATCATACGGAAAAGATAGAAAACAAGCAGATAGTTCTCCTGATGGGTAGTATCTCTATAATCTATAGACCATGGCATAATAACATCAAAGATGTTAATATTGTATGTTTATGCAACGTGCTTATGTTTACTGGCTACCATACCTAACATAGTACAAGTAAAATACATAGTTTTTTACAATATTAATTATACAATTTACACAGACACAAATACTATTAATTAGTTTATTTAGTACCCTCAGATAAATCTAAAGGAAAGGAAAAACTGCAGCTTACTCTGCAGGAATTAAAAAAATATAAGGATTTGAGCCAGAGATTTAAAAGAGAACACGAGGAAAATGAAAGGAAAGTTCTAAATATACTAGAAACCAACAAAAGGCTTAGAAGTTTGATGGCTGAATTACATGCCACATACAACAATGTATGTAAGGAATGTGACAAGCTGCATCATATCATTAACTCATTCGACAGATGCCTTGTTGAGTTTGATAATACATAACAACGTAATGTTGAACTTGAACGTAGACTGAGTGAGGCCCAATAAACAATTGTTATAATAGAATGTGTCAGTCAGGACATCAGGCTGGCAAAAACTCAGTCACTGCTTGAGGAGCTAATATGCTCTCCAGATTCAGCCATCTAACCAGTTTTAAAATCTGTCTTACCATACAATACCCCTGTTTTTACTATCGACCTAACCGATGACTACAGTTTGATAAAAAGTCCACAAAATTATATTTTTCTAGTAGAAATAAAATAAAAAAATATGTTAAATTAAAAAAGATTATCAGAAAATGATATAAAAATATTCAGAAAAATGAATTAATTATGAAAAATTATAAATTATGTAAATTCAATCTAATTAAAACTAAAGATAAGTTATATGGATATAAAACCGACTTACATTATTTATTATTTGATTGCCTCTGTGGTCTAGTGGCCCGGTGTCGGAGTTGACCACATGAGGTCCCGGGTTCGATTCCCAAAGTCGGGCAACTAAAAAAATGGGTTTTTTCAGTTTTCTGATAAAAACCAATATTGCCCGGGATTGGAAAAAGTGCCCGGTTGGCGATAGGCTGGTACCTATCACATTGTGGGACTTAAGTATCTTCGGCTAATCGTGGGTGCACTTGTTGTACCTTTGCCTACCTCTTCGAGGATAAGGGCGTGAAGACACTTTTTTTTAACTTTTTTTACATTATTTACAGACAGAAATTAACAATTTGCAGAGCTCATTAAACAGTATTTCATCAAAATATGAGCTGGCACATAATGAAATAAAAGAACACATTTTGGCTATGACTAGTTTGATAAGAGAGATGCAATTCTTTATTTAATCATCCCTCTTTACTAAACTACTCACACTCGATCTGTGAATATGTGTGATAGGCTTAGTGAACTTACTTCCGAAATTAAAAAACAAAATAGCTCTAAAACTAAAAACATTATAATGTACAGTGATGAAATTGGTAAGAATATGGGACAAATATTAACTAAGCAATTCGGATCATTTGTAACCAACTTTTGTATGCCTAATGCAATTTTTTCACAAATAATAGAAAAGGTTCTTTTAAACAATCACTGTAAAAATACTGCATTAATTATTTATATAGGAAGAAGAGGCAATACTAATTTACATTGCATAAAGAAGTATTTTGATCAACTATCCTTGTTGGAAGTCGAAAAAATTTATTTATTCGCATTGCCTTATAATAACAGTTTGCCTCAGACTGAAAATAAAATTAGATATAAATGTAATATAAAATTACAATGTCATTTTAAAGTTTATTGATTGCAATTCATTTATTAAAACGAAGTACTCTATGACAAAAGATATTTATTATTTTTCTTATTATTTTAAAAGACAAATAGCAAGCTCGCTATATTTTCATTTTTTAATACAGTCAATTACTCGGCTAACACAATTGCTTTTATTGAGCAGTTAATTAATTCAAGCAAAATATCTTTAACTGTAGAAAAAAGATTTTACTTGTTAGTTAAACCTAGTAATAATTAGAATAGGAGCTGTTCATAAACTTTAATAACATTGATAATTAATGCATTACAGAACATTGGCTAAGAAGCCACCGGGTCATGTTCAGTTTCAATAATCACCAGGTTGCCAGCTCGTTCAGTAGAACTCATATAATACATGGTGGCTCGATGATTACAGTTAGTAAAACAATACAATTTAGTTATTGAGATTGCTTGTATTGAGTTTGAGCTATTTATTGTTATCAGTGTATACAACAAGCCCCCTTGGGTACCTTATGATGAGTTTATAAACAAGATGGAGGAGGTTATATTTAAAGCCTCCAAATCAAAGATGAATATTGTTGTCTGTGGGGATTTTAATATAAATATTTTAGACAAATCTTCGTTAACATTTAATTTTCTTAATCTTTTTAAATTATTCAATCTGCACAACGTTTTCTCTGAGCCTACAAGGATACCTGCCACTAGTGCTATTTGTATAGATAATATATTTACAAATATAGCTCCCACTAGTAGTTCAATTCTAAATGTACTAGGCTATGACCATAGTGGCCAATTAGTTAAGTTCCCAAAAGTGACAAACAAACCTCAAAGAAAAGAAATTGTTTTTGTTCCAATGAATACTAGCCGAGTAGAATATTTTAAAAAAATTGCCAAAGCTGCCCTATCATGATAACCCGATTGATTGATATGGCCCTTTGTTAAATTTAATTGATACAGAATTTAGTCGGGTATTCAAACATTGATATAAAAAGCCCTAGATACACAATCAGTGTCTCAAAAACGTCCTCCAAAAATGAGCGCACAATTTTAAATTGTGCGCTCATTTCAAATAGAATCGCGTCGGTCGTGACATTGTCAATTTTATTTCTTTTCGTACATTGCTTTGTAAAAACAACTATAAATCTTGCGCTTATGGTTGGATATGCAAAGACATATGTTTATGCCCAATCTATAACTACTTAAATGAAATTAGGGACACTTTTAAGTGTCAGTTTTGTTCGAGATTGTGCGTCTTGGAATTTTTATATCAATGACTCCAAAAATATTATCATTAAATTATCGAAGAGGTTTTAGTGAAACATTGGGAATTTTTAAAAGTAGAAAATATTTATTTGACCTATATTATGAAAAATCTTATAACCGCAGTGTGGAATTCCAAGAACATGTAAAAAAGTAATTCAAATATTTTAAAAGGACATGTAATACAGCAAAAGCCCTTCACATAAAAAATATTATTAAACAATCCATAAACATAATAAAAGCTACAAGGAATATAGCGAAACTGGTAAAACCAAAAATTATCGAAGAGGTTTTAGTGAAACATTGGGAATTTTTAAAAGTAGAAAACATTTATTTGACCTATATTATGAAAAATCTTATAACCGCAGTGTGGAATTCCAAGAACATGTAAAAAAGTAATTCAAATATTTTAAAAGGACATGTAATACAGCAAAAGCCCTTCACATAAAAAATATTATTAAACAATCCATAAACATAATAAAAGCTACACGGAATATAGCGAAACTGGTAAAACCAAAAATTTCAATGATGTTTTTCAACTGAAATCCGATGGAGTCAACATAGAGGGAGATTTGGAGATTGCATCAAAGTTTGAAATTTTTTTCTCCAATGCTGCAATTTTAACAACTCAAAACCTCAGTTGAATTATTACTGAAGCGATGTCAGTGACATGACATAGGCTCTGCACGCCCTTTACGAGATGCCTAGCAGTAAAGTATTTCATCTATTTTTAAAAAAGGAGCCCGTGTCAAACGAAGTTTAAACATCTCTACAGATAACAATGCGACCCCGGGTCTATAATTCTATACATTTAATCTTATATATAAAAATAAATATTTATTTATATATTCATATAAAATTATGTACTGTCATACGGTTCATCTGACTGGAATGAACCTAGCGGTAAGGATATAGGTTTCATAAAATGCAATATTAGTCTATGGTTATAAGCATAGATATAGCACAATTAACTTACAGTTGGTGGCGCACGTATCATACCGGTAAATCTTAGTTGAAGCGGTAATAAATGTATTTTAAAAGATAATTTTGGCAGCAGCAACGTATTCATAAAGTATAGAGGATCAACCAAGGAGGACCAACTCTGTGGATAAAGGAGTCCATCAAATACCTATCATCCATCAGTAGTCACGGCAGCGTAGTATAAGAATTTTTAAAAAGAAAGTGGTAAAATCGTATTCAAATCTTTACAAGAGAAAGATAAGGATTTGGCATTAATTTCCATAAACAATCAAAATTATAAAATTGCATGCATTCTAACGCTGAACATATAAAAATGGCTTTATATCTGTCTAACAAGTTGCTCGCGCACGACAACGCGCGACCTCATACTACACCGCAGACGGTCTCCAAGCTACAAGAGCTGGAGTTGGAAGTTTTCCGTCATCCGCCGTACTCACCAGACCTTGCGCCTATAGACTTCTACTTTTTCCAGAATTTGGGTAACTTCTTGGCGGGAAAAAAATTAAATACCCGAGAGGCAGTACAAAATGCCTTTGAAGAATTTGTTATATCCCGTCTAGCTGATTTCATCAAGAAGGACATCAATGGGCTATCAATGCGTTGGCAAAGATGCATTAATTACATGGGTGATTACTTTGATTAATAGAAATAAATACGCTTCATTTATTTCATGAAAAACGGCAACTTTATAGGTAAAGACCTATTATTATATATGCCAAAGTAGCTCTGTCTGTCTCTTCTTCCCGACTAAACTATTAAACCGATTTGGATGAAATTTGGTAAAAAGATATTTTAAAATCCGAAAGAGGACACAGGATCCATCCAGAAATTCGACGGGAACTTGAACTATATAGGTGAAACCCCGACTCATTTATTTTAGAAAATTTTCCACGCGGATAAAATGAAGTTGCGGGCACGACTAGTATGATAATAAAATGAACAAGACAAATGGCATTGTCGCATAAAACGAAAAAAAAATTAGAAAACATTTTGAAAAATAACCAAGGCTTTGAAGGTTAGTATTAAATTGATAGTTTTATTAATGGGAAGGTAGAACTTTTGCCAGAAAATATAAGTGAAAACATAACACCTGAGTTGAAATTCTGGACGTGGATCCATTTTCATTTATACCTAAATAAATTTTAAATGTTCGAAGACACAATTTTACTAGTGCTGAACATTTGGAAAAATACTTGATTTACAAAAATATTAAAAAAAAAGATTAATTAGATCTGCCTCAAAGTGCTAAAATAATAAATAGCGCCAACCGAAATTATCTAATTAATTTAATGTACAGTTAAGCCTAAACTAGAATTCACAATTATACTATTTTAAGCCATTCACATCGCAATATATCATTAACATAAAAAGTATACGTTTTTGTATCTCTCATATTTGATTTTAACCATTTTAAAAGTTAAAAGATAAAGAACCTTTGTTTTACATTAAAAAACAAAATATTTATTGTCACTCAATCACAGGTTAATTTTTGTATCATTTAAGATAGCAAATAAGCAGATGGGTCACCTGATGGAAAGAGTCACCCATCGCCTATAGACACCAAAGGTGACAATGGTGCGTTGCTATCTTGTGGAGAGGTCTAATGCCACACGCATAAGTTTACCGGCTACTTTACCCTTCAAATCGGAACACGATAGTGACTAGCACTGACGCTATTGTGACAGGAATAGGTAAGACGGTGGTACCAGACCCGGTCGAGCCGATGCAGAATTCTACCACCTAGTAATCACGATGGTAGTGACGTGCATAGCCACTCGGTCGCCTTTTACGACGTGCCTGGCAGAACGGCAGTTGGCCTATTCTTCAAAGGAGACCGGGACCAAGACGGGGGAGTCCCCTGTGTTGGTCCTGGGCTCCTTCCTTAAAAAAGAGAATAAAAAAATTTTTTTCCCTTTTTTAAGGAAGATACTAAGATCATTTTGTTTATTTATTTATTTTTTATTTTATACATTTTTATTTAATTTTATACAATAGTTTAACATTTTGCGTCTTACCTATGCGACATTTTTCTGACTTGTTTGGTTGGTAAAAGAAAGTGTTAAATTTATGAAAGAAAAATCATTGCTTAATTTAGAAATATAAAAAAGGTGCTGCTGCTATGACATTGCTTAATTTAGAAATATGAAAAACTAACTTGATTAGTTTCGTGATTTCCAAGTGCATTCCTTTTTAAAAATTACTTGCTATAGTTTTATTGAATTTATAAATTCTTTTGATATGATTTTGGTAAGGATGATGTACATGCACCATCGATAGAGATTAGAATGTGAATTATCATCCTATTACCTAACCTAAATATCAAGAAGAGCTGTTGGTGTAATAAATAAGGGGCGACTTATATGACCAAAAAGTTACCTGTTTTTTGGTATTTCCTTCAGTCCAATCTTGTTTCTACATATCGTAGGCAAGCAAACAAAAAAATATATTATAAATATAATTAATTATAAAAAAAGATAACGTCGTCTATGAATACCTGCATAACATATAAATACTGCGATGTTATGCCGCGGGATAAGGATATATTGTCACTTGGACAAGTTTTTTAGCTACCAAATAGGAACACGGTTACCACTTATTTAGATGCTACTGGCTGAGAAGGATAAAGTGGTGGTATTAAACCCAGGCGAGTTGTAAGGCTTTACTTTCATGCAGCCCTCGTCGTCGTCGACGAGCTGTTAATTTAGTCTATTCCAAGTGTCCATTAAAAACAGTTGTGACAAAACTTAAACGTAAATATGTGAATATTACATTAAAGAAATAGTTTTCTTAGCTTTTATAGAGAATACAAATATATTATAGGTGGGTATAAAAAAGCATACATTATCATTTATATCAACATTGTATTTATAATAGCGCCATCTATATTTTTGTTTTGTATCATTGTGTGATACTATCTAGTTCTAAATATATAACATAGATGGCGCTGTAACATGACTATTGGAAAAAATATTTTATCAAATATTCTAAATTATTACGAAAAATAAAATTATATTAAATAAATGCATAAAAAAGTATTTTAATTTCATAAGTATAATTTTAGATGTTTAAAATTACAAAGGAATATATTTGATTCGATATATGATCGTTAAAGTTTAACATGATAGTTATTTTCGTCTATTCTTTCGACTGGGAGCGTGGCGTCTCCTGTAATCCGGCTACTCGGAGGTCGGGACCGGAGGATGGTTTGAGGTCGGGAGTCCTGGTGCTGTGTGGCCCATGTTGACCGGACGTCCACACTAAGCCGGGTATTAATATGGACCCCCCGGAGGAGTCTGGGGGGTGCAGGTTCACTAAGGAGGGGCGAACCGGGCCAGGGGGGAAACCCAGCAGCCAAAAGTCCCCGTATCGGGCAGTAGTGGGATAGCGGCCGGGAGTGGGCGCTCAGTAACAGCCTGACCAACACAATCAGACCCGTTCCTTTTTGCCGATATTAATATTTTTACTAGTGTGTATATTATTTTTGTTAAATTGTATGTACTAAAACAAATGATTCAATCTACATGTATTTATTGTACCTATTTATTTATCTCTGTCACATATTTTTTAAGTTTTGGAGGGAGGGGCGAACCGGGCCAGGGGGGAAACCCAGCAGCCAAAAGTCCCCGTATCGGGCAGTAGTGGGATAGCGGCCGGGAGTGGGCGCTCAGTAACAGCCTGACCAACACAATCAGACCCGTTCCTTTTTGCCGATATTAATATTTTTACTAGTGTGTATCTTATTTTTGTTAAATTGTATGTACTAAAACAAATGATTCAATCTACATGTATTTATTGTACCTATTTATTTATCTCTGTCACATATTTTTTAAGTTTTGGAGTTAGCTCCTATTGTAATAACTGAAGTAGTAGGGATTCGTTGGTTCCCGACCACCCGGGTCGTTGGGTCTGGATCCCTGTTTCTGTCCCACCTGTGTTTCTGACCCACTTGGTGGTCGGTCAAAACTAAAAAAAAAAAAAAAAAAAAAAAAATTTGGTGTCAAAATGGGGGTTTCCGGGTACGCCCGATCGATTGCAAGCATCCGTTTTTTGATATCTCGTACGGTTGCAAAGTTAGCATTCCTGGCTCTCCTTCGTTATCTAATCACCTCATTATCATTAAGCTCGAACGCCCGTCACACAATCGCACTATTAAAAGCTCATTAGGACGTCTCGCATTGCGTATCACTTGCAACTAATGAATATGGAATAAAATAAATATCATCAAGCTGATTCCCGTGTCGAGAAGGCAGAGCGAGCGTCTTAACGTTCCACTGCGATTCACCTGTTCAGCGGACAAAAGCACGATTATGGCGATCATTCTATTATCATTTTAGCAGCCTGTAAGACTTTTACTTTTTTTTTTTCATAGTAATTTATATCATTAACATCGTGAGTACTGACTAGTTGGTGAGTTCTGCAACGTCTCGACCGGGTTGAGTACCACCACCTTGACCCATCTTATTACATACATCATCAGTGCTAGTCGCTGTGGTGGTGCTATTATTACTGGGTCTGTGTGCTTATTAAATATATTCCAGTACTTGTATGCATGTAAAAAAGTATCTTCACGGCCATATCCCCGAAGAGGTAGACAGAGGTACAACTAATGCTCCCACGATTAGCCGAAGATACTAAGTTCCACAACGTGATAGGTGACAATCCCGACCCAGGAATCGAACCTAGGACCTCATGTGGCAAGCATCGTCACCGCACCATTATGCCGCAGAGGTGATTTGTTTGAATGTATTTATTTAGTGTTGTTGACAAACACCCATATTGCATGATGTCTGGGCTAGCAGGATCGGTCACTTCCGGTATCAAAAGCTTCACATGCTCTTAAGGTATGTGGGTGTTTCGCAATACACAAGTATGAACTTCACTAACGATTCATTGGAATGTTGTATCATAATTGCTAATGCGAATGTGATGAGCAACAAGATTTGTAACAGAACGTGTTCGCTAATGTTAATTGCTTAAAACTTCCTATATAAACCTTGGATGAAAGCACATCTACAATATATCAAATAATTATTTTAACAGAGATAGTGCTACATTATTGTAACGTGTGTGTGTGTGTTATTGTGTTCACGTGCTACTTCGATAATATGGATGTAAGTATCTCATTTATTGCTCTTATAATATCTTATATATTAAATATGTGTAATGAATGTAGATATAATATTTTTGTCGTTTCATATTTTTACAATATTATTCATGTATTTCACCGGAGAGGAAAGTATACTTGTATGATGAACGTACACATATTTTTTCAGATTTGGTTAGAAAATAATATTTATACCTACATGCACACACAGAAATGATGTATGTGTTAAATCTATACATATGTGTACTACATGTATACTGAACAGAAATTTTACCTAAATATATTCAGTCGTTAAGGCGTGTAAGAACTTGTAACAAATATACACGCACAAACTTTAGATTTATAACATAGTATTAGGATTTTACGTTAGCTATGTCGTAGTGTCTAATATTTGGTATTATGTCCTTTACAGAATTCCTCGAGCATCCTTGAAGAGAACACTTTAAAACATTATTATTATCCACTGTCTGACGACGACGAGTCAGATTTACAATTGACACAGCCATTGAAAATAAAAAGAACACGTAGCAGCAGCAGTTTGGACGACCTATTTGAAAAGCCAGCCAAAAAGAAGAAAAAAATGTCGTCCTGCGTTGGAAGGGCGTCTCGAGATGGTGGAATGGCATACATATCAACCAATACCGACGATGGGGCGCAAGCCACACACTTTGTAAAAATAGAAGTATACGATCTAAAAAAACTGGCGAGGATACCCCCAACTGATCATTGGAAACATGCAACCACTCGGATTAAATATTATGCGGCAAGTCATAGGCTCAACAAAATCAATGAAGTGATCTATGATATATCTAAGGAAATAGCCGATGCACCTGACGTAAAAAAATATCACTTCGACAAAAATACTTGATATTGTTCTTTCAATGACTGATTTTTTAAGTATGCTATTGTATAAAGTTTCAATGTAATTAGAGATAATAATGTGATTGGTGATTAATTTTAGTCATCAGTTAACAATTTTAAAAGAATTTTAAAGGTCTTTAGTTAATGAAGTGGGCGTGGAAAGGTTTATATTGCCATATATATAACAGCGTTGCACTAAACAAGTGCTATTATTGTATATTTTAACGCTGTTGTCGTACAACCAACTGTAAAAATGTCTTTTATAAAAAGTTTATATTTTGAATTAAGTAACGATACTTTAGTTGAGTCACTATATGATTCGTGCTACGATGCTGAACTATATGAAATATGTTGCAAAGTAGAGAAGGAACAAGCTCAATGTAAACGTAAATCTGAAGATAATTATCAAAATGGCAATCATGAAAAACATCGCCGAATCAATGAAGATGAGTTTTGTCATGGTCACCGAAATAGATCACAGCCTTTCGTTGACTCTCAATATTTAGACTCAGAACTCTACAACATGTGTGAAACTATTGAAAGGTAAACGCAATTTATTGTTATATGAAATATTATTATTTATTTACCCGCTATATGCAGTTTCTAAATTATTAATAAATTTTCAGTACTTTCATCCAAGTGGGTTGTGGAGAACCAGGTGCAATACCATCTACATCTAAAGGTCATACATTTAATAATATAGAGACGTCGATTCAAGAATGTACACCATCTACTGTGAAAATGATAAAGTGTACTACCTGCAACGTTAATGTAAAAAAAAGGTATTTTTCCAATCATGTTAATAGTCATTTACATAAAAATAACTTATTTAAATTGAAACACTCCTTGGAAAACGTAGATATAATTGAAACTGCATTTAAAGACCGATTACTAACATATAGGATAGGTACGAATTCTTCCAAGGATTTTACAACCCCGGAATTATATTTTTCTTCAATCAATAACAGTGTTGTGCAACTACTCTCCGAATGTATAAAACAATTTACTACATTTAAGGTTAATTTTATATTGCGGGGGAGTTTTATTCAGCAAACGAAAGATTTAAAAAATTCATTTGATTTTCAGACTTCCAACTATATTGTTTGTATGAGTACTGATGTTAATGAACTAATTACATCTGTTTATAGTATCTTAACCAATAAGATTAGTGAATTTGAAAGGAAAGATAGTGGTTGGAGCCTTCAACACCTGACCGAATTAGATTTGAATGTAGGAAAGTTTAATCCCTGTCGGGGTAGTTCTTTTATTGAGCTTCCACGTGACATACGTTCTAAAAAGGCAGTTATTAATGTGAAAAACACAGATGTTCTTTGTTTCAAATGGGCAATTCTCTCCGCTTTATATCCTGCACAAAACCATTCTGATAGAGTCACTGCTTATAGCCAACACTCTAATAAATTAAAATTTAATCAAATAGCATTCCCAGTAAAATTACGTGATATTTCAAAATTTGAAATTTTAAATAATCTAAGCATTAATGTTTTTGGTTTAGAGTACAGTAAAAAAGAAAAAAAAAATATCGTAGTTGGGCCTTTACACCATACAAAACAACGTAGACCTGTTCACGTAAATTTATTGTTATTAACACATGGCAACACTAATCATTATTGCTACATTAAAAACTTATCTCGTTTATTGTCAAAACAAGTTACTAATCGAAACAATGCAATTTTTATTTGCGATGGGTGTTTACTATTCTTTACTAAGAAAGATGCTTTAATGAATCACCAAAAAAGTGACTGTATGCAAATCCGTACGGAAATTCCATCCGTAAATGCTTTAAGGAAGGATTGGTTTGGTACATTAACACACAGCAATAAGTTAAAATTTGAAAGCTATCACAAAAAACTAAAAATTCCATTTGTAATATATGCAGATTTCGAATCATTTTTAAAGCCAATTTATAGTTGTTCGAATAATCCATGTGCATCACACACAGAAAATGTACAGAAACATGATGTATATAGCTTTGGTTATTATATTAAATGTTCATATGATGATAGCATTTCAAAATATGTATCTTATAAAGGAAATGATTGTGAGTGTGTATTTATTCAGAGTTTAATTAAGGATTTAGAAAACATTATAGAACGTAACACTTTCCGCAAATCACCAAAACCACTATCTGAACAAAATGTAAACTTTACAACACATGATAGTAAATGTTACGTTTGTGATTTAGATTTAAATTGTGAAGATTTCACCGTGTATGATTCATATACCGGCGAATTTAAAGGTTTTGCACATACAATTTGTGGTAAGAAATATGTAACGCCTGACTTTGTACCAGTCATATTACATAACATGAGCCATTATGATGCTCACTTTATAGTCCGTGCTTTACACGTAGTTGAAGGTAACATTCAAGTAATACCACAAAACAAAGAAAAATACATATCTTTTTCAAAAACTATAAAGATCAACAATCGTAGTATTAGTATACGATTTATAGATTCTTTAAAGTTTATGTCCAGTAGTTTAGAAAAATTATCTCAAAACCTAAATAATGAACAATTTATTGAATTACGTAAAAACTTTCCAAATAATGAGGACTTTGTACGTGTAAAGCGAAAAGGAATTTATCCGTATGAACAAATGCAATCATTTCATTCTTTAAATTTAACAACGTTACCCCCTAAGGAAAGGTTTTATAATTCAATGTCCGATTCTAATGTGTCAGATGAAGATTATAAACATGCAAAGGACGTGTGGCAACATTTTAAATGTAAAAATATGGGTGATTATTCCGATCTATATTTAAAAACAGATGTTTTATTGTTGACCGATGTATTCGAGAATTTTAGAAATGTATGTTTAACTACTTACTATTTGGATCCATGTCACTATTACACAGCACCAGGGTTAAGTTGGGATGCCATGATGAAATTAACAAAAGTGGAATTGGAGTTATTAACAGACTTTGAGATAATTTCTTTTTTAAAATCAGGTATACGAGGTGGTATTTCACAGTGTAGTAATCGCTATGCTAAAGCAAACAATCAATACATGGAAGATTATAATAAGGAACAACCTGATTCCTATCTGATATATTTGGATGCCAATAATTTATATGGGTGGGCAATGTCACAATATCTTCCAATAAATAACTTTGAATGGGTAGATGTCAACACAAAATTCGATGTTTCTGACGATTCTGATTATGGATACATAGTAGAAGTAGATTTGGAATATCCTGAAAACCTACATGATACTCACTCAGATTTACCTTTATGTCCTGAACGTATTTGCACAGACCAATCTATTCACCCCAAATTAGTAACAAATTTAAATAATAAAACAAAATACGTAATTCATTACCGAAATCTTAAACAGTGTTTGTCACTGGGCTTAATACTTAAAAAGGTTCATAGAATTTTAAAATTTAGACAAAGTCCTTGGTTAAAACAATACATAGATCTTAACACATCTCTTCGAACTTTATCAAAAAATGAGTTTGAAAAAGATTTCTATAAGTTAATGAATAATTCAATATTTGGTAAAACGATGGAAAACATAGAAAAAAGAGTTGATGTTAAGTTACTTACCCATTGGGAAAATCTTGGAAAGACCCAAGGAGCTCAATCACTTATTGCACGTCCCGAATTTCATAGTCTTTCTATATTTTCCGAAAACTTAGTAGCTGTTCAACTCAAAAAGGTAAAACTTGAATACAATAAACCAATATATCTCGGATTTTGTATACTGGATATTTCAAAAACCTTAATGTTTGATTTTCATTACACCTATATGAAAAGTAAGTTTTTAAGCCCAAAATTACTATATACTGATACAGATAGTTTAATATACCAAATATATACGAAAAACTTTTACAGTGATATTAAACCAGATTTAGAAAAATATTTCGATACTTCAGATTACCCGGAAAATAATATTTATAATTATAACCTGATAAACAAGAAAAAAATCGGGGTTTTCAAAGATGAAAATAATGGGCAAATATTTCGTGAATTTGTTGGGTTGCGATCAAAAATGTATTCAATGATAGTTGATAATAAATTAATAACTAAAGCTAAGGGTGTTAATAAGAGTGTTACTAAGAAATTAACATTCAAAGATTTTGAGTCCTGTTTAATGAATAACACAATCAAATTAGCGGAAATGTATAGATTCAGATCGATTAAGCACATAGTTTTTACTCAAAAAATTAATAAGATTTGTTTGTCTTCTAATGATACTAAAAGGTATTTAATACCTAATTCAACAGACACCCTCGCATGGGGGCATTATTCAATAAGATAATTTAAAGAAATTGTAAATATTTTTGTTTGTAATTTGTAATAAATGTAACGTAGTTTTAAGTATTTTTAATATTTGTAACTGTAGTTTTAAGAATATAAACTCCGTAGCACTTAAGTGAAATGACATACTTTGTATAGTAATAAGTTTCTTTCTATAAAATAAATAAATAAATAAAATAATTTGTGTAAAAATATGTATAGTATAAATGTGTTCTGAGCAATAAATTTATTTGTATATAAAGACTCTGTTTTATTTCTTCATATGCCATTATAAATTATTGTTTATAAAGAGGTAGACGTTTAATATAATACGGAATAAAAATGATTCACTTTATTCATCCATTCACATCGATAGTGGCTGGACCTAGTGGATGTGGAAAGTCTAACTTTGTTTCAAATTTTTTGACTTACATAAAAGATATATGTGATGTCAAGTTTGATAAAATATTATGGTGTTATGATGAAATGCAACCACTTTATAATAGAATAGATGTGACATATATCCAAGGAATACCTGATATGAATATGTTTAATGGGAAACACCCTCAATTACTCATTATCGATGATCTTATGAGAGAATCGGATGGTCGTATAGTTGATATCTTCACGAAAGGAAGCCACCACAGAAATTTAAGTGTATTTTACATAACCCAAAACTTATTCCATCAGGGCAGAGGTCAGAGAGATATTTCTCTAAATACCAGCTATCTCATATATTTCAAAAATCCTCGAGATAGGACACAAATAAAACATTTGGCCCGTCAGGTGTTTCCCGACAATCCAAAATTCGTGGAAGAATCTTACAGAGATGCTACTAATGAGCCTCATGGGTATTTGATGATAGATTTAAAACAAGCTACGAATGACGCATATCGGTTTAAGACGAAAATATTTCCCTTAAATGAACATTGTATAGTGTATGTACCGAAAAAAGGATTTAAATACGATTTGAACGATGAGATTCTTAATAGTATCCGATGAATGGTGTCGGTGAAACAGCGTCTACTGCAAAGTCCAGTAGAAAAATTTTATACACTTTTAAATCAAAATATCGCAAACTTTTAATACAATCTTACAGTGATAATGAATTAGATCTTATTTGTGAAAACCTTTATAAAATTTTTGATGGAAAACTTGCAGATGTCACTAAGTCTTCGGGTAACATTCTGCAGTGCAGTTGTTTTTTGATACCGTTTATAAACTATTTTACACCTTAAAATTTCTCAGTGTAGAGCTATGTCGAAAAGAGTGAAGACACATCAAGATTTATTAAGAGCTTTACATACACTGAAACCCAAACATCGTACAGCCTTATTAAAAGTCTGTAGCGATGAGGAAATAAACTGTATTTGTGAATGTATTTATAATGTTCTGAATGGTAAAATAATATTGAAGGAAACAGAAAAGTCTAAATTAAAGAAATATAAAAAGCTGTTGCGTTTGCTAGTGTCGAAGGGTAAACATAGGTTAAGAAAGCGAATCATTATACAGAAAGGTGGGGCTTTTCTTCCTATTATTCTTAGCACAGTATTAAGTGGATTATTGAATTACATAATAAATAAATAAAAACAAAATGGATACTACAAAGAAAATGATATTGATTGAACCAGACGCATTGGAGCGACTAAAGAAAAGAGAAAATATTTCTGATGATTCTTTGTCAAGATTAGACAAGGAAATGCAAAAAATATTAAAAAGTAAAATTGATGATCGTGAAAAATGGTCATTATACCTCCAAGAATTACAGAAATACTTACACTTAATACAAGAAGATAAAAAACCTTTAAAGTTACCTATCACAATTGAAGAAGTTAAAGACAACACAAGCGAGAAGCAGATGATTCCATTTGTAAAAGAGTTATCACCAGTTCAGGACGTACAGACACCGGAATCTCCGGATATATTACTAAAACACTACACGGCTGATTATTTGAAACGACTTATTCCTAAAACTTACAAAAAGAAAGGTAGCATTCTTTTAGATACTCTTTATAAAAATAACGATAAAATTTCCTGGAATGATGATGGTACTGTTGTGATCAACAAAGAACATTTACCTCAAAGCAATATAATAGATCTCATAAATATAACTCTCCGACCCTTAAAATATAAACCTGATGGGTGGGAAAAGTTTGCAAAAGCATTAAAAGATATTAAAGTACCACTAATATGTGTTGGTAATCCTGAAATAAATAAATTCATGAATGAATTGTATGTAGAAGATTTTCGTCTTAATACTCCTACAAAACTAAATACACCGAAATTATCTAAACCAGGAAGAAAAATAGATTGGGAAAGATGGACACCTTATTAGATATACATAGTACTTACTATGATATAGCAAATCCGGCGGGATATAGTAGTGTAAATGCATTAACTAGAGCAATGAAAGGTAAAATGAATCGAAAACAAGTTCAAGAATGGCTGCAAAAACAGGAAACTTATACTCTTCATAAACCTATAAAAAGAAAATTTCCAAGAAACAGATATATCTTATCAAACTTAAATGAACTCTGGCAAGTAGATTTAAGTGATATGAGAAAGTATAGTCAATATAATGATGGTTATAATTATATTTTGTGTGTTATTGATGTATTTAGTAAATATGCATTTGTTAGACCCTTAATTAAAAAGAATTCACAATCAATAAAAAATTGTTTTGAGAGCATATTTTGCGAGGCAAAGGCCACACCTAGTCACATACAATCGGATAAGGGAACCGAATTCGTATCAAAAGATGTAAGACAATATTTAATGAATAAGAATATTAATTATTACACAACGAATAACCCTGATATTAAGGCTAGTATAGTGGAAAGGTTTCAGAGAACTCTCAAAACGAAAATGTGGCGATACTTCACCCACAAAAATACATATAGATACATAGATATATTGCAAGAATTAGTCTATTCCTATAATTATAGTTTTCATTCGACTATAAAAATGCGCCCAGTTGATGTTAATTTTAATAATATAATGACTGTATGGCGTAATATCAACGAAGGACGATTACAGGGGAAAAAAATGGTACACAATAATCAGGATCCAAAATTAAGTATAGGCGACTACGTTAGAATTACTAAATATAAGCATATATTTAAAAAAGGCTATGAGACTAATTGGAGTGATGAAATTTTTATAGTGGCCTCGGTAAAACGTAAGCCTGTATTGATTTATACCATAAAAGATATTCTAAACGAGGGAATTGTAGGTACATTTTATGAGAATGAATTACAAAAAGTTTCTTATGACCCCACATCGTATTTTAAAATTGATAAAATAATAGGTTCACGTTATTCTGGAATCAGAAAAGAAGTGCTTGTGAAGTGGGTAGGTTATCCGAATAAATTTAATACTTGGGTTCCTATATCAAATTTAAAGAAAATATAATGGATAATAGTTTTTATTTAACGTTACTTAGTAACAGCTCCATGGGCTACTTTCCAGAAAACACAACAGCAAACTTCTTCACTAAACTACCTAAAACTATTAAGCTAGAAGGAGAATGGGTGGTCGGTCTAGTTGAATGTCACTATCCGTGTAGTATGTTAAATGTACAGGATCATGAAAATGTAGTATACATTTCTAAAAAAGTATATTTACCCGATTCAAAAACAGATTATGCTAACGTTGAATATAAATCCCATATACCAGCAACAAACTACGAAAATATTAGTAACTTCTTAAACGCATTCAATGCAAATCCTTTATTAAATGGGAAAGTAAAGTTTCAACACGACGAAATATCAAGACTTGTCGCCGTAACAAATATGACAAGTAACATTACTCGAATAACAGCTAACCCCAAATTGTCACTTCAACTTGGGTTCGAACCCAATACAAATTTTGTTAGGCAGAATATTGGTAAGTATCCAATAAACTTACATTTAGGTCTACCGTCACAACTATTTATTTACTCCGATATAGTACATCCACAGATAATAGGAGATGTAATGTCATCTTTACTGAGAATAATTCCATTAGATCCTACGAAATATATTTATGGAGCCTACAAAATTAATGTATTTTCTCCTGCACACTATCTTCCTGTTTTACGTAGGGAATTTGATGTGATAGAAATTGATATAAGAACGAGCATTGGTGAAAGAGTACCATTTCAATTTGGAACCTCATGTATTAAGCTTCATTTCAAAAAAATAAGTTCTTAATATTACATTAAATATATAAAAATGGTATGTCCCTATCATCACTATTACTCTGCACAAGCAGGATCTGGTGTAGGTATAATTTATAAAGGAACACCATATCAACGTGGACATGGCATAGGGAGTTTTCTAGGGGGTTTATTTAGGTCAGTATTTCCAATTTTAAAAAGTGGCGCAAAGGTTCTTGGAAAAGAAGCATTAAACGCTGGAGTTGGTCTTCTAAGTGATTTGGTTGGAGCTCAACCTCTTGATGAATCGATAAAAACTCGATTCCGAACCGCTACTTCTAATTTAAAAAGAAAAGCTGATGAAAAACTCGACTCCATAATGGCAGGATCCGGTTATAAAAATAAAAGGCAAAGACTTAAGTCTATCACTCACAAGAAGACATCAAAACAAAGAAGAACTCTTAAAGGAGCTCTCAAAAATAAAAAAGATATTTTTGGAAATTAAAAATGGCGTTCCTACACAATAATTCTTGTGAATGTGTGAAATCAGAATTGGATATCTTTGCTTTACCGACAACACAAACAAGTATAGAGAGTGGTCAATGGATGCAATATCGTCCGATATCATCGCTAACTGATGATGGCCCTATCGAGTTTTTAATACCTGGTGCTGGTGATGAATATATTGACTTATCACACACAATGATTAGTATCAGTGCACGAATAGAAAATATTGATTCATCAAGATTAGCTGTCGATGCCAATGTTGCACCTGTAAATAATTGGCTACACTCGCTTTTTAGTCAGTTGGATATTTATTTAAATCAGAAACTTGTTTCTCCACCAAATAACACATATGCATATCGTGCGTATATAGAAACTTTATTAAATTATGGTCCAGCAGCGAAAGCTTCCCATCTTACCTGTGGTTTATGGTATGAAGATACTCCAGGAAAGTTTACTTCGTGTGACGCAACTAACGAAGGATTTGCTAAGCGACAGCAACTATCAAAGCAGAGTTCAACTATTGAAATGATAGGTCATTTACATGGTGATATATTTAATCAAGGGAAATTTTTAGTTAATGGTATTGAAATGCGGTTAAAATTAGTTCGTTCGAAAGATTCTTTTAATCTCATATCGTCCACAGTAGAAAATAAATTCAAAGTTAATATAATAAATGCTTCGCTCATAATCCGTAAAGCAAGAATCAATCCATCAATATTACTTGCACACGAAAAAGTACTAGCAACAACCACAGCTAAGTACCCAGTTGCTAGAGCTGAAGTAAAAGTATTAACTATTCCATCTGGTGTTCAAGGGAAAGTTCTTGATAATGTATTTCTTGGGCAAATGCCTAAAAGGTGTATTATAGGATTCGTTAGCAATAAAGCATTTAATGGCAGTTTCGAAACGAATCCCTTCGATTTTAAACACAACAACCTCAATCTGCTTAGTGTATATGTAGATGGACAGCAAATACCACCGAAAACATTAACTCCCAATTTTTCCGACAATGCTTTTACCAGCGTTTATCATACATTATTCTCTGGGACCGGTATACACTTTTTAAATGAAGGTAATTCGATATCTAAAGAAGCTTTTGCAAACGGGTACTGTCTAATGGCTTTTGATATGACTCCAGACTTAAGTGCAAACTCTACAACTCATTGGAATTTAGTAAAACGTGGAAGTGTTAGAATAGAAGTACGGTTTGAAGGCACTTTGTCATCAACAGTAAATTGTATAGTATATGCAGAATTTGATAATGTTATAGAAATAAACAAAAATAGAGAGGTTATTATAGATTATAATAGCTAATCTTAATTTTAATTAATTTATGAAATTGTACTTATATATTATATTGCTAGTGTATTTACTGTCAATTTCATTCAGCATATCTTTAAAAATAGACGCTTTTAAAAATTAAATCCTATGATGGATTCTATAGAAATCCAAAAGTTTCTGGATATGGTTAATGGTAGCTTAAAGCTTAATGTTTTTGCAGCTAATCGTATACCAGTACATGTTAGCTTACCCTTTTATTCTATATCAAATTTAGATCCTGATACAAAGCCTGGTTCTCATTGGGTAGCAATATGCATTGATAAACATGGTGTTGGGGAATATTTTGATTCTTTCGGGAGAAAGCCAACTGGTTATCATGAGTCATTTTTGGTAACAAATTGTAAGAAGTGGAATTATAATAATAAAGTAATTCAAAATTGTTTTAGTTCTATGTGTGGAATTTACTGTCTAGTTTTTATATATTTCAGATATTATGGAGTATGTATGTTTAACTTCACTAATATGTTTACTACTAATACTGTTATTAATGATAAAATTGTAAATAATTTGTTTAAATACTTTTTCTGTAATAAAATATAATTGATAAAGAAATTTCGTTGTATTATTTTACCCTGTATGTCATAGGAATACAAAAAAAAACAAATGGGATAACAAAAATAAAATCTTTATTTAAGTATTCAAGTATTAATCACATTATTATCTCTAATTACATTGAAACTTTATACAATAGCATACTTAAAAAATCAGTCATTGAAAGAACAATATCAAGTATTTTTGTCGAAGTGATATTTTTTTACGTCAGGTGCATCGGCTATTTCCTTAGATATATCATAGATCACTTCATTGATTTTGTTGAGCCTATGACTTGCCGCATAATATTTAATCCGAGTGGTTGCATGTTTCCAATGATCAGTTGGGGGTATCCTCGCCAGTTTTTTTAGATCGTATACTTCTATTTTTACAAAGTGTGTGGCTTGCGCCCCATCGTCGGTATTGGTTGATATGTATGCCATTCCACCATCTCGAGACGCCCTTCCAACGCAGGACGACATTTTTTTCTTCTTTTTGGCTGGCTTTTCAAATAGGTCGTCCAAACTGCTGCTGCTACGTGTTCTTTTTATTTTCAATGGCTGTGTCAATTGTAAATCTGACTCGTCGTCGTCAGACAGTGGATAATAATAATGTTTTAAAGTGTTCTCTTCAAGGATGCTCGAGGAATTCTGTAAAGGACATAATACCAAATATTAGACACTACGACATAGCTAACGTAAAATCCTAATACTATGTTATAAATCTAAAGTTTGTGCGTGTATATTTGTTACAAGTTCTTACACGCCTTAACGACTGAATATATTTAGGTAAAATTTCTGTTCAGTATACATGTAGTACACATATGTATAGATTTAACACATACATCATTTCTGTGTGTGCATGTAGGTATAAATATTATTTTCTAACCAAATCTGAAAAAATATGTGTACGTTCATCATACAAGTATACTTTCCTCTCCGGTGAAATACATGAATAATATTGTAAAAATATGAAACGACAAAAATATTATATCTACATTCATTACACATATTTAATATATAAGATATTATAAGAGCAATAAATGAGATACTTACATCCATATTATCGAAGTAGCACGTGAACACAATAACACACACACACACGTTACAATAATGTAGCACTATCTCTGTTAAAATAATTATTTGATATATTGTAGATGTGCTTTCATCCAAGGTTTATATAGGAAGTTTTAAGCAATTAACATTAGCGAACACGTTCTGTTACAAATCTTGTTGCTCATCACATTCGCATTAGCAATTATGATACAACATTCCAATGAATCGTTAGTGAAGTTCATACTTGTGTATTGCGAAACACCCACATACCTTAAGAGCATGTGAAGCTTTTGATACCGGAAGTGACCGATCCTGCTAGCCCAGACATCATGCAATATGGGTGTTTGTCAACAACACTAAATAAATACATTCAAACAAATCACCTCTGCGGCATAATGGTGCGGTGACGATGCTTGCCACATGAGGTCCTAGGTTCGATTCCTGGGTCGGGATTGTCACCTATCACGTTGTGGAACTTAGTATCTTCGGCTAATCGTGGGAGCATTAGTTGTACCTCTGTCTACCTCTTCGGGGATATGGCCGTGAAGATACTTTTTTACATGCATACAAGTACTGGAATATATTTAATAAGCACACAGACCCAGTAATAATAGCACCACCACAGCGACTAGCACTGATGATGTATGTAATAAGATGGGTCAAGGTGGTGGTACTCAACCCGGTCGAGACGTTGCAGAACTCACCAACTAGTCAGTACTCACGATGTTAATGATATAAATTACTATGAAAAAAAAAAAGTAAAAGTCTTACAGGCTGCTAAAATGATAATAGAATGATCGCCATAATCGTGCTTTTGTCCGCTGAACAGGTGAATCGCAGTGGAACGTTAAGACGCTCGCTCTGCCTTCTCGACACGGGAATCAGCTTGATGATATTTATTTTATTCCATATTCATTAGTTGCAAGTGATACGCAATGCGAGACGTCCTAATGAGCTTTTAATAGTGCGATTGTGTGACGGGCGTTCGAGCTTAATGATAATGAGGTGATTAGATAACGAAGGAGAGCCAGGAATGCTAACTTTGCAACCGTACGAGATATCAAAAAACGGATGCTTGCAATCGATCGGGCGTACCCGGAAACCCCCATTTTGACACCAAATTTTTTTTTTTTTTTTTTTTTTTTTTTTAGTTTTGACCGACCACCAAGTGGGTCAGAAACACAGGTGGGACAGAAACAGGGATCCAGACCCAACGACCCGGGTGGTCGGGAACCAACGAATCCCTACTACTAACTGATAATAACAACATAATAAATAAAAAAGTTAAAAAAAATGTTCGGAAAGTAAAGATAATTTATTCGTCATAATAAGGTCATGATACGTAATATATTTTTAAGAGTAGGTATTTTTATTTTTTGTATAAACCCCCATCCATTGTGTCTTGAATGGGTAATAAAAAATGAAACATTATTTAAAGAATTATTTATTCAGACTTGAATCACAATACATTTGACTACAGACTACTGAATCGTCACAAAACGTAGACAAAATTCTTCACTCGTACTAAAAATGTATTGTATTTGGTACTATAGCGCCATTGCTGATTGATATTTACTTTCTTCAATCTAATGTTATTATAGTTTAATTCTTGGTTTGTTAATATTAACTCACATTAAGGTACTACCGTTGGTATAACTCTTTCTTCCTTCTTTGGAGTAGATTCTTTCTCTTCTTTCATGTTGTCCATCTTCTCCGGTTTCTCCATTTTATCTCCTTTTTTATCGTCAAGTTCTTGTGCAGGCTTCATCATCATTTCACTGGGTATTTTGGGATTTGCCACACGTTCTTTGACAACATTCTCCGGTACAACTTTTTCTTGTTTATCTGCAGCTCTCTGTTAAAAGCGAAAAGAAACATTAAAATAATTTTTAATTTTACAAATAATACAAATTGATCTAACTAAAATATAGCCTATTTGTTTGCTCTAATAAAATGGACGTTTGTATGAGTATTATATATGGTAAATAGACCTAATAAGTAACTAATACGCGCAGTTTTGCCCACGAATAAATTAACATGTAGTCAATATATTTTTTCATATTAACTTTCTTTCCCTACTTCAGTCTCTAAGGTAGACTTTTGAAAAAAGTTAGCCGATGTTTGGCAACGGATTTTTAATTATCTCTATGCCAAATTTTGTTGAAACTAGGTCAGCGGTTCAGCCTTAAAAGTCTAACAGATAGACATCATACTTTCGCATTTAGATTATTGGTATGGATATAGGATTAAATATGTATTTGGATCCAAAAATACAAAACTAATAGGTAAGTCGGTAAACTGATCGACAAGCTACCACAATAACTAATAAACTGCAAAACACAACTTCCCATTTCCTATATTATCTTTGGAATTCTGCATCAGATCTTCACCGAATTAAAATATGACAATACAAAAAAAAAGAATGTTCAAAATTGGTTCATATATGACTGAGTTCTGTGGTATCAAACATTTAAAAAAAAACATCCGAATCGATAACCTCCTCCTTTTGAGAAGTCGGTTGAAAATAGCCAATAACTAATCGTATTTAATTTTTGATTATTGACCAATTTAAATGGAATAATTGTAAACAAACAACGTTAATAAAGTGCTCCAATTTACTATGTGTAAAGAACACTTGTGTTCTTATTCTACTCATAATGTCATAGCAAGCACACACTGCTTGGGACGCCTACGCCAAATTTTTGACCGACTTGTAATATAAAAAAGTGAATGTTAATTTAAATTTATAAATCAGCATTTATATACAAGTACACGAACGGAGGAGTATGAAATTTGACACGGTTAAAGTTTGATTGCAGAGAACTGCAGAAGTCTAAATTTTTATATAATACTAGCTGCAGCGTGAAGCCCGCTGCATTATAAAAGTTTATGGCGAATCCCGCGGGATCACTTAATTTTTCCGGGATATAAAGTAGCATATATGCTATTCCAGGTCATCATCTATATGTGCGCCAAATTTCATTCAACTCCGTTCAGTAGTTTTTGCGTGATTGAGTAACAAACATCCATCCAAACAGCTAACGATCCAAACATCTAGATTTACACATTTATAATATTAATATTACATAGATTAATATAGATGTATTAGAAATATATTAAATAAATAAAAATAAACATTGTATACATTATATACATTTGACATACATTATAAATACACACATGTATACCTACTATGCTTACGGCTAAATTTTGTCTCAACAAACTTAGAAGAGATTTTATTGTTTATAGTAGGGGAGCCCATGAGCTGACGATTCAAGTGTTTTGTAAGGGAGTGGGAGGGTCATAAAGTTGCAAGGAAAATGTTGTTTTGACATTCTCGAGCGCGTCTGAATTTTCTTTTATTATATAAGAAATGATGTAAGAAAAACGAAAAAAATATAATCTGACAATTTCCACAAGCCGAAGTTATTGGAATTTTGTGTTTTTTTTCTGCCCTAATACCCGCCTCTATATAAAGGGCTTATATTTGGTGGAGAGCCTCTACAGTATGCGAGGCACCCCCCCCCCCCCCTATGTTTATATAAATAAGTGTAGAAAGCTACTCGTATAACCACTGCATAGCCACAAAGGTGTTAATGGTATTTTGCTATCCGTGTGGCGGGTACGAAAGACGTTCAAGTTTAATAAATTAATTCTCTCTCGAAACTTAAGCAAAAATGATGTTATATTGGTTTAATGCTATATCTAAACAAATGTCATAAAGAGAAAAGATTTGATTTTGTCAATCGACGAAAAGCGGATGAAGTTTTCAATTCGACACGTATATTTTTTTATGTTAACACCATGAATTAATTTTTTAAAGAGTAGTCCGATTTTAATTTTAATTCTTTTTTATTGGAATGGGTCCTTATATTGTGAATTCTTTGATGGAGGCCCCTTTTAATGAAAAAAATGAGCCATAAGAATATGAAAACAAAGGATGATTGTACATTATCACGCATAACTTCTTAATTATTATAGAGCGATCAGATTTTGATAATTCTTTTATTGGATAGAATATATATAATATTGGATAGAAAGGTTGTCTTATATGTATATTTTTTAAAAATCCACCTAAAAGAGTACAAAAACAGGACGATTGATTATTATTCACTCACTAATTATAATTTATGACTACGCATAACTTTTCCTCAGTTTAATTTTTTGTTCAAAAGACATCATTCTATTATTTTTGGTAGGACTTAACTCAAAAACCGACTTTAAGATTTTTTTTCAACTATAGAAAGCTATTATCCAAGACTGAGATAGGTTAGTGGTGAGATAGGTTAAGGTAAGTCATGATTTTTCGTCACGCGAACAAAGTTGCAAGTAACTGTTAGGAGTTAATGATTAGCTGTATAATTACCACAACTGATTGCTCATCAGCTTGCACGGCAGGTATTTCCTTAGCATCAATCACTAGCTCTTGTTCTGTTTCCTTTACGTTTGCAGGTTCTGGAAGGACGGTGCAATCCGCTTGGTTGGTTTTCACAAAGAATGTTCTGGAAATTCTAAATCGTTCTAATGCGGCATAGGCGCTCTGCATCACCATTGATGGCGCGAAACGTTCTCGTGTCAGAATCCAAGCATTTTCTGTAAGAAATAAGGTCATCAGAACGGTTACACTGTTTATATTTTAATGCCACATCATACCTATTACAAATAAAAATAAAAAATGTCCAAAAAATTAGCCTAGATATAAATAAAAAAATTATTAAAAACAAAAAACCCGACTGCATTAATCTTGAAAAAAGATTCATTACCTTAAATGAAAACTAAAAAGAAAGGAACAAGCTCAGTAGTTTAAAATCATGTGAAGTAATAATAAATTACTACACCATTGAAATAGTTCTATAATCGATGTACATATAAAACAATTCATAATTTTTTTCATCACAGAACGATTAACAGTCGGGGCCCATTCAATTTTTAGCTATCAAATATTCACAAAGGACCCCGACTGTTAATCGTTCTGTGATGAAAAAAAATCATGAATTGTTTTATATGTACATCGATTATAGAACTATTTCAATGGTGTAGTAATTTATTATTACTTAACATGATTCTAAACTACTGAGCTTGTTCCTTTCTTTTTAGTTTTCATTTAAGGTAATGAATCTTTTTTCAAGATTAATGCAGTCGGGTTTTTTGTTTTTAATATTTTTTTATTTTATACTTTTTAGTTAGTTCTTTAAATTACGCAATCTTATTATTTCATTCAGAGAGTGAATATCCTGGGTATTATTAAGTAATTTGCGGTGGTCTAAACTACTGATTCTAAGCACATAATACTAGAGACTAGCAGAAGTAAATGTTAGATTCAAGTAATATTCGAGCATAGCACACAGACACCTCTCACGGACGCGATATCTCGGAATGGTGTGGAACAAACTGTCTCGAACCATTCCCAGATATCGCGTCTGTGAGAGGTGTCATGTGTGCGTTGCTCGAATATTACATGTACAATGACTTCTGTTAGTCTCCAGTATTCTATGTTATTAGCCTCTCTAGAGATCTAATACGGCTCAAAGCAACGTATGCTTGACCTTTAGCAAAATACGTGAACTTAAATCAATCACAGCTCGGTCCAAAGTAGTTCCTTGGAGTTTAACCCTAGCACAATACCAATGGCAGCATTTTCCGTTCAATTTTACCCTGTCCACGAAGTCGTCGATGGTTTGATTCTGACTCCTACTCCAAGAACATTGCTTTTAATTGGTTCATTCGAGGAGCTGTCCACTCTATTATCCTTAAAATTCCCATCGCTCCCTTCCCATTGTTCAATATAATATTCAATTTACATATATTATTTATATTTTATACTAGCTGAGCCCGCGACTTCGTCCGCGTGGTAAAAATTCGAAAAAAGTAGCCTGAGTTACTGTCACATTGGCTGCCAGTAAAAGACCCGTCAAAAACGGTCCAGTCTTTCCAGAGATTAGTCTGAACAAACAGACAGACAGACAGACAAAAATTGGAAAAATGTTATTTTGGTATGTACCGTGTATACATCATAAGGATCGGACAGGTAATATTGCTATAAATTTGACTTTTTTATATCTGAAAATAAAATATAGTCTTAAAATGTTACGGTTGCCTTCCCCCCCCCCCGGCTATGAACCTCGGTACGCCCATGATTGACGCTATTGTGGCAGGAATAGGCAAGGCGGTGGTACCAAATACGGGCGTTGCGTAACTATACACATAGGCAATCGGTCGCCTTTTACGACCTCCTTGACAGAACGACAGTTGGTTTATTCTTCAAAGGAGCCCGTACCAAAACGGGGGAAACTTGATGATATGATACGAGTACTTACGGATATGCACGGGTCCGATTCCGCTGCAAGACCACATAACGGCGTAGTTGTCATAGTCGGTGTCGAGGATGCTGTACTCGTTCTCATATGGCACTGGTACCGATTGGTACTTCATCATGATACGGCCCTCGCCTTCACGGCCGATCAACTGCATAGAGCCTTCCATTAGACGCTTGAAGCCAGTTCTGGACAGATATGTTAAATTGTTAAAATAAAATAAATAACGTCATGTTTTACTGTAGAGCAACTCAACAAGCGTCATATATTTGTACACATTTGTGTGATGGTCATTGATATTTGCATTTATAATTTTGGGATATTAAATATATAAATATTGACATTATAAGTGTCCACCAGACCTTCGTCATTTTATAAAACTTGAAGGTCTCTCTGCGCATGTTCCCAACTCAGATAAAAACAATCAGGGAATATTAAATTTGAATGATGGTTACTTTGACAGGTAACAGGTAATAAAGGTGCTTAAAGTATTACCTCAACTATTTATAGTATAATGCTGAGTTTTTTAATATTTTCTTCGTTATGCCATATTTTGTTACAGAATAGCCAAGTTCTTCTCACTGAAAAGGAGGCATCCATCGCCTATAGACATTCAAACTGGTTAATGGCGTGCTGCCATCCGTATATTGGGAAATAATGCCACATGAATGACTTTACCGTCTATCTTATACTTCAAAACAAAATATGAGTGGCCAACATTTACATTGTTGCGATAGGAAAAGATAACGCAGTGGCAGCAGACTCGGGCGAAGTGTGACAGAACCCTACCTAGTAAATGTCTGAAGTCTACGGTTATCTATTTCTACCAATGTTTCTCGCTTGCTAAATTGAAGTAACAAAGGATAAAACTTACAAAGAGTTTGTGATTTCATTGGAAACTAAAATTCTCCCTTCAGGTGTGCTCTCGTATTTGGTGGTGACGCAGCGGCTGCCTAACTCAGAGACGGTGAAATAGCGCTCAGCTTCATACCAGGTGCCCAGGAAATTTTTGATGTTGAAATTTGCCATCGGCTGGGAATTAAAATATTAATAAGATATTATATTTAAAAAATATTATTAAATAAATAGTCTAGTCCACAAGTTAAAAAAAAACTGTACTGCTATTACACATGTCAGCGATAGTTTTTATAGGATTGGGAATGACGCCTAGAAAAATGTGTGTTATAATGTATTATGAGCACAGAAAAATATGATTTATTTTTACTTAAACTCTTTATTACACAAAATATACAAAAGGCGAACTTAACATCAGAAGACATTTTTTATCAGATAACCATGCTCTTGTAGAAACATTCTAGTAACGGGCAGTGCACAAGAAAAGTCTTATGGAACACTTGCGAATAATTTTGCAGAAAGCAAAGGGACTAACTACATTTATCTAAACTTAACTCACGGACAGACCAATTTACTCATATAAACTTATGTACATATGTAAAAATAACAGTACTTTCATAATATTACTTTTAATATTAATAACATTCTTTGAATGTTAAAATTTTTATTCATCATCTTGAGATTTTGCGTTATAAGAGGAAAAGTAAATGTAATTTTTTGGCTGGTGGCATATTGCATATATGTGGTTTCCTGGTCAGGATTCCTTATCCGGAATTCAGATTCATAGGCCAGAATGCACGACTATCATGTTTGGAAAATATAAGATCGTGCGTGCTTTGCTGAACATATGTTTGTAAGTCGTGCATTTAGGTCTCCAACTTTGAATTCCGGATCAGGAATCAGGACTAGAAAACTGTACATATGCGGCTAGCCTTATTGGTTTAGAGTTTTCAGTATCTATAAATCTAAGTGGTCTAGCGCGGTACTAGTTTCGGTATAAGGTCTCAGGATTGAATCTCTGGTTGGGCGTTTCGTTCTAATTTCGTTTTTTGCTTTTTATAAAAAATATAACTTGCTCAAGACTAAATTGTTTGGTGACTGTTTTGTTGACATGTCGGCCCTTGCCCTAGTTTCACCATTACCTACTCTTTCGATATAAAGGTGAAGTCGAGAAAAAATCTTTTTGTCGCGGGCGTTCGCTGGTCTACATAATTTGTTGGAATGAAGCTGAAAGTGGTCATACATCCAGCGTCAATGACCGCGCATTTACTTCATAACCGGTCCGTTGGTATTGAAAACGCAAGTTATATAAGTGTACGAACTAGTAACATAAGTGATCTCTCTGGAGGTCAACAGCTGCTTCAATGTTCATACAGACATTAAGCATAGAAATCGGTAGAAGTTAGTAGCCATAATTCATAATGAGTGCAAACTAATAAATTTAAACTTGACGAGTTTATCTTGTTTAGGTTGCGAGTTCCTAGGGTCACTTTCCAGTTCCATCATCAGAACCTCGAATTGATCCAACACCAACTCGGTGTTGGTCCGGGAAGAAAAAAACATCTGCAGTTCTGCCAGGCAGTTCGTAAAAGGCACACGATTAGCTATGCGAGTCAATACCATCTTGGCTACTAGGTGGTAGAGTTCTGCATTGTCTGGCCGGGGTCTGGCACCACCGCCTTACCTATTCCTGCTGCACTAGCGTGAGTGCTTTTAATTGTCGTGTTTCGGTTTGGAGGGTAAGTTAGCCGGCAAACTTATGCATGTGGCATTAAAACCCCGCCGCAAGGATAGCAAGACATCATTAACGTCTTCGGTGTCTATAGGCAAGGGTCATCTCTTTCGTTCGGGAGAGCCGGCTGCTTTTTTGCTATCTTATGATATAACCTGATATAACAAAAAAAGTGTTTGCCAAAACCTGACTGATCCTGATTTTTTTTTATATCATAAGGTAGCAAACAAGCAGGTGGGTCTCCTGGTGGAAGAGTCAACCATCGCCTATCCACAACAAAGATATTAATGGCGCGTTGCTATTTTGTGGCGAGGTCTAATGCCACATGCATAAATTTACCGTCTACCTTACCCTGCAAACCGGAACACGACAGTGACAAGCACTGACGCTATTGCGGCAGGAATAGGTAAGGCAGTGGTACCAGGCCCAGGCGAGACGATGCAGAACTCTACCACCTAGTAGAGTGAATCAGATCTTCACCAAATCCAAAGGGCAAAAAGGGCCAAATCGAAAATATGCTCTCTTAAACAAAACAATAATTTTGCCAATCCGTCTATACTCGTATATGACGGAGTTATGTCCGAACACACATAAAAACATTAATACATGCAATTGAGAACCTCCCCCTTTTTGGCAAGTCAGTTGAAAAAACGCCGAGACAAGAGCGTGATATGGTTTTATGTGTATAGACATGCACCTTAATATTGTAATACTCTCTTATGGCCTTTAATTGGTAAGAATTAATTTTCTTTGAATATTGAAGTCAATACAAGAGTAGGTAAATGTTTTTTTGCGTCATAGTACAGCAAGCGGACTAGCTACAATCTAATAATATAATATTATATGTACCAATACTATAACAAGATAAAGTTTTTAAGTTTGTGAGTTTTTTTGTAGGTGGAAATAGCTGGCGTTACATTTATTTTAAAAATTCTTCGACCAACAGAAAACTACATTTAATCCCAATGTTTTCACGGGATCGAGACCTACGCGGGATATATCGCGAAAATATACACGGCGGAAACGGCAAGTATTCTAAATTTTATTTATAAATTTTCTTTATCAATCGGGCGAAATATTTTTCATTAGTCGAATAAATAATCATAATTGAAAATATAAAAAAAAAACTCATTTAAATTTTAGGATCTTTTGACAGTTGTTGAATGAAGAAGTCTCATTTCAAGAACGTACTTGAGGAAACGTCGAGAAATACAATATCTTTGATAATTATATGCAATCAAAATTGTTTATTTACCACCAAAACATTAAACATTTTATAGGAAAATAAAATAAGATAAAAAAATACCTGATAATCTGGACACCATCCTAGCGATGGAATTTGCGCTGACACTGATGCGACGAGGAACAAAAGCTGCCACATGGTTGAGATGAGATCACGGGAACTGATGCGATGGGAATGGCTTCCAACCTCCCAACTGACGCTTATAAACCCTAGCTTGGGGCTGGAACCGGTCTGGACATCTAATGGGATACCTTATCCAGTATTCTAGGCTTATTTATTATGTATGTGCCTGTAATGAATTTTGCACGCCTTGTTAGGACGCCCTGGTTATGGGTGTGTTTGTGTGTGTTAATGGGTGTATTTACTGCCACTAAAAGCCTTCTTTAGTACACTGAACGGCTTTGTTTAGATGTCTAGTTTTTGTTTGTACTTTATTCGTGCATAAATGTGGAGCTGTAAAAGGAGTTTTAATTTATTTAATTATCTTTTTACAAGTGGATCTACGCGTATATTAAGTTTTTTAAAAGGCAATAGGCCCATCTCTCGTTCCCACCACTGTAACTTCTGTAAACCAGAATCAACCTTCCGAAATGTACCCTGCACCCTGAACTCGCTAATCAAACCACTGAATTGCGAGCTCAGGGTGCTCTGGGGAAAAGTTAATCTCTCTTGGGACCAGCATCAAAATTAATCAGAAATTTAGAAGTATATAGGATGAGTAGGAAAATACGTTCAGAAAATACATCCATCTATATCAAGTTTGTAAAGTTCAGGAGTACCAGTTGGTAGAGGTCTGTGGATTCGCCCAGGTTGTATGTTAGTCCAGGTCACTTTGAAGAGGAAATTCTGTCAGACAATTTGTAAAAGACGAACGATTGACTATATGTATCACGACCATTGTGACTACTAGGTGGAAGGGTCTGGTAATACCATCTTACCTATTCGGGCCGCAATAGTGTCTATATTTGTCACTGTCGTTTTCCGGTTTGGAGGGTAAGGTAGCCGCTAAACTTATGCATGTGCCATTACCATCTCGCCACATGGATAGCAACGCACATTTTAAATAATTTCACTTTCCAGGTATTTTAACTGTTTATAGCTACCATCTCTTGTTTTATTATCTTTATATGGTATATATGTAATACAACTATTATATTTTCTATATAGTAAAAGTTGTATTACATACAGCTTCTGCCCTTGTTGGTCCCGGGCTCTTAGTTTTCGCCAAAATAAACACGGGACTAGCATAGAATCTCTTTTCGAAGAAGAATAGAAGAATTTAGATGTCTATAGCTGAGTTGTTTGTTTATTTATTTTTGTAATACTTTGCTAAAAATTTACATTTTAAGTGAAAGTTGTTTGTGTTAAAATGTTGTCCCCCATGTTGTTCCAGGCTACTTTGAAGAATAGGCCAACTGCCGTTCTGCCAGGCAGGTCGTAAAAAGCGACCGATTGGCTATACGAGTCACTACCATCGTGGCTACTAGGTGGTAGAGTTCTGCATTGTCTCGCCCGGGTCTGGTGCCACCGCCTTACCTATTTCTGCCATAATAGCGTCAGTGCTTGTCGCTGTCGTGTTCCGGTTTGGAGGTTAAGGTAGGCGGTAAACTTATGTTGTGTGTGTGTCATTATACCTCGCCACAAGATAGCAACGCACCATTAACACCTTTGGTGTCTATAGGCGAACGTTGACTCTTTCGATCAGGAGACACATCTCCTTGTTTGCTATCTTATGACATAGGAAAAAACTTTTATGTACAGATACAGTGTAATGGACACATGGCTGTAAATATAGTCACTTAGTTTTATGGCGTAAGGAGTTTAGACCTCCTCGTACCCAATCTACTTAATGTAATGCTAACTCTGATTGCTTGAGTAACTCAAATACAAACACTTACATAGGAAAATTAAATTTTGTACAGGAGTTACATGTGGAGAATTGGGGAGCATTAATAAGGATTTTTGAATATTCATCCTTTCATTCATCTCATTTTTTCTCTCATAATTCATTCATCTAATGGCGTGAAATGTTGAAATTTGTATAGGAACAAAAATCAATTTGTTCAATTCACTCCAAACCACAAATATTTTTTTTAAATAAATAATAATATTTTACCCCATGTAGGTCCGGCCCCCTCTGAAGAGTAGATTAAATGCCGTTCTGCCAGACAGGTCGCAATAGGCGATCGATTGGCTACATGTGTCACTACCATCGCGAACAGGTACTATTTTCGCAACGTCTTGCCCAGGTATGGTACATTACCTATTCTTGTTGCAATTGCGTCAATGATTGTGTGTCGTGTTCCTGTTTGGTGGGTAAGGTAGCTGGTCGACTTATCCATGTGGTATTGCTATCCCGCCATACGGATAGCAACATTAGTATCTATGGTGTCAATAAGTGATGGTTCCTCTTTCTAGCCATCTTGTTTGCGATCGCTACTTATATAAAAAATGGATTAAGGTTTTTTAAATATGGGATGTAATTAAAAAATCTTTGATATGTAATTTGTGATAGTAGGGGGTGAAATTGGGGTGAAAGTATAAGGAAGGGTTGTGTCTCAAGCTTGAATACAAAATACCTACTGTAATAGCCTACATTTATAAATACGTACCTATCATTGCGCATCCGAAGGTTGCCAACTATAACTATCTGTGTCTATGACTAAGACTGTCTTTATTGTTTGTTACCAGATTATCCGTTAATCTACGATTGGTTATATATTTTGCTAATCTTTTAATACGATTCTAATTAATAACTATCAATTAGAATTAATAATGCAAATTAACCAAATCTCATTAAGAAAATCAATTCTTACGTTACTCTTAGATTTTCCGGATAATTTTTAGTGTGTGTTTATTAAAACACTGTTACGAAAAATGAAGGAGGATGCATTTATTAACCCGCCCACCTAATCTTGCAGTTGTAAGGAGCCTCCCAAATACACGTTTAGTCCAATCACGTGATCGAACCGTAAACATTGGGCTACCCATATAGTGCAATGGACAGTGGAATTTCATTGCTCTAAACGATAATTATACACCAAATGTTATATACTGTTTGACTCCGAGAGAAGGGTTAGAAGATAAAACACGCCTAAGCTTTGAAGGATGTGACTTAATATTAAACACTAGCTGCTTGGCCCGGCTTTGCACGGTTATATTAGTGATAAAAATGAAACCAAATATCCCATGTACTACAATCTTAATGATTAAATTCATATTTTTACCTTTTCCACACATATATCTCCACGTCAAATTCCTTACGGGCTAGGCAGAGAGAATTGAGTTCCATACATCACGATCCAGATAGATTTCCTTCCTTCCTTCACATTCATAGCTCTCCTAATAGTTCATAGTCTTAGCACTTTCTATCAGTGACTTTCATTAGAACTCTTTCTACTGAAAGTCACACATAGAAAGATTATACAGATAGAAAGTTAATCTTCAGATCCTCGTCATCGTGAGTAGTAATTATGGTCTGAGATTCTTTAAAGAATAGAACTATACTAAAGACTATCTGCCATTCTGGAAGGCAGTTAGACTTAAACTTTCTAAAAATTTGAACCGATTTGGCGTTGGAGATTCTTAGAAATTTTGCAATAACTACAAAAAAATTGTCGGTAAAACAATATTTTTTTAAAAATTACTTCCAGATTAATCCATTCCATTAAAAATTAAAAAAAAGTATTTTTTTGACATTTTTTCATAAAAATCAAGATCAAATCAAATCAAAAAATTTTTTAAAAGTTACAGCTTTTGAAATATTAAAATTATATTGGTAGTAACAAATTCACTTCATATTTTTAAAATAACTTTCAGATTAATTGAGATTCAGATGATTGATTTCAAAATCTAATCTGCTCTTCTACATACTTAAAGAACTGCGTCAAACCATGTAAATAGGATCAAACTTGCTTGATTCTTCAGGATTTACAAAAAAAATAATTTTGACATTCATTTTCATAGTTGGTGGAATTGACAATGTAATTTTTTAAAGTAAAAGTTAAATTTAGATTTTTTACCTAAGACAACATTTTACAGCTCAAAAAATATTGAAAGATCTAAATCCATCATAATTTTGAAAATATAACTGTTCAAAAATTGAAGTACTTTGAGTTCAAAAATCTATGCCTAGTTTTTGCTTCTTTTAGCTTAAAGTTAGCGGAGAATCGCAGAAATGGTTTGTTGGGTTAACCGGTTTATAGACTTTTGCCCTCTCGTACACTTCTATTGCAACCCCTATATCTAAGCAATAGCTTGACCGATTTAGCTCAAATTTGAATTGAGTTATCGTCGAACATACGTTTATATATAGAAACGCTTTTGTTGTACATAGGTTTAGAAAACTTGCTCATTCAAAAAATATTCCAACGAATCAATATAACATGTTAATACATAATTTAAACACCGTAAAACTGCAACTACAGACGTACAATCTCTGATCATCCTTACCATCTCGATATCTGAAAACCTACAACCGTGCGAACTTTTGCCCCGCACTACTACCATGTGAACCAGCTATCGACCGATTTTTTTCCAAATAGATATGACTTAGGATCTTCAAGAAAAGAGCTAAGGTACTAATTCTTAAAAGGCAACTACAAGACCCCTGGTAGTGTCGTTATCTATGGGCGGTAGTAATCACTTGCCATCAGGTGAGCCTCGTGTCCGTTTGCCGCCTCTTCTATAAAAAAATATCCTTCGAACCCTGACTCAAATCTTCACAAAAATAATATGAGACCAATTGGAAAGTATACCTTCGCCAACAAAAAACGTTCAAATTGGTTAATAAATGGCCCAGACAAAAGACATACAATAATATAATAGTTGCAATAATAAGTGCTTGTACAACAGGTCCCGCACATCGTGTATGATGTGTGTCGTCATACATATGTATTACGGAATCCTAAAACGTTTGTATATAAAGAGATAGTCAACAGACTTTCGGAATGTTCCCATCAGCTATGGTACTCGCTGTAAAAAATATGAGCCATCTGCGTTGTTACCGGTTCTCGTCCTGAGCCTTTTTACTTCTGTCTATTTTTATCCTTCGATGTAAGTAGCCCATACCAGGACCTTATATTGCGACAACTTGCTAGTAGCTGCTGATGTTTGTTTTGTTATTTTATATCAAGGCTTATATTTTTCTTGCAACCCGCTCCGGCTTCGGATGGGTGCAATGTAGATATAATGTGGTGTCAATGTGGAGTATTTATTATTATTATCGATCGCATGTGGCCGAAATTCGACCACAAACTAAACAATAAAGTCTCTTTCAAACTTGACAACGAATTTTAGCTGTAAAGAAAATAGTATATGTGTGTATTATCATGTATGTCACATGAATGTTGTGTGCGTGATGTTTATTTTTATTGCATGTATTTCTTAGGGGGCGTCCACAAATTACGTGAGATGCTTAAGGGGGAGAGGGGGTCGAGACAAATCTCATCTAATCTTACGTTGGAGGGAGGGGGAGTCTCGGCAAATATCACGCAATTTTTTTTCATATTGAAACAAAAAATATATACTATTTTGGTTCATTATCCAGATTGTACATACTTAAGTTAATCTTGAGTGTAATCGTGATACGATTAAGATCATTCACTAACTCATTCGAAAGAAAATAATTTCATTTATACTTCGACGTTATACAGCCTTAACTAATCTTAAATAGAAGCACGAATTTTTTTTTTCTTTTTACAATAACAATCAAACGCATTTACATATTTCAGAAACCCATATTTTGAAAAATCTCACGTGAGATTGGGGAATGGGGGAGGGGGTTGAATAAAACCTCACAACATCTCACCAGGGGGGTGGGAGGGATAAAAAATTAAAAAAAACACCTCACGTAATTTATGGACGCCCCCTTATGTATTTTATTAAAAAGTGTAAGGTTAATCTGCAGTCTTTCGTAATGTACTACTATGCAATGTAACTCATTTATAAGTTGCTCGATTATTACTCAAAAACTTGTAGTGTTCAGAATCGTAATACTTTTACTTTAAATTTTATTATATTTACTACCACCGTGAATTTTTGCTCGCCCTCAAAACCAACCGTTTAGCCAGTAGAGGGAGGGGGGTGGTACATTTGACTCTAACAATAATTATCACTTTAAAGCTTAATATTTCACAAACTAGTCCTTACCGAAAAATTTTTTCACAGACCTACAATATTTTTTAGAAACCAAATAAACATTTTTAATGTCAAAGTTAAAAATATTTATTTTATTAGATAATTAGGTCTAAATTTAAGTTCTTACAAGTAACTTTTGTTACTTGTTAGTACTTAAATTTGTCTTTTTTTTAATATTTTTTAACTTAAACTTTTTTTTAATATTAGGTGCCAGAAGTAGATAAACACCCTAATTCAGTAGGTATAGTTTAGGACCAGTATTTTTTAAATTTTTATATCATAAAATAGCAAACAAGCAGATGGGGAGAGTCAATCATCGCCGCCTATAAACACCAAAGGTATTAATGGTGCGTTGCTATCCTGTGGCGAGGTCTAATGGCACATGCGTAAGTTTACAGGCTACTAAGGCGGTGGTACCAGACCCGGGACAAAGCAGAATTCTACCACACATGCAGTCAACCTGTATAAATTTGAATTTAAATGAAATCGTTTCTGTGATCTAGTGGTTCAGTGTCGGTGTTGGTCTAGTGGTTTAGTGTCGGTGTTTCCCATATGAGATCCCGGAAATCGTTTCTGTGATCTAGTGGTTCAGTGTCGGTGTTGGTCTAGTGGTTTAGTGTCGGTGTTTCCCATATGAGATCCCGGGTTCGATTCCCAGGTCGGGCAAATCAAAAAATTTGTTTTTTCAGTTTTATGATAAAAACCACGTTGCCCGGGAATGGATAGGTAAGTGCTCGGTAGGCGGATAGGCTTTTACCACCTATCACATTCGTATCTTCGATCGTGGTGCTAATCGTGGTTGCACTAGTTGTACCTCCGCCTACCTCTTCAGGGATACGGACGTTTTTTACCTCGGAAATCGTTCATTTAAAAAAATATTTTTTGTTTGGGAGGGTAATATCTTCCCTTGTAGCCCTTTCTTCATCTTTATTTTTTGTTTAATTTATTTATTGTAATTTGGTGAATGTCTGATTCAGGGTTTCGGAGATATAGGACATGGGATGTCGGGTGCTGTAGTTTTACTGCGTTAAAAGTATTTAGCTGAATAAGCAAAAAGAAGTAATTTAATACTTCATTTCAACACACCTAGTATTTCATACTTCATTTCGACTTACGTGTCCTATTCTTTTTTCTAATTATCATTACGAAGTTTACATTTAAAACAGTATATATATCATAAGATTTTCCCCGTGTTGGTCCCGGGCTCCTTTGAAGATGAGGCCAACTAGGTGGTAAAGTTCTGCATTGTCTCGCCCGGGTCTGGTTACACCGCCTTACCTATTCCTGCAATAGCGTCAGTGCTTGTCACTGTCGTGTTCCGGTTTGGAGGTAAGGTAGCCGGTAAACTTACGCATGTGCCATAAGACCTTGCCACAAGATAGCAACGCACCATTAATATCTTTGGTCTATAGGCGATGATTGACTCTTTCCATGAGGAGACCCATCTGCTTGTTTGCTATCTTATACTATATATAAAAAAAGGTAGCAAATGGATCTCTGGATGGAAAGAGAAACCATCGCCTATAGACACCACTCGACCAACGGGGCGATCGTTTGGAGCCTTGGCTTTTAATTCGGCATGATAAAATAGCACAACGTCTCAATTCTCTTTCATAGCATGTCTCAATTTTTTTACGATATAAGCCTTTGATATTTTTGACAGTAATAAGAGCGTTCGCTCGTATGCGCTGCTAGATGTTCCCCGTCCAACACTATGTCTGTTATAAAATCTGGAAGCGGTTGACCCTGCAGGCCATTCCTGAAACTTCCCGCTAAATTAGGGTATTTTAGGCTCAAAAGAAGATTCCACTCCATTAACGGGGTGGTCCATTAAATAAATGTATAAAAAAGATTTGATTTTTTATCGAAATCTCAATATATTTCAATAGCTAATAAAGAATGAATTGAAAGATAACTACTACCAATAGAAAAGACCGTGAGAGATCGACCTTCGCCCATCCGATAACCGGATGAGACTTATTTTTTTATGAAAATTTATTGATTTATTAACACACCTATGATTGATTGCTATTCGAAAAATGTTCATGGCTATCTTTAATTAATCGATTTTTTCCATAACCTTCATTCACTCTTTTAATATACAAATATAGTTAACCGAATCGAATAAATTTAATTTCAACATATATTTATTAACATGGATGAATATGCATTGGTAAATGTTTTTTTTAATATCATAAGATAGCAAACAAGCAGATGGGTCTCCTGATCGAAAGAGTCAACGTTCGTCTATAGAGTTAGCATTACATTAAGTAGATTGGGTACGAGGAGGTCTAAACTCCTTACGCCATAAAACTAAGTGACTATATTTACAGCCATGTGTCCATTACACTGTATCTGTACATAAAAGTTTTATTATATGTCATAAGATAGCAAACAAGGAGATGTGTCTCCTGATCGAAAGAGTCAACGTTCGTCTATAGACACCAAAGGTGTTAATGGTGCGTTCCTATCTTGTGGCGAGGTCTAATGCCACATGCATAAGTTTACCGGCTACCTTACCCTCCAAACCGGAACACGACAGTGACAAGCACTGACGCTAGTGCGGCAGGAATAGGTAAGGCGGTGGTACTAGACCCGGGCGATACAATGTAGAACTAACTACCTAGTAGCCACGATGGTGGTGACTTGTATAGCTAAACAGTCGCCTTTTTACGACCTGCCTGGCAAAACAGCAGTTGGCCTATTTTTCAAAGGAGCCCGGGAGCAACACGGGGTAAGCCTGTCTAAATATATTTGTTCATGGCTACCTGGTCAGCAGGTATGAAAAAGTAAGTGGTTAGGCACTTGCACCGATAATATGTTAACCAATTAAATTGGTATCAAAAGAAAAGTAAAAAAAAACGACGATGATCTGGTAGGCAATAAACTCCAGAGCCTCGCTCATCGACGCAGAGTGGCTATAGTTTATCGGCTTTTTATGGGATACACTTTGGAGAGTGTGCTCGGTGACGACCGAAATGACCACCATATGGAGATGCCTAGAATCTGAGGCGCACAGATTCTAGACATCTCCATATGGTGGACGTTTCACGTACCCGGAAAAAGCGGTTCGACTCAACGTTCTTCATTCGAACCGCAAAGGACTGGAACATGCTTCCTGAGTCTATGTTTTTACTACAGGCCTAGTCTTATTAGAGGTCTTGAACCCCTTAGCCACCGGAAAGATGATGGTTCTCTATATATTTTGTACCGCTTATATAATGGGGCGTTCTGATGAGCTTTTTAATCTAATACCGGCTACCACGGTCCAACGCACTACACGCCGTAGTGAGGGATTCCACTCACACCATCTTGACGATTGGTCATTTACGACTGTTCGATTTGCACGTACTTTCTTTATACGAACAGTCAAGCTTTGGAACAGTTTACCTCACACGGTTTTTCCGAGTAGCTACGATATTGGGATTTTTAAGAGGAGGACCAACAAATTCCTTAAAAGCCGGCATCGCATTGGCAACTAACCCTTTATGATGTAAATGTCCATGGGCAGTGGTGACCGATTTCCATCAGGTGGCCCACTCGCTCGTATGCCTGCAAATTCAATAAAAAAAATTGGTACATTCTGATGGCCAACTCTACCACCGCGCACGCTCATTGGCCAATTCAAATAGCGCGCTGCTTCCTGTTACACACTTCCGTTGTATTTCACAAAATCAGTCCAACAATATTATAAATAGAGATTTGTATCGTTGAATATAACAAGTAAACTCATAAACTATTAGACCGATTTTAATAGACTTTCACGGTTTGAAAGCTATACTATAGAGAAAGAGAAATTATGTATTAAGGCCACGTAAATGAAGTCGCAGGTAATAGTAAAAGTGTATATTATATTTGAACTATCACTTACCATACTTCTTTTACTTTAGACGGTGTAGTACTGTTCCGTATCAGTAGTGTTTGGCCGTAATCATAACGCTTCAATAAGAACGGTTATGGAACGTTCAGTTTATTAGCATTTCTAGTTACTTAATAGTTCAGTAAATAAATATTATTTCATGTTCAAAGAACTAGTAAAACCAAACTCATTGCATTTGATCGAATTTGGTAAACAAACCTAGGCTTGTATATACTGGCAGTGACATGTTTGGTCGATCGTTAACTAATTAAAAACTGCCAGGAAAGAAGGGATATTGTCTATTAGCTGACCCGCGCAACTTCGTTTGCGTCACATAAGAGGGAGTGGGTCATAGGGACCTATAATACCATTCTAAAGGAACTGTAATTTTTTTTTAAATTATAGTGCGCACGGAACTAGTTGGCCGCGCCTTACGTATTACGTATTACGTATGGCGCGGCCAACTAGTTCCGCGCGCACTATAATTCACGAACCACTTGAAAACTATTAAAACAAACAATGATATCTACAGTGTTAATATAACCAGAAGAGATTGTAGGTACCTTTGTCTGCTATGTTTGTAGTTAAATTCATTTGAAGTTTGATAATGTTTTTTTAACAAAGCCTGTTACATAGTCATCCCACTATGATCATGATCAGTAAAAGTGAAACTACATTAAAAAATGGCCCGGGCCTAACCACTTACTTTTTCATACCTGCTTACCAGGTAGCCATGAACAAATATAATTAGACAGGCTTACCCCGTGTTGCTCCCGGGCTTCTTTGAAGAATAGGCCAACTGCCGTTCTGCCAGGCAGGTCGTAAACGGCAATCGATTGGCTATATGTGTCACTGCCATCGTCACTACTAGGTAGTAGAGTTCCGCAACGTCTCGCCCCGGTATTTGGTATAAATAAATAGCCTTACCTACTCCTGCCGCAATAGAGTCAATGTTTGTCATTGTCGTGTTCCGGTTATGAGGATAAGGTAGCCGGTACACTTATACATGTGGCACTGTCATCCCGCCACACGGATAGCGATGCACCATTAACATCTATGGTGCCTGTAGATGATGGTTTTTGTCTTTCCATCAGGAGAGCTTATAACATGTAAAAATCTGTAAGCCGGTTGAATCTGCAGGTCATCTCTGAAACTTCTCACCTGACGTCAGTATGTATGTGTGTGTGTGTGTGTGTGTGTGTGTGTGTGTGTGTGTGTGTGTGTGTGTGTGTACACAACATCTTATAACTTTTGAACGGCTTGACCGATTGAAACATGGTTGATGGCATTCGATTGGATTCCGCTCTTTAACCAAATGAAACTGATAACTTTAACCAATTCGGTCTAGTAGATTTTGAGAAATTTTGCAAAATCTAGTCAGCTCTTTTCCTCAAAAAGCCGCGTCCAAAACATAATTTTCATTAAAATCGTTCGGAAGTTGTCGTTGAAGAAAAATTTTGTTGTTCGGAAGTTGTCATTGAAGAAAAGACAACAACTAAATAAAGTTGTTGTCTTGCGTGTGCGTTTGTGATGTTCAAAGAATTTATAAACTAAAAGCCCTGATGATGCTGTAATAGGCGATACCGGTTGGCTTCACAACAATTAAAGGTTAGTTGAGAAATATTTGTGAAATAGTACAAGTGTTTGACAAAATCAATCTTCATGTCATGTTTTTATGAAAGGTGTCTATTATTTTTCTTCTTAATTATTTATTTATATATAAAAAAAATATGTTACAAATGATTGAATTTTGTAGCTGTTTCTCCTTCAACTACTTTTCGTTCTTACATAAAATTATATGACAGGTTGTATATCGCCATATCTATTCTTATCCCCAAAATCAGCATAACTGGTAGACTTCTGCAACGTCTCCCCAGAATTTGATACAACCACTTTAATTTTTCTTGGCGCAATAGCATCAGCACCTGTCACCTTCGTATTCCGGGTTGGAGAGTTAGTTAGTAAATTAATGCATGTGACATTATAACAGCATTATATGAATGGTTTTAATATCTTCGATGTCTATAAGCAATTATTTTCTCTTGACAAACGACTTCCCAATTTTTTATTGTATGCTCACCAACGCCTGAACGGATTTGGAAAATTATTTCTTGTTTCAATTTGTATACTTTCCAGGTGGCCGACTTTAATTTAGTGAACACTTGATTCAATGTTCTGGAGGCACAGGAAATGGGACGTCGTGATGAGACTCATATGTTTGTTTACTAGCTTATTTAAAAAATATAGGGACTGAAAATAAATATCGTCTTGAGTAACTAAAATATTCTCGTTATTTAATTTACTATAAGTAAGAACACATTTTTACAGAATGTTAATATTCTAAACAATATCTACAAAAATTGTACACTATACGATAACTTACAAAATACTTTTTAATTTACAATTAACAGAGAAAAATCAATATTCAAGTTCAACAAGATTTAGTTAAGCTTTTATTCATTGTTACTTACATCTAAATATTTACAATGTAACTTAATAACGAAACTGTTTTTCTGCTTATGTAAACAAGAAATTTACATATCGTATAATACAACTATATGCTGTAAGTGTGTGTTTTATACAGAGATTTTTTTAAATAAGCTCGGAATTATATTCGAGTCCATGTTTTAATTGCATGGTTATTATATTTCAATCTTCTAACATCACAGATCATGAAATTTTTAGCTTACATTAGTCAATAACGTGGGACAGATAAAACAAAACATAGTTATAATAGTTGCATATAAATTTTGATGAATATTACGATCTGTTATTTGCGTTGTAAATGATCGCAACACCGTTTCACTTTGTCTTATTACTTTACTCGTATTAATTTTTGAATACTTTAAACCGTTCCCGTTTTTACAGTTAAATAGTACAAAGTAGATATTATTTTTATGTATTGATTCCAATATAAATATTTTAAAATATTCAAATATTCACGGGACAAATTACACTGACTGATCTAACCCCAAAAGTAAGCAAATTATTTTCTTACTTTCTTAATATGTAAACTATATTTCAATATTTAAAAAAATAAATTATTGCCTTTTTGACAAACTAAGAACCTAGACGCCGGATTTTTTAAGTTCCCTTAAAATATTTTGCCACTTGTATATGATTACGTTTATATGTGTATGGTATATTTAAATTTTTCCAAAAAAAGAAAAGAGGTTCTGTCCCGAGTATTTCGTGTTACGCAAAATATCTTCTAATTATGAAGATATTTTAGGAGATTTTTATTAGAAAGGGAGTTTTGTAAGGTTTGTCTCAAATAATTTGGTGGAGATCTGATTCAGGATTCCTGAGTTTGCGAGGATATTTCAAGTCGGTCATGGTAGTTTGACTCTCGTTGAATGATAAAAAAATAAATATGGGTATATTTATAACGTGTGTTAGATCATACGTTTTTGGAATGAAATACAGACAATTTTATATTTATTCTAAAATTAAAGTATATGAGTCGGTTTTGTATAAATTCATTACACATATTAGTTGAGTTAAATAGATATACCTATCTAACCTAATGTGTTTCCATAGTCTGGCCGTAAATACTGTTACAATTAAAAATAAACAAAGTATTGCATTTGAATTTGGAATCTGTCATTTTTATATGTTCATTGTGATTTCTCATTTTCGCGCCAATACATCGCAAAATATTTTGTTATAAAAATGGAGTGGGGTAATAAAGAGAACCGAATCGCTGTTAACTTATTATATAATATATAGTAGGTATCGAGCCAAATACAATTTTTAAACTCTCCATAAGCTTGGTATTAGTTAAATGTTTGGGTACCGGGCTAGTGATAGGTACAATGAAACCTCCTCTGTTTGGGACAGAAAAAGATCTAGCCATGCACGTAGTGTTGTTCATACGAAACAGGCGATCAAAGCAGTAAGGGAAAGAATTTGAAGAAATCCTATCCGAAAGCACAAGATTTTATCTCGGGAGATGAAGACAGCTAAAACCATATAGATGACTTAGGACTTGCAGCCTATAAGAGATACACTGATCATTTCTTAACTGATAATTTAAAAAAGAATAGGGTGATAAAATCAAAACAACTACTTCAATGGTACTCAAAGAGAGTCACAGAAAAATTTTGTTTACTGATGAGAATTTTTTACAAATGAGCATTACTTTAACAAACAAAAGGACCGTATTTATGCTCTAAGGAAAATGTCCAATTCGTAAACAGAGTACAACGTGGGCATTATCTGAATTCAGTGATTGTTTGGTGAGGTGTTAGCTATGAAGGAGTGACCGAGTCATATTTTTGTGACAAAGGTATTAAAAGATTGGCATAAGTATATTATGAATCCATTCTTGAGAAACCAAGAATGGTCCTTTTGGCGGCGGGTCAGAAAGCTCGATTCACCCAATCTTGGTTAGAAACCAACGTTTCGGACTTCATTAGAGCTGAAGACTGGCCGTCATCTAGTCCTGATCTTAATCTGCTGGTTTATGATTTATAGTCAGTTTTAGAGAGTATGGCTTGTTCTAAATGCTATGATAATTTGGAGTCCCTAAAACAATCCATACGATTGGCAGCAAAGAATTTTTCCATGGAAAGAGTGTGTGCTTCTGTAGATAACTGGCCTCAACGTTTAAAGGACTGTATTGCAGCCAATGGAGCCCACTTCAAATAAGATTTATATTATATTTTTAATGGTTTTATAATAATGTATTCAACTAACATACTGTAATAGTGATAAATGTTTACGTACAATAGAAACAATCTTTTTTCTTTGTTATAATATTTAGACCAAGACTAGGTAATATGTTTGTATACAATTTTATATTTTGATTTGTTTCTATTTTACATTTCTCGAAATCTTTGTCATAATGTATCGTAGAGAAAGCCATAGATTATATCACAACACAAGTGTGGAAAAAATGACATAAAGAAGTCTTCAATTGTTTTACCAACTATAAATTAGTTTAGATAGATATTAATATGCATAGATTAAAGGTACAAGTTTCACTAATTTGGCTTGTTTATAAAAGGTTTCTCTTACGTATTGCTAAAGTCGAAACTAGTTTGTTCAGCAGCAGTAGAATCGATTACAATAGTTCTTGAATTATGTTATATGTATTTTATCACAAAAATCTATAATCTTTGTTTAAATAAACACACACTACAGTCACGCTAATAAAGAAACAGTATGTGCCTAGTTAATTAATATTATTGCAATTCCACCTTGTTCAAGCCTTTGTGCACCCAAACCAAAGGTTTTGGAAGCCTATAGGTATGAGTGAGACATGTTTAGCAATACCTAACATGTGAGGGTGGCGAGCATTTTGCGTAGGGTGACAATATTTGTGCAAATTTGTTGATTCAACTAAGTCTACTGATAACTTAGTATTTAACATTTTTTTATTTTATTTTATGTTGCATTAATTGTTCATGTAATAATATGCTTGGGGTATTTCGGCTTTTTTATCAAGTAAAAGATACCTTCTACTTTACATTTCTCGAATATTTTTGTAGGTACTAATGGATCGTTAATAAAGTCACAGATTTAATCATAGCTGTGGGAAAAGTTAAAAGGAAGAAGTCTATGATATTTGCTCATTCTAAATTAATTTTTAACTTGCAAACATTGACAAGGTTGGTTTATAATATTTAAAAAGATTTTTATATTTCGTTATTATAAATATATTTCTTGTTTTTTCCTTAGATACACTTTATCGCATATACTTTTTCTAAACAACTGTTTAACAAATTATTTACATCTAGTGACAATTCGGTACATATTTAGTACTGGTCAATTATTTATTCAAAAAGTCTTTTTCAATTAAGAGAAAATAAATATTTATGTGAAAATATATATAGAATTTTTAAGTGTTTTAAACATACTAATTTTTGTAACTATTAGTGTCGATTTTTTGTAAATATTTTTAGAAAAAGTATAAATTTTAGGTAAAATTTAAGTATTAATATAACTTAACACGCGGACTCATCGACATAATACGAAGAATTGATTGTTCTCACAGTCACTTTCTTTAGTTAAGAATAGTTACGCAGTTTGTTCAATTTTATATATTTTTACGTATGAGAAGGCAATACAATTTTAGTAAATTTGTCATGAAGAACTTAACACTAACTATGTACAATATGTTAAACAAAGTTATGGAAAACGCATTGGAAGACAGCGTTCTCATATACCGTGTTACAACAAACATATTTATCACATAAACTTAATCTAACTCTCGAAATCACAATACTTAAATTTAAGTTGTTCCCCAATTACAAAAGTACGTTAATAAAAAAAAATAAAAAATAGAACAATCAGGTATATCGATAGGTAACGATCATATTAAAATCATTAAAGCGATTCGATGACTTCGTCTATAATATCTAAGTTTTGAACGATGTTCTGGTAACTTTAGTTTTCATTAAATTACATTTTTAATATATTAGAATTAGACGTCGTCTAAGAATATATAATGGAATTTTAAGTTTTTTTATTATCCTTTAGAAATATTGACTATGCTGTAGGTTTAGGTAAAAAAATGGAATGGAAATTATTTATAATAATTATTTTATACTTAGACGACGGATTTAAAAAAAATAAAACGAGACACATTTACTCGTTTTCTAATATGAGTATTACAAATATTAAGTTGCTTTTTAAAAATATATTAGAATAAATTTGTAAATATAAATTTACAAATAATTTATCAAAATTCAGAATCACTTCAAAGATATATAAATTAATTCAATACATTTTGGTTCACAAGTTAAGTGATAAGTTACTACGCTTTGCCAAAGCAACAGCAAAATAGAACAATAATAACAAACGCAAGAGTATAAAACATACCATCACACAGATTTAACTAAAATAACAGTTTAAAAATAACTGGCCACGATGTTACTTCGCTTTACTGACAGCTCCAAAACTTTAAAACAATCTTAAATATTCTAATACAATTATTTTCTTGGATAATTAATTGCCGTTACTCATCGTCAACGCCAATTAATAATACTAAGAAAGGAAAACTAGGTTTATAAAAATAGAAGGATTGTAGGGAAATCACCGTTATGAAATAGACAATATTTTGTTAAGTAATGAGATTACTTATACGGTACCTATATACAATAAGTATTACAAATGAAAATCATATCAGGTCCCTAAAATTTCTCTTATTGTATACACCAAAACAAATCTACAAATCTTTGGTGTTCATCCACATCGGAAAATAATCGGCACAAACGGGAATTTCCAAGATATTTCAGGCGTTATTTAATTTACTTTAGTAGATACGTAACACATACAAGCTAATATTGAGATTTTCGAAGTCTATGAAAAGCTGCGAAAAATCAGTCAGAATAGATTTATCAAAACAAATGTCACGAACAAGTATCATGAATATAGAACTTTGAATTTTTCTATTTTATGCCATATTGCTAAACAGCTTAATATGTTAACAAATTGAAATTTTGGTAATTTTCAGTATCTATAGTGAATGAACAACGCATCGATTTGTGCAAATTCCAATTCTGACTAGAAACATTGGCAGTATACTTTAATGAAGTATAGAGCCAATGTTGATAACTACGTCACCGATTGTTTTTATAAACACTGATTTAAATTAGGAGGTAGCTTACGTGACGTTCCCGCATTCAGGGGAAAACTTCGCAACTTTTCTTTGACAATCACATCTATTTTCTATGCTTAAGGAATTAATGTGTCGGTGGCTTTTAAATATTATTTACGCTAATGAAATACATTTTTTAAAAAATAAATACTATAACGGAAGGTATTGGTCCCCAATTATAATTTTTAAACAAATTATAACAATTTGGACCCATTCGGCAAAAAAGATTAAATAAAACATTGCTTTTTTCACACTCGCAATAACTTGCTATTGCGAATGCCTTAGTTTTAAAATCGCTCTGCGATATCGTGCTCTTAATCTAAACGCTTAGCTTAACTACATTTTAACACATATCACAATTGAACTCGAATCTACTAAGACCGAGAAAACTTTCAAAGTCCAATAAAACGCACTAAGCAGTCTACGTCATAAACGTAAACGTCATTCGTGTAAGTTTTTACTGAGAAGAAGACTATTGTGCGGTCCAGAAAGATGTCTGATTAACTCAGGTAACGCTTCAAATGTTAACTGGCAAAAACAACAGTTAAAACGTCCAGGCGTGTTGGTTCGCCCATCATTGTCGCTAGACGATATGACATTCCGATGTACTGAGCACAAATGTTTGAGTAAATGTGCTTTTTGTTTAAACATAGCGACACAGAGTCGACATGCAAATGGCTTTTCTCCGGTATGTACTCGAAGATGCGTTTTGAGATTCCATGACATACCAAATTGTTTGCCACAATATTCACACCTATATTCTCGTACTGGCGCTTGTTTACTTGATCCTTGTTCATGTTCTGTCGATGGCGTATCATCACCACCCATTTGTGGTTGACACAGCCACGGTCCCCATGATCCAGCACTTGGGGGTCTATATTTAAGGGCATCCTCATGTGCTGACGCCGGTGGAGTCGCGCTTCTTTCTGGCAAGTAAGGAGGTGCCGATGCACTAAGCTGATGTAACGCACCCAGTCGAGCAACACCAGCTGCTACACTCGGTGCCTGCGCATATCGCAGATGAGCCATCTCTTCTAAATAACTTGGTGGGAATGATACAAATGGAGGATTTTGAGACGGTGAATTATGAAAGCCGGGTCGTCTTTTTCTATGAGGTGTGACAACGTAATTTTCTGGTGATGTTTGTACAAGAGCCATAAATTCGCTGTCAGGCGGTTTCAGGTGTCCATAATCTTCTAATTTAACGGTCCTCAAGTCCAATTCAGGTGGTTCTAAGTAATGTGATTTTCTTTTTGTTCTTTCACCACCTCTCCCTAATCGATCGTTCAACATTTGTCTTCTATATACTGTTTCTTGTGGTGGATCTTCTTGACTTGAAGACGTTGATCTTCTCCTTTCAAGATTCTGAAAATAAGGACAAAATATTCTTAAAATATTTTTTTTCAAAGTTTATGTGTTAGTGGCGTATTTAAGTGTGGTGTAGTTGATACGCTTTAATCGTTTAGTTACCGATTCATTGACAAAAAGTTGCTGTTAATGTCATTGTGAACAAGCGTAATGAATTGTAAAATTTTAAATGACTATTGGCGGTAAGTTTATAAATATGGCAGTTTCTAAACAATGTGAGCCTAGAGGTAAACTTTACTGAATATTTTAATATGATATAGTCTGCGTCTCAGCATAATTTTTGGATTATCAATACATACCCGAAACTTCGTGAATTACTTTTCTTCGGTAAGTCTGCTAAATTTCTTTCCGACTTTTTTTGAAAGTGTTGCGATACATGATCTCGATATAACGTCATTTTTAATATATCGCTCTCAAACAAAGTAGCATGGAGTTTATTGGGCGTTATGAGCACTTGATAATATTAGTAATTATTATTTAATAGTGCAGCAAAAGTGAACCAATTTTGTATTGACTCCCGTTTCAAATAAAAATGCTTAAATACGGCATGTTCGCGATGAGAGAGAAGCTCATCAGTGCAGTATTTTTGTCGGAAAAAAACATTTTTTGAAAATGTTGTGAATGCATTTAAACTAAGCTTGTATCTATCGAGAAATAAATCTCATGTTTTCGGTATATTTCGATCATGTTCGTTTGAAAAAACTCAAACTTATGAAAAAAGTTGTAAAGAAAAAATTTCAGATATTGCTAAAAAGAATGTAATGATATAATTTAACAAAAAGGATGCTATCTCACGAACTAATCTATATTGATATAAATGTGAAATGTTTGGATAAATGGATGTTTGTTGCTCAATCACGTAAAAACTACTGAACTAATTTGGATTATATTTGGCACACAGGTAGATGATAACCTGGATTACCACATAGGCCAAATTTACTTTCTAATATGAAACGCAACTAATTTTTTTACTACAATTTTACAGTATTTCTGAAAATATGCTATGAATATATTTATATAATTACCTTTGCCGCAACTGTTTCGACGTCCAAATCTTGAGAGTCATCGTGTTCACTGCTGTTATTGTCTGAATTTCTCACTACTGATAAATTAACAGGATTGGAAGAACTACGCCGACGTGATGTTATTCGTCCACATTCATCGCGTTTTGCACTTTCCTGTTCCTCATCCTCCCTTTCATCATTGCTACTTGTAGACATGCTTTCTTTTTTTATACTCAGTGAATCTGATTCTCCCCGTTCTTTATCTTTACTATAACCTGCCCCTGGTGTAACTCTTTCACTTTCCGAGTGTGATGATCCTGATGGTGCCTCATGTTTACTACTTTCATTACTGTTTATATCTGTTTTGAGAGTTTTTGCTTTTAATCTATCACAAGACCTGTTTCTTTCCTCTGCTTTTTGGCGTTCTTTTGTAGATTTCCATACATCTGATTTAATTTCTAAAAGTTCAAATAATTCTTGCATATCATCAATTTCTCCAGACTGAAATAATACAATATGTTGTTAATTTCTTATCCTAAAAATAGTTACATCAAGGATATTTTAATGAACAACTATTATAAGTGAAACGTTTACTATACAAACCTCTATATATGCCTGTCCGCTGTACAAGAAAACGAGAAGGTGCCTCATAAGCGTGCTGTTGATGCCAGACATGTGGATTGTAACTGGATTCTCGACTGATGGTGTATCATCAAGAATTTTTCTGGAAAACAATAAAACAATGATCAGCTTTATTTATAATAATATCTTTTTCTTAGGAGACTACAAATATATGTATTTAAAATCATGTAAATTTTTACTTAAATTAAAAATAATATGGTTAAAATATTTGTTTTTAATATTTACTATGAAAAGATCATTTATTTGCAAGAATATGGGTGTCATAAGTTTACGATTGTAGTACTTAGATGAGAATTGTTATGCGATTTCTCTTGCTATGATTTTAAAAATATATATTTATAAGACGAAGAAAACTAGTTATTTTGCAAATTTCCGCGAACTTTTAAGTGTACCTTTGTGATGTTACTGAAAGGGAAAACATATAAGCGGCGTAAGAAATGGAACAGACTTACAGTAGATCTGAAAAATAATGAATACACCAGCGGCACAGTTATCCATCCTCGTCCACCACACTTAACACCATACTTTATATCACGACAGCACCAAACACACAATTTCACTCAAAGTACTCAAATTACACTCAACGAGAGCCACAGTAGTACTCAAAGTACACTCAACGAGAGCCGCAGTAGTACTCAAAGTACTGCTGCGGCTCTCGTTGAGTATAGTAGTATTCGTGTCTCCTGAAGATGCTTCGGTTGTGAAGTGAAATATGCGTTGAGTGCGTGAATTGTGTGCTTTTGCGCTTGGTGCTGTCGTGGTTTAAATTGTGGTGTAAAGTGTGGTGGACAAAGCTGGATAACTGTGGCGCTGGGGTCTTCATTATTTTTCAGACCTACAGCTATGGTGAGTTTGTTCCATTTCTTACGCCTCTTTTATATGTTTTCCCTTTCAGTAACATCACAAAGGACACTTAAAAGTTCGCAGAAATTTGCGAAATAACTAGTTTTCTTCTTATCGACAATGGATTTCCGCAAAGTAACGCCTGAATCTATAAACTATACTTATAACATAATGCCGGATTTTCAATTAATGGGTGCTCACTAAATCTTACTTGACCAATTAAAAAAAAAAACTAGCTCCTAAAAAAGTTACATGGTTAGCGAGTTATCAATGTCGATCCATTTGCCTCAATTTCTCTCTCTCAATCCTTTGGGATTAGGATTGGCTAATACATAATTTTGAAAATCACGTGTATGTTTGTAAATACAAATAATATACAGAATTATTTGGTATTTGGTCCCCGTGTTAATCCAGGCCCAGATATAATAATCAAAGTAGACCAACTGCCTCACTATTAGGCATCTCGTAAAAGGTGAGAAAAAGGTCACTAGCACCGTGACTGCTAACTGAGTGTTAGAGGAACATCAACTAGTTAGTTGTTCTATGATCTAACAAACAAAACAATTTATCTTACCTTATTAACGGGCTAGCAGCAGCCATGACGATGCGATGCGCGGCCAGGGGAACGGCGTCGTCACAAACCAGCACCAAGTCCGAGTATCTGGCACCTCGCCACGCCGCGCCTACCTCGTTTAGGATGCAGGCGTGGTGTTTGCCATACGTGAGAGTCAGCAGGCCCTCGCCCATCATTCCAGCACTGGAAACAAAATAATGACTAAATTAGTATTTTAAGAGGCTGTTTTATAATTTGCAATTTTTTCTCATTACGGCAGAATATAAAACAATTTAGCTACCGAAAAAGACAAAAATACTTATATAATAAATGAATGTGTTTTAATTAGCTCTTTTCGAATAAATGAGTCATGAAATATACCAAGCTACTGATTTTATAACAAAATTTGCTTTTAATCATTTTTTAAACGGCGAATTTATCTGAGTTGATTATCGGTCAATGAGGATGACATATCTCGGCCGTCAAAAACTGCTGTAATCATATAATAAAATATAATATGGACAAATTATATCTAAGAAATCAATTATATTATTAATATATTTTTATAAACATTTAAAACTTTAATTGTTAGGTATTTTAAAATAGGATGTTTGTTCTATTTATCGGACTAATATTTGTACATAATTAGTTAATATATAAGTTAAACCTTTTATATTTTCAATATCAAGGATTAAGAAATAAATTGAAAATTTAATGAAACTTAATATTACATAAGTAATCGAATCCGCATAGTAGCGTGCCCTTTCCTGCGCACATGTTTAATTAGACTCAAGTTGAATCGTAGTTTCGTGATTTTAAACATTGTTCTGCACGATAACTTAATCTCTGATTAAGTGAAATCAGATCGAAATTAAGGTTTTTCAGAATATTTTCGGTTCATTAGTCCCAAACTGTGTCAGACTGAAAACTAACGATGAAAAGGAAGACAAGGTTGCAATCAGCGAAGTGTTAATCGCTAAATGTTTTATTACTAATGTAATTCTAACTGTAAGTTAAACATACATTAGTAAAATGTTATTTGTTGAAGTACAATTACTATTTAAACATATTTACCAATCTGATAAAAAGGTTGAAAGGTGAGATCAGTGTAAATTAACTGAATAATGAGATCTCTCACCGTCAAATATGTGGTAGAGAGTGTGTCGTAATGCAACCTTGACATCATAAAGTTTTGCAATTTTATAACAGTACAATTACCTAAGATCGTTTAAAAGACTATCAACAAACTTCTTTCAGATTGTGAGGACATTTAGTAAGAGTTGGTTCAGAAGCATTGTTCGCAATTGCTAAGCCATTGTTACATGTTCTCAGTTAGAAGTCATATAAAATTGCGATGGATGTCTGCGTAAAATAATATTTAGAGGTAATGTTCCACCACATGTTAAGCGTGCCAGTGGTACTTTTGTCACGACTTTGTAATTATGTTCCTACTTGATTCTGTCTCAGATTGCTAAATAGTTACTTCCTTCTGTACTTGAGTGTTGTAACTCTGAGATTATTTTGACCAACAAAAAACATCATTACAATAATGAATTCGTATAATAAAACCAGATCTTTTTCTTCAAAGATTTTTGAATATTTATATCTCAGCGTTCGTTTTCCAAATCCAAAGTTAATTTTTTATTTGTTTCATGTAATAATTATTTACCAAGCGTATAATTTTCGTATGCTGAGTAATTTAACAAAATAAAATATTCTTACGTAAACTGGTATTACATCAGTAAAGTAGTCAAATATACTTTCACAGTCCACGATAAGATAATTGAAAAGGTTTTAAAGATTTGCAAGAAATATTCTTGAGGGTCAAAAATACGTACTGGGAAAGTAGTTGAAAAATGTATTTTCCAGTGGATAGTCCATGGACTTACATAAGATGGTAAGGCCGCCCTACTCTCTTCCTGCTATAGTCACCGTCGGTTGATTAAAAAGGATAAGTTCTCGATAAAATTGCGCTCACATACTGACCCTGACGCCAGAAGGGTTTCAGTATCATATTTAATGGTTATCACTTCACATCAAGGTTATACAGACCTTTTTGATAATAATATTAAGTTTCAAAGCAAGATAATAAACCTTAAGGTAAACTAAATGATCCATTAATATTATCAATAAAAATATGTGCACCCACACTTTTATTCGTTATAATAATAATTAATGGGAATTTTATATTGGCATTTATGAATGTTTGGTATTCCTTTGCGCTGGGAAGTTTTGGCTAAAACTTGGTTCAAGTATATTTAACCAGATTTAACACATGAGCTGTTTTATAACTTCGAATAATACCTACATTGTTTTCTTAGTACTCAGAAAACAATAATCACGCAGATTGTTACTTGTAAAGTTCGTAAAATATTTTTTTAAATATTTTAAGTTATATATTCTCACCCAATTTTACAGTATTTTTAAAATTAATTACTATAGCAGGTCAGTTTATATACATTTTAATAAACTCTTAAAAGATTATTCTACAAAAAGCAAATTGATAACATCAATATTTTATTGTGTAGTCAGCGACTGTGTCACTATCATATCATCGTAACTGCGTGGTGGAAGAGTTACTTAACGACTCACTTGACTTTGATACTGTAACACCTTTATGGTGTTACATACAAACTGGCAGCTTTGTCTGCTTTCAAATGTAGAATTCTTTTGTTTAGAAAAAGCAATACGATAGAATAGGAGTGTTCTTTATGATTTGACGGGGGATAGACACATCCCCGAGAAATAAACGAAGATATATTACGAAAGTCTATTATTAAAGAATCCTGAAAAATCTTTCTTGTCTTCGGTACCTCGAGCAGCCAAGCGAGTATAAAAGAAGATTCCCTAGTAAAAGGGGATACTATTGGTGGAGTAACACGTCCGGCTGATAGGTCGCCGGGCGGCCGTTACAAGTTGGCGGAGGCGCCGTGCAGTCGCTGTGTGTAGTCGCTGTGTGAAGTCGCTGTGGGAAGTCGCTGTGTGAAGTCACCACGTTCAGTCGCTACGCGCAATCGCTACGCTGAAAAAAAAAAAAACCAGGAGAGCTAAGTATTGTGGTCAGAGGGTAAGAGTTAAGATGGAGGCCATCAAGCGCTTCAACGGAACGCAGAATTTGGCGTTCGCAGAGTTTATTAAAGACTTTAAGACGGTCGCGGCAATAAATAAATGGGACATAGAGAGCTTACCTTTACTTCTGGGATTATATCTTGATGGTCCGGCGTTAGCATTTTATAAAATGATATATACCGACACGGCCAATTTCAATGAATTATGTATAAAAATTGAAAACGAATTCCCTATTTCGATAAATTATATGGAGCGATTTTATGTATCCAAACAGGGCCGCGATGAGGAACTACTAACATATTTTTACAGACTCAGCGACATCGCAGCCAAAGCTGAGATTTCAGACGTAATTTTCATAAAACAATTCATCGAAACGATGTTACCCTCGCTAAAAGAAAAGCTAGGAATGAGAGTGTATTCGTCGCGAGAAGAATTACGAAACACAATCATTCAATACAACGAGGTCTTTGGGGGTCAAATGAGAGCGAGTAACCTTCCTTTACAACCGCCAATGGGGGTACAACAGAAGGTGAAATTCAGGGAGGAACCAGACATCCTGCCCGGTACGCCCATACGCTCGCAGGCAGAACGTCCACAGCCGTCAGAAGTTTTTCACACGCCCCGGTATAATTTAAGGCCGAGACGTTATGAAAGAACGGCCTCAAACACACGTAATGATTTCAGACGCAGCCCGATGACACCACAACACCCAAACGTACAGGGACGCCGCCAATGAATGAAACGCGGGAGATGAGAGCTGCGTCCCAAACAGATGAAGATCTCCCGACGGAAAGCAAAGGTTTGTCCAGTCCATTTGTACAGGTCATAACTAAGGGTCGTTCGTGTTCGGCGTTAATCGATACGGGAGCAGATATATCGTGCATGTCAAATGATCTCGCGGAACATCTAAAAATAACATTCAAAGATGATGCACCCAATAGGCATTTTGTAAAATCGCTAGGAGGATCGTTACTAAATGTGATAGGAAAGACGTGTGTAAATTTAATGATAAATAGCAGTATTTTTGCGAATGAAATGTTAATAATAGAGAATATTAAAACTAAACTTATATTAGGTCGAGATTTTCTGGAAAAATATGATGCTGTAATAGACTTTTCAAAGAATTTCATATGTCTTAAACAGCGTTGCTATGTAGATTTCATTAATCCCTCATCGCTACGAAATAATGATGATCTTTCCAGTATGGACGGCTACCATAGAAACGTTGTAAATAGTAATGTCACTGATGTAAATAAATCATGTAATTTGTTAAAACCGGATTACATGTATTACGTGAATTATGTAGAGAAAAACGAGGATAAATTATATCCGCACGTAAATTTTAGAAATGAATGCGAAATGGATGAAATTAACATTAATCCGGACTTATGTAAAAAGCAAAAGAATATGTTACGAAATCTATTTAGTAAGTATAGGAAATGTTTCGCATTTAGGCCCACAGAATTAGGTAGGTGTAAACTAACAGAAATAGAAATAAAAACGGTAGACCACCCGCCATATCGTGTCTCACCTAAACAACTAGAAATAATCAATACACAAGTGAGAGAAATGTTAGACAACGGTGTCATTCGCGAATCTAAAAGCTCTTATGCTTCCCCAGTAGTGTTGGTGCGGAAGAATGATAACACATGGAGATTCTGTGTGGACTATCGTAAGTTGAATAAAAAGGTGGTGACAGATAGCTATCCATTGCCTATTATAGAGGACATTTTAATATATCTTTCGGGTGCCCACTATTTCGCTGATTTAGATTTAAATTCTGGCTATTGGCAACTTGTGATTTCGGAAAGTGATAGGCACAAAACGGCATTTATCACACCGTCAGGATTGTATGAGTTTAACGTGTTACCTTTTGGCTTAAAAACAAGTCAAGCAGTATTTCAGCGTACAATGGATAAGGTATTAGGGGATATCAAATACAAGAATGCCATCTGTTATGTTGATAATATATTAATATGGGGGAAAACTTTCACAGAATTTAAGGAAGCATTAGAAAAGGTGTTAATGCGCCTTAAGGAAGCGAACCTTACGCTTAAACCAAATAAATGTAGTTTTGGGTATGGAAAGATAAGTGTGTTAGGGCATGAAATATCGGGGGATGGTATTCGACCAGATAGCAGGAGATTAAAGGCGATAAAAGAGATGCCTGCACCAACAAATGCAAAACAGGTAAAATCGGTACTTGGAGTATTCTCCTATTACCGTAAGTTCATTAATAATTTTGCCAAAATTGCTCTACCCTTAACAAAATTACTAAAGAAGGGGTCGAAGTTTTGTTGGTCCTCGGAACATCAAAACGCGTTTTCCATTATCATAGATCGAATGTGTAACCCGCCTATTTTAAGTCATTATTCTAGTGATAAGGATGTTTTAACTAGGTTGTATATAGATGCTAGTGGAGAAGCTCTGGGATGTTGTCTAATGCAAGGAAAAATAAAGATGCATCCGATATCGTATGCATCGAGGAAGTTGAGTGAGGCAGAAAAGAAATATTCCACTACTGAGAAAGAATGTTTAGGTCTAGTATGGGCGTTAAATTATTTTAGGCATTTTTTATGGGGATTGAAGTTCCAAGTCGTAACCGATCACAAGGCGTTGTGTGGGCTTAAAGATAGGAAGGATATGAATGGAAGGTTGGCGAGATGGTCACTGAGCATACAAGCATATGATTTCGATATTGTGCATTGTGCAGGCAGAGAGAATGTAGTTGCCGACTTTTTAAGTAGAAACCCGTTGAATGTAGAGAGTACAGCCGAGAACGCTCAGAAAGAACAAGAGGATGGTTTGGAAGTGTATAAATTAGAGGTAGTTAAGGTCCAAGAAGAGCAAGGGATGGATGAGTCATGTAGGCGTTGGTTATCTCGAGTAAGGATGAGCGATACCGGAATGTATAAGGGGTATAAATTGAAAGAAGGGATATTGTGTAAGAGAGTAAAGCGTGGACATATTATGAAAGATCTTGTAGTTATACCAAAGGGTTTGTTATGTGAGATCTTACAGGAACTGCATGATGACCCATGGTCAGGGGGTCGCTTGGGTTTGGCAAAAACGTTATGTAAATTCAGAGATAGTTATTATTGCGAGAATGCTGAGAAGGAGATCGAGAAGTATGTAAAAACGTGTAGGTTGTGTCAAGAAAGAAAAAAGGTCAAACAAGTAGCTGAACTACAACCTATAACTGTGACCCATATGATGCAAAAGGTAGGAATCGATATTTTAGGGCCTTTTAGAAAATCTTTAAACGGGAATAAATATATTATAGTTTGTGTTGAATATGTGTCGAAGTATGCGATATGTAAACCGGTACAAAGAGTTACAGCAGAGAAAGTGAGTGAATTTCTGATTGAGGAGGTGTTTTGTAGATACGGAGGTGTTAAAGAGGTAATTTCTGATAGGGGAGCAGTATTCACGTCACACCTAGTGAAAGAAACTGTGAATCGATTTGGGGCAAAGTCGCGATTTAGTACGGCGTTTAGGCCAGAAACAAATGGGTTAGTAGAGCGGTTCAATAAAACGCTGGTTCAAATGTTATCGATGTATGTTGCCAGGGACCAACGAGACTGGTGTAGATTTGTGCCATTAGTATGTCATGCATATAACACTAGCAAACAATCAACCACTAAAGTTTCACCATATATGATGATGTACGCTAGGGAACCGATATTCCAAAGCGACATGGGGGTAAATGGGGATAGTCAAAGCCGAGAAGTAAATTATGCCGAGAGACATAATTTACAAGGTGCGTTAGTTCGGAAGGCAGTACAAAACATTAGGAGGGCACAAGTTAGGCAAAAGAGATATTTTGACAAAAGGGCTAAGGTAAAGGACTTTTCACCGGGACAATTAGTATTAGTATATACACCAAGACGGGTGGACAATAGGAGTTTGAAATTATGTAGGTTATATAAAGGGCCGTTCAAAATAGTGGAAAGAATATCTAATGTAAATTATGTAATTACGAAGTTAAGCAATAGGAGATATAGAGATATTGTACATATAAATAGGTTGAAAGCATTTCATGTACGTATGTAAAAAAAATATATAGTGTACTTATAGTCATTCATTGTAATAAAAAATTGTTACATTTTAGACCATTACTTTTGTTTGGGCTTATATATGAGAATACTAATACTTGTATTTGTTTCATGTAATATGACGGGGCTCAACCAATGCTGTGATGATGGACCGAAGCAAAAAGAAAAAAGATGACCAAAAGAATATTAAATGAAGAAATGTCATGTTTCCAATAGCAATGTATTCCTCTCAAGTTCTTCCGTTCAATAATAAAGTCTTATGGGGGTATAATGTATACTAGGGACAGAGCCGCCTTAGTATGAAGTCGAAAGAGTCAGTATAGGTTAAGGGTTGAAAGTCTTTTGAAGGGGAGTTCAACTTTGTAGTACGACATAGTCGACACAAAGGATATCTGTATAGGATATACATGAACTCGGATGGTTATGGGAGACATTGCAATGATGGTTTAGTATGGTTCAGAGTAAGGAATATTTATGATCGTGATATATATATATTGGAGCGAGCTCGATGTTGAGAGGAAGTAATACTTCAATCTTTTTTCTTTTGGTCCACCAGAGAAAAGAAGTTTGAATTGTTATGCCTTTCCATCTCTTATTATCTCTTATACAGCTAGAGCCCTTCAGGCTAAAGTGTAATAAAATAATAAATGTTTGCGGTAGGATAGGTTAGGTGAGGGGACTGTGGTCTGTCTTTTAGAGGGGTTTTGGGAGACCAAAGTTTGTGCCATGGTGTGGTGGTAATGGTCAGAACCACACATGGGGCAAACTATCTTTTAGGAAAAGACAGTCCCACCAAAATGTACCTTCCCCTCGTAGGTAGGGCAATCAGGATAGGGATAGGTAGGCCATATGAAGGGAGACAAATGCCCCTCCAGTTTCAGCTGCTCCCACCTTGGGGGGTAGCTGATGTAACACCTTTATGGTGTTACATACAAACTGGCAGCTTTGTCTGCTTTCAAATGTAGAATTCTTTTGTTTAGAAAAAGCAATACGATAGAATAGGAGTGTTCTTTATGATTTGATGGGGGATAGACACATCCCCGAGAAATAAACGAAGATATATTACGAAAGTCTATTATTAAAGAATCCTGAAAAATCTTTCTTATCTTCGGTACCTCGAGCAGCCAAGCGAGTATAAAAGAAGATTCCCTAGTAAAAGGGGATACTATTGGTGGAGTAACACGTCCGGCTGATAGGTCGCCGGGCGGCCGTTACAATACCACCGCCTTAACCATTCCTACCGCAATAGTGTCGGAGTTGTCCCTGAGAGTTCAGTCGGTCCATGTTGGCTATGCTACACATATCCCTTACGGGGTAGGCAGAGAGAACCGAGTGCCATACATCACGATCCTTGCAGGCTTGTCTCGCTTCCTCCACATTTATCACTCTCTTCATACACACACGCCGGTTGCGAAGACTCTTAACACCGCCTTCGGACAGTACTCGATCATCTGATCGTGGTATGTCAGTCTTGGTCTTCCCCGGTACCTACATCCTTCCACATTCGCATTGTATATCTGTTTTGTTAACCTTTCATCTACCATTCTTTCTAAATGTCCGAACCAACGGAGCATGCCCTTTCTCATCTTTATACCGACACTTTCTTGCTATGTTATGTCATAAAAAAACAAGGTGGTACAGTTCTGCATCGTATCGCCTAAGTACCATCGGCTCACTCGTTCCTGCTACACCGTACACTGTAGTTCCTGCGCTTATCAGTTGCGTGCTACCTTGGGAGGATAAGGTAGCCGAAAAAAATTATATCGGTAGTCTTGATAGAAAGTAATAACCAAAAAGGCTTCTACTTACTAGACTACCCGTTGGTCGAGTGGTTAGCGAACCTAACTACGAATCGGGGAGGCTCGGCTTGGATTCCCAGCAGGGGCAAACATTTGTGTGATGAGCATAAATGTTTGTATTTCCTGGTTTGGGTGTTTATTAAATATATTTCAGAATTTATATATGTATTTCTATGTATTAGTGTCGTTGACTAACATCCATAACACAAGCAAATAATTTGCTCACTTTGGGGTTAGATCAGTAAATGTAATTTGTCCCGTGAATATTTGTTATTTGTTATTATTATTTACAAAAAATCAAAAGGCTCTTTTGCAGAAGCCATTGCTCATTATCCTAGATATCAAAAATATTACCAATGCGTGACCATAATTTGACCGTTGGCCAATCATGCACCTTATACAAGTTATCTGTCAAGAACACAGTTCATTCTTTAAATGGTCTCCGTCCAAAACAATTCGCAAGAGAATTATTATAATTATTTGAATATTGGTTTGTAGATAGTGAGTTCATGAAAAAATGACAAAGTGTATCTGGCAACTGAGTATTGTTATATTTTCAGGTCGGCGCAAGCGCAACGATGCGCGTCAGGCTCGCCCGCCATTGTTCGTGTGAAACCGAATGAAACGAATGTGAAATGCCTGTACTTGAGCAGGGTCGTTAAACGTATCTCTGAATTATTCACAGTGATTGATTTTGCAAAAAAAAAAAAACGTTCTACGGTATTTAAAAAGTTGGCATTTTTATTTAATACAGGTCTTTTAATGCGGCTTCAAAAAAGCATTAATATGAATTAATATTACAATATATTGTGTAGGTATATGAGTTCTTTTATTTTAATGTAATTTACTTAAGTTGATTTTGTACTGAACATACTTTTGTCACGAATAATAATTATTAAGACTACTATTGGTTTTATTACCGAAAATAATTCATTAACCAGCCATGATTATTTACAGCGAACTCTAGCGACTAGTGAGTGAAATACAATATCGTTTAAAGTACACTCCAACACACTAGATGGCGTTAATAACTTCAGTGATAAGATAATAGATGGCGTAACATTGATTAAAAGAGCAACGAAATTGAATGAAATGCAACGTTCACCTTTGTAGGTACACTAGTGAATGCTAACCTTGCTCCGTTTACTTAAGTCACTTTCACCAATTCTTAAATGATTAAATTTCCGTAAACAATTATCGAGTAAAATTAATTACTACGAATAATAAAAGAACGGTAGGAAATAATTTTTAGAAACCTAACGTTACAGTAAAAATATCTTCTTTAAACTATATGTTTTACTATAACATTAAGATATGTACAATAAAAAAATTAATTAACAGATAAAAATGGATTGCGTGACTATCAGCTGTCAGTTCATTTTGTTTTTAAAAACTTAAATCGTGTTTGTTGGTGTTACATTTTCATAGGTCAGTTCGATTGCGTGGTCCCCGAAATTTAAGAACCTTTATTTATAAAAATGTTTCATCTTCATATCATGTATCTATTAATGGTGTCACTTTCATTCTTATATGAGTGATGACGTTTAAAAGACAGGCTTACAGCCACAGCTCAAAACAAAATACGAGTAAGTTTTTATTAATAGCACTAGGATAGTTGTAGGAGGCAGAAATTCATTATTAAAACTTCTTATCAGAATTAAGAAAATGTCAGTCTAGCAATATTTTTGTGTTAAGTATAGAGAAAGCGTTAACTATCTTGTAAAAAGTCAGCCCATCGTTTTAAACTAAATTTATAAGCACCATCGTATCAGATAAATTATCCTATAAACCTAAAAATGAGCAGGTCCTTTAATATTCAACAATCATATTGTGGCTGAAGTCCTATCTTTCAATTGGATAATAATTGATGTCATTGTTATATAATTAAAAAAAAATACTTATCACCAACAAGAACATCCAAACAATTTTAGATATAAACAGGAAGCATTACGAGATCTTGCTGTATGTTAACAAGAAGCAATAAAAATATCTCAATCAGTAAAAGAATCAAGTGTACAATTCAAGGCTAAATCATAAAAGAAATATAAACTTGCGTTACATAATTCTGCCCACACTAATTAAACACGTACTGCCGAGAATGGACATGTCACATTATCATAGTTCACTTTGTCCATAGTTATACGTCTCAGTGATAGGACTTTTAATTCGAAAATATAATAGAGGTTGCTCGAGTTTTATCGATATTTTTCTTTTTTTTATCCCTTGATAAAATTTGATCATTTAAGCCGGTATACTAGTAATGTCATTTATAAGATTTAATTTATTGCCCCTACTTTCTATCAAGGGGATGTGTTATATCTTTTGTAATTGGTTCTGTTACAAATGTTACAATACAAGAGAGGTTAAGGAATAAGGATAGTAGATCCAGCCTTTTAGTTTGACGTCTCGATGATAATACAAGATAACGAGTAATTTCAGTTATTTATTAAATCTTTTACTTATACTTTTAAAAATATATATACACAAACATAACTTATATACTTTACCATAAGTTATATATATAATACATATAAGTTATGGTAAAAATCTTCTTATTATCAAACATAACTACATATTTTGACTTCAAGTTTTTATCTCTTATAAATATAAGCTATATACTATAAAGTTGTTTATATAATTTTAAGTTTTTTTTAATTTGTGTACTTCTGACTTATAAAAATAATTTTAAATCTATGAAACAAGGTCGTAGGTTTAATCAGCTCTATATTATTTAATATTTTGTGATACCTTTACTGTCTATTATAACTTAACTTCCATGTTTTTGTTGACTATTCTTTGTAACATAAACAGTTTTCACGCAGGGGTTTGCCCAGGTGCATTTTTAATTATGTATTTATCCGGAAACTTACTATTTTCGGAATGAAGTGTAATCTAAATGTGCAGTGCAGTTTATCATAAAATTCATTATTCAGGTATAAAATTATTTGCGTCAAATTTTATCCAATTCTTTTAAGCTAAATATACAATATAAATACAAAACATATAAACTTTTACATTTTTAATATTAGTAAGAATGATCGTTTTTATTATTATCGATAGGTACAAAATACATCGTTAAGTCCCTTTGATGGTTCAATTTTTGCCTTGAAACGACCTATCATCGTACATAACTATCCATTAATGGTCTATGTATTATTGTAGGAATTGTCTAGAGGATAGTAGTGAGCAGCGTGTAGCGCCGTATAATTGGATATAATTACGTTGATTTACATGGAGGTATATCAATGCTATAGCCTCAATAAATTGTTATCCATCCGGGAAACCCTTGAAGGTTTCAATCCGAATTTAGGCCTGGCACGCGTTCTGCATTTTTTTATTATCGGCTTTCGTGTGTGTAATAACACCTTGGCAGCTATATGTAAAGAATTTCTCTCGCACACATGGTGTGTTTGAACGTTAAAAATAAACATTATATGTCATACATTTATGTTTATTTTTTTAAATCATAGGTTAGCATGCAAGCTGATATTGCATTGCAAGGATGGATTTCGTAATAAACAGAGAATATTGTAGTAATAATATATTATCTGCTTAATGTTATTGTTTTCATGTTATACCCCACTTTTTTCATATTAATGCATTCACCATTTTTTTTTATTATTAATGCATGAACGACTAATTAATAATCGTAATTTATCTTAAAACTTTTAAGTATCATCATGCCCTTTTTTCTTGCGGGGTACGCAGAGTTAGCCGAACGTTTAAAGATTTTTCAGTTAACCAAAATTCGTCGGTTTGTTGGTTGGCGAGATTAGTGGTGATCGCATCGCCGCATTTTCCGACCTAATTACAATTATTGACTATTTCGACGGGTCCTACGTATGTTTACTCGTGCAATCCGCAAAACAACGGAAACCATTTTTTTGCGTCAAAAACCTTAAAATTACCTTATATTTGTCTTCATGTAGTAATGTATTTAAAAATTGTACAAAAGCACAAATTTTCAAATACTTCTATTGATTTATATCAAAATAACAAGCTATAGAACGTTTAATTCGCTCTCTTGAAAGTTGTGTTATTGCACTTGCATTAGTATACGTACGTTCTATTGTTCCCAGTCGTTTTCTAGTGTTAACCGGGAGCGACGGCTTTACGTGCTCATCCCAGGCACGGGAATAGTAATACATCTCCCCGCACAGACTCCGAGCTGCTAGTGAGATTTTAGGATTTTAATAAAATGTCGAAAAAACCTGAATAACACTTGTGCCTGTTTCGGGGATGGAACGCGGACCGTCACGAACTAAGGCGAATAGAATCGATAGATTACGAGGCAGTCAAACTTTGTAATTATTTTAAAATGAAGGTTTTAAAATTTTTTAAATGATTGATTTCATTGAATACTCGTTGATTGCTTTAATTTTTCCTGTCAATCTTTTGCTTCACTACAGATGAAGACGCAATTTTTCTTTAGCTATTTCGAAAGACTTCTTGCCGTTCTGCCAGGCAGGTCGTAAAAGGCGTGTCACTACCATCGTGACTACTAGGTGGTAGAGTTCCACAACGTCTTACCGGGTATTTGGTACCACCGCCTTATCTATTCCTGCCGCAGTAGCGTCAATGCTTGTCATTGTCGTGTTCCGGTTTAGAGAATTTCGTAGCCGGTAGACTTATGTATGTGGCATTGCCATCCCGTCACATGGATAGCAACGTATCATTTGTATCTTTGGTGTCTATAGGCAATGCTTCTTCTTTCCATCAGGAAAGCTATCTGGTTTGCTACCTAATGATATAAAAAATAACTACTTAATTCTACAACGCATGAGTTTCAATTTGTAGTTTTGGGTAACAATAAATGCATCACCTAAAGGACACGGGCGAGATACATGGTTTTTTTTAGTTATTATCTTAAAGTTTAATATATTCTGTAAGATTCTATAGCAACTTCTTAACTTATTCGCATTTAATAAATATTTTTCAAACTTGGGGGAATAGTAGCGAAATAAAGTTCTGAATTTAGGTAAAGTTAACGTACGTATTCACCTTAGTAGTCTATTTTGAGGTTTGTCATTGGGTGTCAAAGTCAAAGTCAAAACATTTTTATTCAAATTATCCTTTACAGGCACTTTTGAAGAGTCAACATTTTTTGAGTTACTACCGGATCGAAAACGCGGCCACACACTGAGAAGATCCGGCGGAAGAAACTCAGCAGGCTTGTCTTTTAGTGTAACTGGTAATCTTAGAAATCTAGTCAGATGTACCAAATTATGACAAAAATTACACACAAAGAAATTAGCTTTAAACTATTCTTTAGTACAAAATAGGCAGATATATTTTTTGATACTTATAATGAAAATTATGATAAATAAACTTGCTGTGTAATTAAAATTTTATACAATGGTATCACTTAAATATGGTGGTAGAAGTCAATCAAAGTGCCAATATTTTCTATATGATTGATTCTGTATGATATTTTTCTAGCGTAAAAAACCGTAAAAAATATTCTAGTTTATGTTATATTCGTCATTTCGAAAGACACAAAAGAGAAGCACAAAACTAAAACCGCCTGTGTTCTTTCAGTTTTGTATCTAATATTTTCTGCGGTAGGTTTAAACGTATTTACGAATCAGATGAAATTAGTTTTAAAATTTCCTATTATTACCGGAACAAATTTGTAATAAAATTTCCATATGTAATGAAGGAAATAAAGAAAACAAACAAGGTGTAATTAAAACATTAGAATATAACATCAAAGTGATAAATTGTGAGATTATTTAGTTTATATTCGCCTTTGTAGTCATTTGTTGCAAAGATAAACGTCTCCATGTCGAGCAGTCACTGGTATCACAAATTGCTTAGATGACAGCAAAAATTAATTACCAATGTCGCAGGAAACAATAAGTAAATGTAGACAGTTAAACATCGAAAACTAGTTTACGAAACCAAAGCGTTGTCGGTGTTGCAAGCTATGAAATTGTAGCCGCCACTGTTGGCCCACTGGAGCGTGGAATTGAGAAAAAGTTTTCACTTTCCCTGCCTCATTGCTAAATAATTGAAAGTTGCGTTATTAACCTACGGACGGCTTCAGTTATATCGACTGCTATTTATTTGTTACATTGTTTCACTGCAATAATGGTTATTATTTGTTTTATTAGGTAGTATATTCCGTATTTATTCCTATCAGCTAGTTATCATTTCTCTCTCATCTTTACCATTTGCATCTGTGGCCAAAAATAAACACCGGACTAGCAAAGAATCTTTACCGTTTTAGATGTCTATAGCTGAGTTGTTAGTTTATTTATTTTTGTAATGCTTTGCTAAAAATTTAATATTTAAAGTGAAAGTTGTTTGTGTTAAAATTTTGTCCCCCATGTTGTTCCAGGCTTCTTTGAAGAATAGCGACCGATTGGCTATGCGAGTCACTACCATCGTGGCTACTAGGTGGTAGAGTTCTACATTGTCTCGCTCAGGTCCGGTACTACCGCCTTACCTATTCCTGCCATAATAACGTCAGTACTTGTCGCTATCGTGTTCCGGTTTGGATGGTAAGGCAGCCGGTAAGCTTATGCATGTGGCATTAGACCTCGTTACAAGACAGCAACGCACCATTAACATCTTTGGTGTCTATAGACGATGGTTGACTCTTTCCATCAGGAGACCCACCTGCTTGTTTGCCATGTTATGACATAAGAAAAATGTGATAGGAGGCTATAAGTAGGCAATATAGCATAGGCAAAAAGGATAAAGTAGTGGTCTATCAAAAAAGAGAGGGTCATATATTCAGGGCATGGAACATTATCAAGTAAATTTAAAACTCGTAAAACCACAGCAGGACATGAGAATCAAAGTTCCAATGTATTTGAACTGACACTACTGTCATAAGACTAGACCGGCTTCGTCTACTTGACTCTACTGTAGTGACTTTATAAGGAAACTCAGCTATCATACATTACTTAATAATTCTTCTTGTAAAAGTAATACTTAAGATATACCCGTATAAGGTGGGATATTGATGAATTGTGACAGAAACAGGCTATGTTTTCATATTTTCAATGTTAATTGTAATATTTGTCTCCACTTTTTATAGCACGTCAACAGCCGTCAATAACTTTGAAATGTCATGAAGTAAGCGATTGTGATTGCTGTTGACTTCCACTGGTTGATTGACGACTGGCGTACAATTTGTTGATCTAAATTATAAAGATTAAAATCAAATGTTTACTCTGGTTGTTACAGGTACCTTTGTATTGAGAGATGAGGAAATGTTTGTCAACGATACTAGTATCAGATGAAACATAAAAAGATTATAGAAGGATAAAATTGTAAATTTTTGAAAGTTCTTAAAAGACATCAACGAGCTGGAGAACGCTGCGTCTTATATGTCTATGCGTGATAAATTTACGATCATGTCTATAATATTGTAATGTCACCAATATCATGGATTCCTAGATAGCTGCTATTCAAATATATACATCTATATACATATAATAAAATCGTAGGAAAGTCAATGTCCGGGGTAAACTCAAAACTACTGCATGGATTTACTTCAAATTTTGCATGAATATTACTAACATGTCGGGTTAACATATAGGCTACATATTATCACGCTATCACCTACAGGGGAGCTGTGCGGAGTAAACGAATTCCGCACGAACGAAGTCGCGGGCAACAGCTAGTATATGAGTCGAATAACTTGCTGATAATAGCATATTTCGACATAAAAAAAGAATATGAAAAGTAATTTATTTATATTCAAATAATATTACGCTTTTAGAATTACTATTAATTACGGAGAATACCTCGTTTTGTTTAAAACTCATTCGGGATATTTTTTTTTTGATAATAATTAATACCGTTGTGCTTTAAGAAAAATGTTTTTCTCTTAAAAATTTTTTTTTATGTAACTATTCGCCAAAGACAATATTATTCGGTATTCGACGAATAACAAAAAAAGAGGAGCAATGCCGAATACCGAATATTAGCGAGTATATATATATATATATATATATATATATATATATATATATATATATATATATATATATATATATATATATATATATATATACATACACATATGAGTATGAAATTGTGAAAAAGTGCAGAAAGCTAATATTATTATATAATATGCATTAGAAACACATAAAATTAATAAAAATAAACATCACACACATTATGTTAATGTTTTCAAACTTGAAAGAGATATTATTGTTTAGATTAAGGTCGAATTTCGACCAGAGAGCGATCGTTAGATAAATAATTTTACCTGCAAAAGTAGATGAAGACTAATGTAAGAAATGGGCCTGAAAATTAGCTTTGTCGATTCTAAGTCATTGCAATTTATTCCGCAATGCGCACTTTGTATGTTGAAGTCAAAGATCAGATCGTACCTGCTTTTACTCCTTCACTTCTCATGTTGCTCAAAGAAAATAATAAATATACTATAGCGTTCACGTACATAAATAAACCATATAAAATATAAGGAAGAACAGAATGTAAAAAAATCAAATATAATAGTATGCTTTATAATCGTCACTGCTGTGCTAAAATATCAAAATAAACATAGTCAAAGTATGATACTCGTATATAGAAAAGTTATAAAACTTTACGTCTATAGTTTTTAGTATAAGTATAATTTTAATTTACATACATGCGCGTACATATACGCGTACGTTTTAAAGTGGTTTGTTTTTACAAAAACAAACCACTTTAAAACATTCAATTTAAAGACAAAAAACTATGGTCCTAATAATTTACATACACTCGCTATCCTTGCTCTCAGGGTTTGAATAAAAATTCCAGTTTGAATTTTTCAATATCGTATGCAAAATTTACGAATGTAAAAACTAATTATTGACGTATTCACTACAATCTACGATTTTTTGTAATGAAATAGGTCTTTAAATTGGAATCTTGCAACGGATGTTGAAATTATTCTGGCGTCATTTATCACAATTTTGTAACTATATTTATAGCTTACATAAATGCCAATGTGATTGTTAATTGGTTAGTCTATTTGAAGATATTTTTCTTAATTGAAATTATTTCGCGATAACATATTTAAGTGGATTTACTTTTATTTATGCGGCCTCAGAAAATATCATGACTCATATGACCAGAAACTCGTAGTGAGGTAATAAATAAAAGTCTGATTCTAATTTCTTAGATCTTAGGACAGTTAACATTTCATGAAGTCCACCCCGCAATAACAAAGTGATTGATTCGATCATCGCTAGTCGTTAATTCGGTAAGTTTGTTATATCTCTTACGCCAATATTATTGTCTTTAATTTATTTAACGTAACATAATTGTAGCGGTAGGTATCGTAGGAATAAATCCAAATCAGAAGAATCAGGATTTGGGAAAAAAAAACGGCTATGTAATAATTTATTTGCTGAAGCGCTAGCATATATTAATTCAATTTCCAATTCCGGACTCAAAGAGTGCACTCCAGCACCTAGTGCGGTGTGTGAATATTGGCCAAGGGATGCCTATCGCTTACCAGATTTTAAACTTGCTTTACCAATATCAGATAAGTAGTATTGGAACGAAGTTCCTTACGGCAGGCTTGGAGGGGATAGGGATTTTGCTGCGCGACCGAACTGAAAAAAATGTGATAGTAAAACCGTAAGAAAAATGCGTGGAATAAAAGCGTTAAATGAGACGTGCGCAGGCGCGACAGTCGCGTACACAAGCGGGTAGTGCCGTTTAGCCGAAGGAAGTTCGTTCCTACCTGGTGTCCCGCGACACCACATCATTTTTAAAGAATTTTACAATGGATTCCTTCACATGTGGGAATCTGTGGTAATGACGTGGCTGATCAGTTAGCTCGAAGTGCTGTAAGTGAAGGTGTTGAGATAAAGTGTAGACCTACAGCATCAGAATTATTGACCATAGCTAGACAAAAATGCTTTAATGTATGGGACAGATACTATGAGGAGAATTCATTGGAGAAAGGTGTGTGGTATAAAACTATTCAGCCACGTCCGCCACGTAAACCATGGTTTGATGGTGCCGGTCTTCCTAGGGAAATGCTAACTTGGGCGCTAAGAATTAAGTCTGGCCACTTACCACTAAATGAATTTCTTTACCTTATTGGAAAAAGATCCTCCCCATTGTGTGAAAATTGTGACAAACCTGAAGATATTATTCACTTACTAATGGAGTGCAATCAGACCATTGAATTAAGAAAAAAATTTAATTTAGACAAAATAAAAGATATAATCGAAATCAACCTCATACTGATAGAACCCTTGTCAATAAAGGCGAAAAATATTTACTTATTTATAAAATAATATTTAAAATTAAGAAACTATCGTATACTAAATAAACCCTTACGTATTTCCCTATGAGGCCGGCATTGACTAGTTTTGTCAAAAGGCCTCATTAAATAAATGAAAAAAAAAAATTAATATATTTTTTCTTAGGGACAAGTAATATTTATTATTTGTTTATAAGTAAAAGAATGCACCGTTGTACTATGGATTGCTGGTTAGCTATTATGCACGAATCATTTTAGAGTGGACCGTCGGGTAAAACATTATGTTTTTACTGTCTAGAAAAATCTCGGTCTGGTGGTGGTACTATATTAAAATCCTGTGTGTTGGAAAAGCATGTTATGCTGTTTGTCCCACTTATTGGATATAAGAACTGTCAACCGTTATTAGTTGGTAAGTGTGACGATAGGTATCACTACTCATCTTGCAAGCCAAAAAAATGGTGAATTAAGTAAAATTTGGGCTTCTAAATAGATACTCAAATTTCACATAATTCACCGTTTAGTTCACTCGGCAAGTGAACCGGTGTATTGATATGTATTTATTTAGTCTTTAACAAGGGCCATACCTATATATCGAAATAATATTTGATTATGCCGATAAATAAGTTGAAAGTTGTATAATGCAATTTTAATGCTATCAGCATAAAATGAATGTAAGCGCAAAGAATTTATGGTACAATTATATTGTCGAGTATCCAGGTTAGATCTCAGCATGGCCCGATGCGGTTGGGCCTCAAGGTTATCTGTCAGTCGGCCCCGATAGCCACAATTGCAGAAAATCCCATAAGGTACATGATCGAGACGTTTATATGCTCCAATAACGGGACTGAAATGATCGATCTAATTGAATTGTCCATATCTATTTAAACGCTCACTTCAACGTTTATGAAATTTTCGACAGAATCGACAACTTAACTCACGCTTGTCAGTTATGAAATGCTTGTATTTCGTGCTTACATTATCTGGTTAATATCAAACTAGTTTGCAAATCATAAATAATAATATTAGGTTTTAGAAATATCTTCCGACCGTGAGATCGATCACAATTACGATCCCGGTAGCTCAACCTCAATGACGTACTTACAAAAGTACTTAGCAACAGGCCAGACCCCTTTTTCGGGCTTTTAATATCCGCGCAATGTATGACAGAAAACGATAGTGATGTAAGTCGATAGTTGTCAAACAGGAAATGGCGGGGCGCGCGTGGCGAGCGATACACCGCACACGCTTTGTACTGGCGGCCTTCGAGCGAAATGTTTAGTGCCAGTACTGACTACACTGTACGGTACAGTCCACACCACATACAATCATTATGTAATGCCAACTCCACAACAAATGCCAGTTCATTCATAAGAGCCACGGCCAATTTAGCAATCTGTGGTGCATCATCGCCACTCTCATTGATATCGATAAAACAATTAGCTCATATAAAAAATTCCGGAATACGCGGCATCTGAAGTGCGTCTTTATTTGCGTTGTTTACTATATATTTGTTTAAATTTACGTTCGAAAAGCGATAAGGTTATCGCAGATGATTTCTTTTAAACAGAAACAAGGAAATATTTTTCTTTGTAGTGTCATTGATTACCGAATTCAATGAATAAAATATTATTACTGATCTGAAAAACGTAAACGAGGCATCAAAATGTGATTTAAACTTTGTTTTGATGTCTTAAGATTTTTTAAATTATGAGATAGTAAACAATCAAATGGCTCACCCGACGGAAAGAGACAAGCGTGTCTTAAATGACAGTAAATATGTTAATGGTATTATTTATTAGGTGAGCTGGTAATGTCACATACATAAGTTTACCAGCTACCTTCCCTTTCAAATTCGAACAAACAGTGACAGCTATTGCCATATTTTATACTTTTTGTCGTCGGCACTTGGTGAAACTCTAACATAATTACAAGTATTAACGCTTTAGCGGCAGGAATAGGAAATGCGTTGGTAATAAACCCGGGCGAAACGTTGCGGAACTCTATCACCGATGGTAGAGACACGTATACATAGCCAACAGTTCGCCTTTCAGGAACTATTTAGCTGAATGGCAGACGGTCTATTTTTCAAAGATTGACACGGTGTATCACAACCAATCAATCCCATTCACATAAAGCAACTTCTTATATTTGATGTCCGGATAAGGCCAACGAAATATTCTTGTCTAAAAGTTAATAATTCATAATTGTTACAACGCAGTGTGATGTACGATCACACTATTTTTATAGGCGTATGTGAAAGTTTGAATATTTGATACAAACATTTCGTTTACGTAACAGATTAACATTTTAATACTTTTCTTCCGTCCTCTGCGTCTTTTCACTTGAAATATGTAAGTTCCGAGCCTACGTTTTTTTAAAGATAATAGGTAGCTTGATCTTATAAAGAATTGCGTATTTTATGTTAATGTTTATATTTTATCTTAATGTTTCAAGCAAAGAAAAAGTACATTTAATTGTGTAAATTTTATCAAGATTTTAATTAGTAAAAAAAATATTTTTGATTATAAAACATTTGCAAAAATTGAAAACGTTATAAAATATTTAATAAAATACTGTTTTATGTTTAGTATTGTGATACAATTACAACTAAATTTCAAACTCCTGTGTATCTGACATCCTTTTTGGGAATTCGGTTGAAAATCAAGTGTAGCTAACACGTCATTTATGCGATAGATACAGAAATGCAAAATATCTGAATGATATTATTGTGCATTAGACTTAACTGTTAGGGCGTGGCGCCTAGCACATAAAGTTAGGCTAGCATGTTCGTAAGCAAACAATACTCCTATTGACTGACAGCAGCTGCATTACCAGTAGCGTATACACCGCATTACAAACCACGATGGAATTGTATTCAAATACACTGCTTTATATTTGCTGTTAGATGAGATACCAAACATAGTTTGCTGGCAACTAACAAATGTATTATTTATAAATGGCACCGCATACCCTCGTGTGAGAGTGCTGGGCCGAAAGCGCGAATGAATTTTACCTTCAATGATGCTAAAATAGCTTCCACAGTTACACTCTTACCTTGTGTTTGATTGACGATTGATCCCTTGTGCCAGATACTTGTTAACTGACACGGCAAACAACTAGTTAGACTATAATTTATTTGAAATAATCAAGACTGTAGTGTCAGTCAGTGATTTGAAGGGTCAGTCAAGTTGTAAAACAACGGTTCGCATTGTATATATTAATAAATAATAATTGACTTTATGTTCGATCCTAATACGTTCTTGTTTCAGAGTAATATTTTCTAATCAACATGTTTTTATTAATAACCTGTTTAAGTTGAAGTATGCGATATAAAAAAAATACTTGTTATAGTAGAAGAGATTAGTGATTTAAATATATTGTTCAGATGGATTTTATCAATTAAAATCAAACAATTTTGCCGTTTAATCCTTTTTTGTCATATTTTTTTAGTGACCTACTTTGGATGTTAATGTTCTGGAATTTTTAATCATTAACATTTTTAATGATTTACATAAACCTTTATGTTAATACATAAAGCAAAGATTTGTACCCCTTTTTATGACAATCACACTTACGGTAGAATACGAAATTTGGCGCAGCTAAAGTTTCCATTGCGGAAAACTGCAGAAACTTAATATTTTTAAATAATATCCATTAGAAATATATTAAATTAATAGAGATAAACATTATACAAACCATATTTATGTGACATATATTGATTGTATACTATTTATTTTACGGCTAAAGACTATTGTCAAACTTAACCGAGATTTAACCGTTTGATCTATGACCATAAGGTGAATTTCGACCACAGGGCGATTGCTAGCGATTTAATTATCCAATTGGATTTCTCAATTAAGGAATTATTCTCATAAGTTATCTGATCCTGCTTGACATTTCTTCAGTATCCTAGTTTAAATTACACCATAAAACTTTCGGAGTATTTCTGTATTTTCGCAATTTTACATTGGATCCGAATAGAGTTCGTGTTCGACATTTTGCGATCACCGTGGCAGTTAGATGACTATTTATAAAGAACGTGTCTAAGAAAAGGTCGGATTTGATTGTCGAGAGTCATTTGAATATCTCTTAAGTTATTACAGCAAATTATATTTTGAAGACATCTATATACTGACGGTTCTCACGCTGCGAAATACTTTAACCTTGAAATGCTAAGAGGTTTAGAATCTTAGCTTTTAGACACAAAAACTCAGATATATACGAAACAGTTTTAAGATAACATTTTAAATGTGTTGTATAATTATGTAAATGTATTGGACAGCAATAGTTTCCACTTGATTGTTAACTGTATAGTATCGAGGTGAACCAGACAAACCAAGGTTCGTTTTGAAATAGGATGGCACTTGACCTTCAGGATGAAAGTCAACAATATTGCGCAACATATCTACGCGAGTGCCACAATGCTCAATGCTAATAACCGAACGCGAGACACATTGGTACCTGATCATGACCCACATAACGCGTTCAAGGATTTCACATATTTGGAAGGTGATGATTTCAAAACTACTAGAGTCTTAAGGTGCGTTTTGTTAGCGAGCTTCAAGGTAAGATAAATAGTGTGCTGTATTTTCGGAGATCTGTCTCGAAATTTGTTTAATAAAAAGATCCATTTAAATATTTTAGATGTACCTGCGATTTTGACCATTATAATTCTTTCGAAAATATATCCATATCTATATTTTTATTATTATATTATAGTCTACATTAATATTATGAATGCGAAAGCTTGGATATTCTGATGAGTGATGTATGGATGGATGAATTGATGTTTGTTACTTAATTACGCTAAAATTTAACGAATTTAGATGAAATTTTGCACACAGGTAGATGTTGATCGGAAAAAGCACATAGGATACATTTAATCCCGAAAAAATTAGTTGTTCCCGCGGGATTCACCAAAGTCTTTAATAATGCAGTGGGTTAGTTTTTTCGGAAATCAAGAGGCTCTTAAGGGCTGAAACAGAGGGTGAAAATTTGGAGATTGTAAAGAAAGGGTCGTCTGCAGAAAAATAAAACTTTGCTTTTTACAATCACGAGGAGGGTTCGACTCCCGGGCAAAATATTATTGCGTAAGTATTTAGAAAGGTTTAAGTGGCAGTCCGGAGTCTAGTGTGTGGCTTCCCATGGCTGGAAAATATATGTTTCTGTTAATTGCAAATAACAAATGACAATCGTTAAATTTGACAAATGCGGCGATCACGATGCTTATTAGGGTACTACATAATATTGGCTAACTGAAAACATTGTAAGTTATGATGAAATAGGTAAATTATGATGAATTGAAGCATCTATCGCGTTGGTCCACTCTGTCTACCTTGGAATGATATTTATTTCATTAACTGTTGATGAATAAAACATTTATCAGATTTTGATCTAAGATTAAAATTCAATGTCGGACTTGTAAATAATCAAAACTGGAATAAAATTGATCTCCTATTTTTTAAAGCGTACATGAAACGGAAATGAAGCTTTTATCGCTAATTAAGTTGTTTCTTTTAGAAATATAATGAACTAATGGCCGATATAGTTTTTAGTCAGTGTTATGTACGTAGACGTAGATAAAACGATTTACATGATTTTATACTTTTAAATAAAAACAAGTTTTTCTAGCGCTAAAGTGATGCAAACCAAACAGATTTTTTATCGAGATTGACTCAATCATGACTATAATACGTTACTCCTTTCTACTAGTCTAGGTGTGTGTTTACGTTCACGTGTGTCATATATGTTTAACAGTATGAGTGTGTGGGAGTCGCACACTGGCATGCGTTTGCGAATGTATGAGCGTGCGTAGATCCGCAGTGTTGCATTGGGGGGGAGGTAGGACGGCGAGTGGCCCGTGGTTTTGTAAGAACGTTTTATTTCAAGGTCACTCGAGCAGTTTTTAGAAAGTTACCTCATATCGAATTGAGTGTTAGATAAAACTTAATATATACATTACTTTTACATGATACAAACGTAACTAATGTAAATTAACTTTTATAATAAATGCGCGCGTGTAAGGAATTTTATATTTTTATACGAATACGTAAGCCTGTATTTTTGATTCTATTTATAAATAGGTTATTTTAGGAGCAACATCTATGTTATTGATCCGCGAGAGAACGCTAACGTGTCACTAACATCGTGACAACTAACTAGGTCTACCACCAATCTATCTCCAAATTCATAATCCAAAAAAGGTTTTTGCAATTTAGTTCATAAGGTACGCTAGATAGCGTACCCTATGAACTCAGAATCTTATATATTTAAGTTAACACATATGGTATCAATTCATGAATTAGTGAACTAAATTTCAATGATCATAATGATTTTATCGGATAAAATATCTGCTTACACAGTAAGTATTTCTAATTTTTAAAGCGGGATAGAATGAAATGAAATATAACAAATAAAATTATATAACTAAAATAATAGCCACCACTTCCTCCCCTCATAAAAATAAGAGCCATAAATTAAAAAACTTAAATTCTCCAATCAGTAGCCTAAATAGAAATAAAGTTTATATAATTCCGCTAGTTCCTTGGCGAGATTGACAGAGTGAACAAAACGTCAACCTGAATATTATGAATATTTCTTTTCGCCAGGATTCATCGACTTGTCCATTGGCAAGACAGGCTACAATTTCATTGCCGTATTTTATAGGCCTGATATCGACTATTCTTGCTATAACCGGAACCAGAAGTTTTACGTGGTGATACGTGGCATAGGTTTGTTAATACGCCGTTCTGCCAGGCATGTTTCCCGTGTTGGTTCCGGGCTCCTTTGAAGAATAGACCAACTGCCGTTCTGCCAGGCATGTCGTAAAAGGCGACCGATTGGCTATGCAAGTCAGCAACATCGTGGCTACTGGTGGTAGAGTTTTGTATTGTCTCGTCCGGGTCTGGTACTTATCACTTAGTCAGTGCTTTTCACTGTTGTGTTTGGAGGGTAAGGTAGCCGATAAACTCGCCTCAAGATAGCAACGCACCATTAACACCTTTGGTGTCTATAGACGATGGTTGACTCTTTCCATCAGGAGACCCATCTGCTTATTTGTTGTCTTATGATATAAAAAAAAACACCAGATTTCGATTGAAGGTAGCGAAGAAAAAGTTCAATAACACTTTTGTCGGACCCGGGAATCGTACCATAATCTGAGCCCAAAAGGCTAACCAATAAATAACAAATGGACAGTGGCATCTACTTTTTGGATTGGACTAGTGGATCAAATTGAGTGTGAATTTTAAATAAAGTTCTAAGAAAAGTTAGATGGACTATTGGAGGCATAATACGTAGAATTGGATGGTGAAATAACTCTGATAAGAATGAGTAGAAAAGAAATAGTGCGCTGATTTAAGCAAAGAAATAAGAACAAGATAATAAAAATTCTAACACAACAGTGTAAATATTTTCAAAATGCATGATTCACCTTATGACAAATCTGCGAGTATGACGGGTGAGAAATTGAAAGGGAATAAGAAAATATATAGTCTGCTGAGAAAATATATAGTGACTGGAGTGAAAGAATAAGAACAAGATAGTAAAATTATTCAAATATCTAATACATATGTCACAGTTCTGGTATTTTGAGTCAAATCTGCAAACATTTCATCGTTAAGGGTTTCTTATAATTCCCGATGTTCTGTTGTTATATGTGATAGGCACGAAGGCAAGGTGAAATATAGTCTGCTGATTTCAATAAAAGAATAAGAGCAAGATACTAAAATTATTAAGAAGTCTAACGCATATGCTATAGTTCCAATATTTTTGGCATGCGTGGTAGGTACATATTTAAGTTCTTAAAAATATTTCATCACAAAAATTTCACATTTAAGTCACAGCGATCTCTCTGCTTAGGTGTGATAAGTGCGAAATATATGAGAAATAATTATAGGGTAAATTGGCAAGCATGAGAAGAAAATAATTAGGCAACTTTCTATGCATTTTTGTGGTGCCTTTTACAGAAAAATATCGCACTTTTAGGTTTGAGCTTTGACGTGGTAGTTTAAATTCATGTCTAGATATGATCTACCATTAAAATACAATTTCATAAACATTAAAAAAAATATAAAATACGTCATGTTGTATTAGAATTTTATTACTACTAACGCCATCTATTATAAAACTAACGAGTTAAAATGCTACAAAGGTTAGGAGTACATTGTTCTGTGCTACAAAACTACACTAGGCGACGATCTATGCACGTTTGTGGTACATTTTACTGAAAAAATATCGCACTTTTAGGTTTGAGCTTTGGCGTGGTAGATTTAATTCATTTTCATTCAATCCATTTTAATACAATATTTATCAATTAATACACTTGTACTTTTTAACTTTCCGCTACGTATGTAGATAAGTAAGTTACTGATTGTGCTCCGATTTTTAAAAATCGAGTTTTCACCAGATGTCCACGTTTATAGGTCCTAGGAACCTTTTTCGACTATTTTTGCGATGATGTACTAAAAAAAATACGTGGAATGCTGTTTTAAAAATCAAAATCGAATGTTATTTTCAACGTTTATGTTGTTTTTAGCAAAGTTCCTTTATATTTTTGAAATAACTTTCAGGCTAATATACCGATTGAATTCAAAATCTTATTAGCTTTTCTCCTTTAAAAACTGCGTCAAGTACCGTTAATTGGATAAAAAACGGTCAATTTGTTTTGGATCTATCAATGACGAAAAATAAAAAACAATGTTTTTTGACATTGCTTCGAAATTTTTTAACCTACCGATTATTTAACTAAAGCATTAGTTAAATTGAATTGAACGCCATTTGAATTTGACCATTTGAAATTTGATAAATTTGATCATCGTTTCCAAAATATACAGTTTTTCAAAAATTAATATACTGCATTGATATAAAAAACCCTAGATGCACAATCCCGAACAAAACTGACACTCAAAAGTGTCCCTAATTTCATTTAAGTAGTTAGAGATATAGCAAAAACATATGTCTTTGCATATCCAACCTTAAGTGCACCACTTATAGTTGTTTTTACAAAGCATTGTACGAAAAGAAATTAAATTGACAGTGTCGCGACCGACGCGATTCTATTTGAAATGAGCGCACAATTTATTTGTGCACTCATTTTTGGAGGACATTTTTGACACACTGATTGTGTATCTTGAGTTTTTTTTATAACAATGATATACTGCCATTTTTATCAAAATAGACTGCATGTATTATTGTTTCATTGGTTCATTTGTAAGCGTTTTCTCGCTTTGGTGACTTAAAAATTGAGACATTTCAATATTTCTTAGAACTGAAAAAATCTATGCTTCTAGTTTTTACTCTTTTGAGCTTAAAATACCTTATTTTAGCGGGAAGTTTCAGGGATGGCCTGCAAGGTCAACCATTTACAATTTTTTTACAATATTATTATTGTAAAACGGTACAAGTGTATTAATTGATTAATATTGTATTGAGATCAATTTCCAATGTTAACCCGAGGGTAAAAAGCTAAAAAAGGTATATTCATGCCCGTATTCCCGAAGAGGTAGGCGTAGGTACAAGGTATGCATCCACGATTAGCCGAAGATACGTCTTAGTCTCACAACGTGATAGGTGACCAGCCTATCACCAACCGGGCACTTTTCTAATCCCGGGCAACGTTGTTTTTATTATAAAATTGAAAAAACACATTTTTGATTTGTCTGACTCGGGAATCGAACCACGAGGGTTTCTCTGAGAGAAAAATTCGAAAAATTTACTCGCTGAGTTTCTACCGCCAATTCTTTATGCCTGTGGTAAATCCAATATTAATCCTAAAAATTTTGAAGGTAAAAGAAATACCTAAAACAAATTTTGATTTCGAAAATCGATGTGAAACCAGGAACTTCCCGATTTTAGAAAAAAAAAATTATCTTAGTGAAATGTTAAAAATGTGTTTTTCTTTATAAGACCAACTTTTATTTTTAAGACCCATTTTTCCTTGAAAACACTTTTACAAGAAAGCTACTATAAATAAAAATTGATTTCTATCAATATTAGACTTTAAGAGCGAAGTGGTGGCGCGAGATGGATTTTGAGTTGCTACATATTATAGGTAGACCGTACTGTATTATAGGTAGACCTGAAAATATGGTGTACAATTGTAGCAACCTTTATATTTGTATGTGTAGATAACATTGATAATAATAAAAATCGTGTTTTTAGTAAATCAAGAATATATTAAAGAATTTTTCTTGTAAGTGGCAAGTGCTAAAAAAATGTAGTCTTAGAAACATGCTTTTTTATTTTGGTTTTATTTTACTGCACCCTCCTAGACCAAAGCCTGACGACGCCTTTGATAGGAATATAATGTTTAGGTAAAAATATGGTGGATTTTTTTAGGTTAGATAATTTATAAATAAAGTCCATACGTTAAAAGATGTAATCCTCATAAAAATACTTTCCTAGCAATATTACTAGGTAGTATAACTTTGCGAGCCCTTACAAATCTCTGCTTTTTGCTGGTTTAAAATTAAATTAAAAACATATGCTATAAACTATAAAATTTATATAGCCCCAAATAGAGGTTAAAAACGAAGTTAAGACTATACCAATTTTAAATAGCCCCAAAATGGCGATGTTTGAAATAGTACATTCTAAAAAAATATCTTCAAATTATGTTCAATATATAAATACTACCGCATTTCTCTGACGTATGCATAATTCATGACGCATTCTGGTTTATAATCTGTGGTAGAGCAATTTCTTTTTAGTTTTTAAGTTTTACTGCAAAACATGGATTGTTGGAGGCTGGTTTATGCCCGATTTGTAGACAGACTTGCTTTATCATGGGACTACTTTTTGGCTAAAAACAGGCCCACTAGTTGCACATTTACTATCATATTCTGGGATATGTGTGCCAGTATTTATGAATATTAAATCATGCTACAGTTTTCATATATGATATGCGTGATACAAACTAAAGCAAAATCTACAAACATTTCATCACAAAAGGTTTCCATATAAGTCGCGATGATCTTCTCTCTGTTGTCGAAATGATGAAATTTAGCTGCCATTTCATGTTTGCGTAACCGTTCACGCTAAATTTTGTCGACAGAGAAAGTATACGAAAGGCTTTACGTAACTCGGTCACGTAACTTGTAGCGACTCGGTTTTGATTTCCTCGCTTTTACGTTCATCATTACGTGATTTTTTTGGGGGTGATCTTAAATTAATCATGATATTATTATAACATTAATGTACTTTCATCAATTTTGTATACACATACTTATACTAGAAGAACCCAAGTGAATGATTATAATCATTATTAGCTGACTTTGCTTCTTGCTTCTTTTACAATCGTACCTTTTGGCCAGACAGGCCGGTTTTAAACTCCGATCAATTTGGTTATTGAAAGTAAGTCTAGGCCTTTCATTATTTAACTTACCATTTTAAGGCTTCTGTAGTCAACAAACAGCTTTTTTTTGATATTTTCATTTGCTTGCCGGTCTACTCAGGGCTTAACGTAGAGATTCTCAGAACATAAAGGCTATAATTTGGTATACACAGAAATCAAGCCCAAGTGATGACATTAGTAAAATAAAGGATAGTGTACTTCCCCCAGACGTAAAGTGGCATTAGAATAATGTGGTTTTTAGGGTGATGATCAACTTTTTTATAACATAGCTAACAGAGCAGAGAAGCAAATAAACAGAGTAGAGGCTCTCCTGATAAGAAGAGACAAGCATGCATAAGTTTAACGACTACCTTACTATCCAAACAAACGATTATGATATTACGGGTGTAAGAAAAACAAGAAAAGCAAAATGATTCACGGTTTCCCCAAGTCGAGAGTGTCAAGTTCCCTTAGTGCTTTTTAATGGCTAGTCAAACGGTACTTTCTGCATATGGGAAAAAATCACGAAGATAGTAATAATATATAATAAATTTAAAATTCCTTTAAAAAAAGCCAAGTTAACTGAAATCTAATATATTTTTTTATGTCATAAGATAGTAAACAAGCAGATGGGTCTCCTGATGGAAAGAGTCAACCATCGCCTATAGACACCAAAGGTGTCAATGGTGCGTTGCTATCTTGTGGCGAGGTCTAATGCCACTTGCATAAGTTTACCGGCTACCTTACCCTCCAAACCGGAACACGACAGCGACAAGCACTGACACTATTGCGGCAGGAATAGGCAAGGCGGTAGTACCAGAACCGGGCGAGACAATGCAGAACTCTTCGATCTAGTAGCCACAAGATGGTAGTGACTCACATAGCCTTTTACGATCTGCCTGACAGAACGGCAGTTGGTCTATTCTTCAAAGGAGCCCGGACCCAACACAGGGTAATCTAATATTACTGTTAGTAAATATAAGTTAAAAAATGTGTAAACGGTTGACTTTACAGGCCATCCCTGAAATTTGCCGCAAAATTAAGATATTTTAAGCTCAAAAAAGTAAAAACTATAAGCAAAGATTTATTCAGTTCAAACATTTATTTTGTTAAAAATGACAGTATAATCAATGGCAGTATAATTTTGAAAAGCTGTGTATTTTGGAAAAGATGATCGATTATGACCTTTCAAATGGCATTCAACTCGATTTCGAAGATCTAAAATATTCTTTTAGCTAAATAATCGGTAGATTGAAAAATTTCGAAGCAGTGTCAAACAACAATTTTTCATAAATTTCCGTCATTGGTAAATCCCAAACATATTGACCGATTTTGATCTAATTTACGGTATTTTATGATATATTTTGAAAGGAAAAATTCATAAGATTTTGAAGTCAATCGGTGTATTAGCATTAAAGTTATTTCAAAAATATTAAGTGAGTTTGCTAAAAACAACGTAATTTTAATATTTGAAAAGTTGTAGCTTTTGAAAATTAGATTCGATTTTGATTTTTGAAACGGCATTTGACGTAGTTTTTTAGTACTAAGATATCATAGAATACCAACAAATTATTGGTTGAAAAATTTCGACGTTATGTCGAAAAAACACTTTTTTCAAAATTTTTCGTCAGCGATTACTCCCAAACGGATAGACTGATTTTGATTCAGTTTCCGCATTAGACATAGTTTTATGAGGAATAGAGCTGATTAGTTTTTGTACCTATTCGGTACATAAATCTGGAAGTTATTTTAAAAAATCCTGTTTCGCCAAATTTTTGAGGTTTTTCAAAATATCTCAAAATCTCGAGAGCCGACTTAGTTCAAATTTTCAGGAAATCTGAGTTGAATGGAATACAATCGAATGCCTTCAACCGCGTTTCGATCAGTCCAGCCGTTCAAAAGTTATGAGATGTTTATATACACACATACACGCGCGCACACACACGCACAGTCATCGTGATGTCATCGTGAAAATAGTCGGAAAATATTCTTAAGACCTCAAAACGTGGAGATCTGGTGAAAACTCGATTTTCGAAAATCGGGGCAAAATCAATAACTTCCTTATCTACAAACGTAGCGGGAAGTTAAAAATTAAAAGAAAAGAATACGTAATAGTTTGATTGAAAATACTTCTATTACTTCTATTGAAAAGTTGTTTTGTCTCAAAATGTTTCAATTCAGCTATATTTGTTACTTCAGAACTCGGTTATTTCCTAACCTTTCTTTTTTGTTTGAGTGTCCCATATAAATTTGTGTGAAGGCCAGATCCAGTTTTCAGAAATATAAGAGATTGGATATAAGTTGTGAAGTTTTATGATTGTACTTTGATGTCACCGTCTGTTTATGTTAAATGTGTATGATTTTAGGTGGAGACCTGAGTTCTATTGACCTATTGTCGTAGAGTAATCAGGCTCTGGATTTGTCCAATGTATAGTTATGAATACTGACTCACAACTCACCTTATGGTAAGTGTAAGGATTTAAGAAGAAAGTAGATACACTAAGTTAGGAGTAATATATACACTCCCGCCTCGAAGATGCCCAAGTTTTGTGGTACCGGAGCTCTTCTCAAGTTATCGTTAAATAGGTGAATCTACCTAAAAATATATGAAGATTTTGATAATATTTTATTCATATCATGTGAATGTATTGACTTAACTCAAAAAGTAGTTTATTTTCATGAAAACTCTGTAAACCATTTTCTAAGTTGAATCTCTACATATGGATCTTATGATTTATGAATTAAGTCCACATATTATTTACATTTAATAATTTGATATGTCCTGGTTAGTTTCTTCGAACGTTTTTTTAGAAACTATTTTTGAGTTCAGTCATTTACTAATAATATTGAGATATATGAATTCAATTTTCAGTTTATGAGTATATTATGAAATTATGAAGTGTCTTCCAGCAGTAAACTTTACTAAATAACAATAATTTATTATATATTTTTAAATATAAATAATTTATTTATACATATTGCTTTCATTCCTGAATACAACATACAATTCTCCAAAGCAACATTATAGAATTGTAGCCCTACAAGACTTTGTAGCGATTATTCACAGGGACTTTCTCTTATGACTTACGAGTATTGAGAGAGAGAGTAAAGGTACACGTAACATGAGAACAAATACTGAAATAAACGATTTTGTTGATAGTATCCTTATAATATTAATAATAGTTTGTTAATTCAGTTTGTTCGGATAAGAAAAAATAAAAAGATACGTATATAAATAGCATAATATAAAGCTGAAGTATCTATACTTCAGATTTATATTATGCTATTCCATAAGTTTAAATATTTAGTTTAGGACAGCAAAAAAGTGGATAGTTCTCCTTGCAGAAAGAGATAACAATCGCCTATAGACATTAAATATGTTAATGATGCTATGCTACGCTATCCGTGAAGCAGTCAGTAATGCCATTAGTATAAGTTTCTGTCTATGCTATGCTCCACAGTGAAGACCCTTATCAACGCGGCAATACGTATATTATATGTTAGACATAAATATTACATTAGGTGTAAAATATAGTGTAGGTGTATTATTATTTTATATTTTCTTGGTTATCATATTATTAGAGAATAGCTGATCCGGCAAACGTTGTTCTGCCTTTTTAACTACTCTTATTTTTTCTATATTTTCTCACCTTTTAAACCTTCCCTGGACTTCGACTTCGACTATTAATTTTTAGCCAAATCAGTTAAGCCGTTCTCGACTTTTAGCGAGACTAACGAACAGCAATTGATTTATATATATATATATATATATGTGAGGAAGTATGAGAGTATTTGCAACCTAAGGTAGCGTAGCGCTATCTAGAGTAGAATAAAGTGTATTTGACTTATACGTTGCGTACGTCACTTACGTCATTTTATATCTTAACAGTCATCCATCGGCCAGCATATATCAAATATCGCCTGTCGTAACGAAATCCGAGTCAGTAGATCGGTTTATAAGAGGACTCACAGCTAGAGAACCGACCGTGCCTAACGTGCGCACTGATTCAGTGATAAGACGACTATATGGTGGTATATTATAATTTATTGTCTTCTGCGAAAGCAGCGGTGGGATCAAATCCAATGCGTCTAATATTACTATCGGCCCACCAGTTCATGAACGTTGAAAACTAACCAATTTGAAGAAAATGGTGATGCAAGTGCAAAATAAAATAAAAAAGTGCGAAACAAGGATTACCGTATTCATCACGAAATAAAGATTTCCTTTATTTCATGGTATTCATTCATTTACAAGGCCATGCTCATAAAAGGGTGTCAAAATCACCCTTATGCAAAACATTGGATGAAATAAAGGAATGTTAATCACGTCAGTTCGCTACTATTGGAAGATTTCACGACATGGTGCAGTATACTAGTAATTGCGATTCAACTTATGTGAAGAACTCTATAAAAAAAAAACCTAGTAATGGTGGATGAAATAGAAACTGGGTGGAGCGAGGTGAACAAAATTGTAGCCGTCATCTCAGGTATCTCCGACTACCAGGTACGGTCTGATTTATTAAAAATACTGGCGAACAAAATTGAAGTCGTCGTCTCAGGTATCTTCGACAGCCAGGTATGATCTGATTTATTAAAAATACTTCTAAGTAGCAGTTACTCGCGATTTCATTCGCGTGATCAAAAATCAATGCTTCTATTTGCCCAGTAGGTAAAATAGTGGCCTGTGTCATTGCTAAATAATGTGGCTTTCTGGGCGTGAGAGAATTTTTGAAATTGGTTAAGTAGTTTTTGAGTTAAATTGTAACAAATGAACGAGCAATCAAATGTAAAGTCTTTATAATTTTAGTATAGATAACTTCGTGGCACTTGACAGATATTTTAGCACTACACATAAATTGGAAATTACAAACGTCCTATCAATCCGTAACTATTTATGAATTACCTTAAACGTCATTGACTAGAATACAATGCTGTGGCCATTGGTCAGACCATCATAAGTGCACTTTTAGCTGAACAATGTTAATAATACAATTAGCATTGCGAAAAACGGATCGTTTGATCAGATAGACATATCTCCATCAATACTGTACTCTTCTACAGTCTATGAACATTTCAAGATAAGTTAAAAAACAGAATATTACATTTGATCATAACAATACATACGCATTGTGCATTGTGCATAATACATGTAAAATTATTTTTGTAATTATCACTTTCTGATCTGAGGCCACAGAACGATCGTATAGTGTTACAAATATTATAAATCGAGTTATAACGCAAAATGTCGAAATTTTTAATAAAAGTTTAGATTTGTAGCCTTAATTCTAGTGATGAAAGTGTTCAATCAATCAATCAATCAATTCTTTATTAGCTTAAAGTAGGGTAACAATGTGTTAGACGTTATTTAATTACAAATTATGAACTTAAACCTAGTTTGCCAGACAAATGGCGTGCTAATTTTCAGTGATCTTATTGTCTGAAAGTGGGACATACGGAACAGGTGTATTTTTCTAAACGAGGAGATGATAAGTATACAAAATCAAGTGTTAGTAAGTCTATATTCACAATCAGAACATAAATTTAAGTATTTTCATGCCCGTATCTCCGAGGAGGTGGGTGGAGGTGCAGCCGGTGCGCCAGCAATTGGCCGAGTATGTTTGGTCTCACAATGGGTGGCGGGCCGATTGCCGGCTGGGCACTTATCTAATCCCAGGCAGCATTACTTTGCAAAGGTGAAAAGCACATTCTTTAATTTGCCTGACCCAGAAATCGAGCCCGGGACCTCACGTGGTACCGGCACTGGACCACTAGACCACAGAGGTGACAAATCAATAAATTTATGCGTTGGGATCGATCTCAAGTTTTAAGTTACAATGTTTAGTTAGCGGCTCTGATTGTTCACCTTGTGACATCATTATCGGGCGGGATGTTTATTTAGTCGACCCGGAATAAACCTTTCATTATAAAAACAAAGGTACGCACAGTACAAAAAAAAGTTCAAGTGGATGTTTATGTTTTACAGAGCGCAGACTTACATGATATTGAGACCAATATTACTATCGACGATAGACATGGGTGTTTTGTTATTTTTCAGCATCGATACACGTCGTTGTTTCGTAAACGTTATCATTGTCAACATCGTTGTTTCCAACAACGGTGTCGGACAGCTACTAGCGTACTGGCTGGGAAACGTCAAGCACGTTGATGGTTTGGCGTTTTCATAAACGTTGTGATACTGTCGTGCATCAACGTAAAAACATTTAGGAGAGTAAATGACAGTTGATGTAAATAGATAAACAAAATATTGAAATATAAAGTTTTTTTAGTTTAGTTAGTTAAAATTTGGATACGCATTTGAAAGGATGATTTTCTACTCAAGCACGCAGTAAGGTTGGCATTTAGAATTGGTAACGTTGCGCTCATCCGTTGTTTATTCACAGTTGGATATTCACAGTAAGGACCATCGGGCATCGACGTATTATAATTGGCAGCGTCGATTACAGTGTCGTTATTCGACATCTGCCATCGCGTTGAATTTGAGTGTTATTCCCATCCGTTACTGGGCATTTCGGCACCGGATGTCGTCACCATGGACCGACATCGATCGTCAGTAGCGTTTCGTTAGAAACGGCCATCTCTAATCGACGATGATATTGCCCGTCTATATTACTTGATTAAAAGGGTTTGCGTTTGCACAAAGGGCAATTCCCACTATTTCATTACTATGTGTGAAATAAAAATGAGACTTGAAAATTTAAATAAAGTCGTACTACACCATCCTTAACCATTAATCTCTACAAAAATAAATTCTGTAAAGGATATCACTTCCAAAATAAGTTCATAATCCTCTACACTTGCCTTGTTATTCTTTTTAAAAAAAAAGGGGACAGATAGCCTTTGTTTTATTTCAGAGATTTAAAAGCTAAAAACCATGCATGATAATTATTATCTTTCGATGAATATCAGATGACAATATTATCAATATTTGACTCTAAAAATGTAGCTATTTATACGTCAGCCGTCTCGGCTATGGAACTGTACTATCGCAAAAATCGACACTCAAGTTAATTTTATCAAATAAAGAAAAAGCCAAAGCCCTGAAGCATTTCAGGTACTATTCTTCTCAGGACAAGTTTCAAGGATGTCATAAACTACAACGGCCTTAAGGCATTTCATCATAAAAAAAAAGATTTAGCTCCTTGAATACATAGATAATACATGGGCCCAGATAGGCATTTTGATGTGGAGTACAGGAAAGGGATACCACACGTTTATTATTTTAGTCGTCAATATGGTTGGTTTCAACTCGACCAGAGGCTAGACCCTGACACTAACTGGATTATCCAGGCTTTAGTAAACGACACATTCGAAGTAATTTTTGCGGTCATTATATGTTATGGAGAATAAGCTAGCTTCATAAAAATTTTCAAATTATAAAAATATGTTATATCACGTAATAGTTCTTAAAATTATAATAGGCAACTTATTCAACACTTTCATGAGGATTCAAAACATATAGTTTGAGATACAACGTTAAATAAAATACGAAAACATATATGGTTTTCCAACACTACCGCTTGTGCCAGAACATTATATGTTCACCGGTGCTTAACATGTAAAATTGATAAAATACCATCGGATAGTTTAGCTGCTTAGCTTAAGCCAGGATGGACGAACTAGCTTGTGCCGATAAAGCACGCTTTAATAAGAGTTAGAACGAAGTACATTTTTTTTTTTATGTAAGCGATATAGTTTTAGTTGAGTAAAATCCTAGGCTAATTAATAAATTATGGAAAGATTTTCAAATTCTTGTAAAATAACAGATGTTCACGATTAAAATAGTAATTAAGAAGGTGAGCCAAATAAGAGTTTATAATGAGAATTAATAGATGTATCTAACCTTCCTTTTATATCCTCGTAATGCGATTTCTGTGCCTGTTTCCGTTCTTTTGTACATTCATTGTACATCTATACAAATAGGAAAATGTATCAAAAATAAATGAGAACAAAAACATTTTTTTTGCTTTATTTTTATTATAATGTTATTTTGTTGTGCTTTACTTAATTACTGTTACATTATATTTAAAAAAAAATTGTACGAACATTTAAATGTTACTGTGTTGATATCTCTTAATATTGTTCCAGAAATGCAGTGAAAAATCATGAAAATTGTTAGTTTTAAGATAAAAAAAACTTTTGTGTTAATGCTTTTGGAGCACCATGTCTCACTTTAATTCATGTAATTACCATGTCAGTACATTGGAAGCTCCACGCTTCATGTAGCTATCATGTCAGTACATTGGAAGCTCCGCGCTTCGTGTAATTAAGAAGTCAATGCGTTAGAAGCTTCGCGCTTCACGTAACTATAAAAACAATACATTGGAAGCTCCGCGCTCCATGTAATTATCAGTTCTGTACATTGGAAGCTCCGCGCTTCATGTAACAATTAAGGAAGTACATTGGAAGCTTAGCGCTTCGTGTAATTAGCAAATCAGTGTATTGGACGCTCCGTGCTTTGTGTAACAATTGAGGAAGTACATTGGAAGCTTATCGCTTCGTGTAATTAACAAATCAGTGTATTGGAAGTTCCGCGTTTCATGTAATAATTGAGGAAGTACATTGGAAGCTTAGCGCTTCGTGTAATTAATAAATCAGTGTATTGGAAGCTCCGCGCTATATGTGATAATTAAGGAAGTACATTAGAAGCTTAGCGCTTCATGTAATTAATAAATCAGTGTATTAGAAGTTCTGTGCTTTATGTGACAATTAAGGGAGTACATTGGAAGCTTAGCGCTTCGTGTAAATAACAAGTCAGTGTATTAGAAGCTCCGCGCTTCATGTAACAATTAAGGAAGTACATTGGAAGCTCAACGCTTTGTGTAATTAATAAGAAAGTGTATTAGAAGCTCCGCGCTTCCAATAACTAGCAATTCAGATTGTAAAGGAAGCTCTGTGCTTAGTACAGCTCCCAGTTCGGCGTTGTGTGTCGTTTTAATATTCTTGTGCGACGTTACTATGAGCTTTATGTGCTTTGTATCACACCAAAAGACAGTAAAATTTTGACGAAGTGGAAATTTCTATTACGTATTGCCTACAGGCTTGTAATGTTACGAAGATAACTGTGCGACACGCGAGAGCGCGTTGTCTGTCAGAATGGCCGTGTGAGGAAGTATGAGAGTATTTGCAACCTAAGGTAGCGTAGCGCTATCTAGAGTAGAATAAAGTGTATTTGACTTATACGTTGCGTACGTCACTTACGTCATTTTATATCTTAACAGTCATCCATCGGCCAGCATATATCAAATATCGCCTGTCGTAACGAAATCCGAGTCAGTAGATCGGTTTATAAGAGGACTCACAGCTAGAGAACCGACCGTGCCTAACGTGCGCACTGATTCAGTGATAAGACGACTATATGGTGGTATATTATAATTTATTGTCTTCTGCGAAATATATATATATATATATATATATATATATATATATATATAAACATATATATATATATATATATATAAGGTATTAGGTGTATGTTTCAGAAAAAAATAGTAATTTGGCCTTAAATATTATATCTACTTATTATAAAGATATTAAAGCAATTCTTCATAACATGATAAGCATAATTTTTAGCTATGTCGATGAGTTGATGGGCAGATATCTTTTAAGCTATGTTAGGGTTGATGGGCAGAATACAGCTTTGGTACCATTTTTAGCTACGTCGACAAGTTGACTAGTAGATATAGATTTTGGCATAATTTTAGCTATGTCGTTCGGTTGACTAACAGATACAGTTTAGGCATCATTTTTAGCTACGTCGACTACTTTAGTAGAAGATACAACATTAACATTAGACCTTTAAATATTAAACTAGCTAGGAATTGGGAATGATACTTTTTTATCGAACGAAGATAAGATTTAATCTTCGTGATAATCTTAGATCAATTTTAATAGTACAAGGCTAAGAAGTAAAGGATATTGATGTTAAATTCATTTGTTTGACGTTGTATGGCAATTTTATATCACAAATCGCCATATATATATATATATATATATATATATATATATATATATATATATATATATATATATATTAGGATACCTAATTAAAGTTTCTTAATTAGTGAGGCAAAGTAGTATTTTTATATGTTAATTTTTCAAGCGGTATGATTTAATGAAGATACGCTGCCTTGTTGTCGTTATATGGACAACCTTATTTCTTCACTCCGTGTTGATTAAGGCCTATTTTTAACGAACCTTACCAACTGCTAGGCATCTCGTAAAAGGCAAGAGAAGGATAATTCGTATCACTACTATCGTGAACTAGGCGGTAGAGTTCTGCAATGTTTCTACCGGTTTTGGTAATTTCTTAACTATTCCTGCCGCAAGAGAGTCAGTGATTGTCATGTCTTTGTTCCGGTTTGGAGGGTAAGGTAGCTGATAAACTTATGCGTGATGCATTCCGACCCCACCACACAGATAACATCGCACCATTAACATCTTTGGAGTCTATAGGCGACATTTGCTCTTTCCATCAGGGAAGTCTTTTGTTTGTTTCCTATTTTATGATTTATAAAAAAACAGGATAGATAAGAGAGTGGGGGAGAGGAAGAGAGAGAGATGGGGGCATGTTGGATTGACAGGCTGTTCGTAAAAGGCGAACCTTCTCTTGTGCTACAATTCTGCAACCTCTCGCTCGGCCTTAGGCCAGGCCTTACCTACTCTGGCCGCAATAGCGTCAGTGCTTGCCTTTGTCATGTTCCGGTTTAGAGCGTAAGGTAACCGGTAAAGTTACGTTGCTGGTAATAACAGCTCGCCACACGGATAACACCGCACCATTAATATTTTTGGAGTCTATAGCGACGTTTATCTGTTTCAATCACGAATCTCATCTGCTTATCCGAACTTTCATATTTTCTTGATCCGAACCTCAAGGGACTGGAATGTGCCACATGAGTCTGTGTTCCCCGACGGGTACAATCTGCGGATCTTCAAGATAAGAGTGACAGGTACCTTCTAGGGAAGCGCGTTCCATCTTAGGCCGCATCTTAGCTTACCATCAGGCGAGATCGTGGTCAAGCGCTTCCCTATCGACAGTAAAATAAAATAAAAATTATATCCTATGAAATAGAGTAAAATCTCGTTCAGCGGAAGTTTGACTATCATTATACTGGATAATTCACAATTTACGTCTTACGTCGAAACGGACGCCATTTCACAGCAATAAAGAGGATGTTGAATTACCTGCAACGAAAAAAAAAACAATTTATAAAATAAATGATTTTTTGTGCAAAAAATCCTTATGCACATATGCCCTAATGTATTTGGATAGGAATTAGGTTCGATTCCCGACAGGGAAAGGATTTGTGTGATTAGCATAGATGTTTGTATTTCTGGGTTTTGATGTTTATTATGTATGTTACAGAATTTACGTATGTATTTTTATATATAAGTATCATTGATTAGCACCCATAACACAAGTAAAACATTTGCTTATTTTGAGGGTAAATTAAGTCCTGTAATTTGCCTGTAAATAATAATATTATTATGATTATTTATTACCAGCTACCCCGCGTGGAATGTTGCTCTATGCGTCATCATCATCAAGTCATCGAGTTAACTATCTCCTTACCAAACTTCATAAACGTCAGTATAGCGGTTTAGCCGTGAAAGTGTTACAGACAAAAGGACATTTTCTCGCATTTAAAATATTATTATGCATTACATTATTGTATAGTCTTTGCTTCGATTATGTACTCATTTAAATATGCGTTGTATTATCAACATGACTATTACAACTATTGAATCTTTTGTAATAATAAATGTCGATGCGAATCCGGGCAGGTCATGGCATAACTTCACCGCTCATCTATCTATCTCGTATCTATCTTTACAAAGGATCGGCCTGTGTTCGAATTTTGAGCATAAACTAAACAATAAAATCTCTTCTAAGTTTAAAAAAATAAACAAATATCGCTGGACAAATTACACGAATTGATCTAACCCCAAAGTAAGCAAATTATTTGCTTGTGTTATGGTTGTCAAACAACGATACTAACATATACCTACTTAATAAACACCCAGACCCAGAAATACAAATATAAGTAGAGCGTCGATTATCCGAACGTCGATCAATCGAACGACCGCTTATCCTAACACCCAACTCACGCGCGCCTACCTCCTTCCACGCCCCAAAAAATATGTGACCTAGCCGCTCGTAAGTGGGTAGGCTTGCTTCAGCAGACGAAAATTAAAGATATTTTTAAGCGTTAGTAATTAACACTTAAAATCTCTTTAATTTTCGTCAATTTGTACGTATGACGTTTTGTTGCAAAGGCTGCAGTTAATTTGTTTTTAAATTCCTATTTTTGATAAAGATAATATGAAGGTATGTAAATATGGCTTACATTCACCCGTGGAATAAATATGTATGGCTATATCAATACAGTTCGATTATCCGAAAAAAACGGTTTTCCGAACACCCATGTCCCCTAATTAGTTCGGATAATCGACGCTCTACTGTATCTATGTTCATCACAGATTAGCGTTTGTCCCTGTTGGAAATCGAACCCCAGCCCCATCGTTTCGTAGTTAGGTTAGCTAACTACGCGACCAATGGAGACAATGGACAATGGAATAAAAATAATTTAATTTAACATACATTATTATATTAAACATACACAGATGTATACTATTACATTTAGATATAGAGCCTTTTTTGATTTCTCTTTTGACCGCCCCATTAGTCGAGTGGTTAGCGAATCTAACTACGAAACGATGGGGCTTTGGTTCGATTCCCAACAGGGTCTAACACTCATCTGTGATGAGAATAGATGTTTGTATTTCTGGGTCTGGGTGTGTATTATGTATGTATTAGTATCGTTGACTAACACCCATAACACAAGCAAATAATTTGCTTACTTTGGGGTTAGATCAATTTGTGTAATTTGTGCAGCGGTCTTATTATTATTATTATTATTAATTGAAAGTAGTTTTAATGCATTTTAGTTAAAATATTGGGTTTCTGCACTCCTCTCCAATGTAAACTTGAATTGTGCTAAATTTCGCCCTCATCCGTATGAGTAATTGTCTTAAAAAGAGGTATAAAGTTTTCGCTTAACGTGTTAATATATAGATGCTTTTTTACAAATTTCTTTACAAATTTGTATTTCAACCTTTGATGAGATTATTCCAGTAGGGCTTTTAAATTTATTACTAGTATTTTTAAAACCTATACATTAAGCTATCATCAGATACCATTTAGCAAATGTCATTTTTTTTCTAAGAATGTGGAGGTCAGCACACATCAATAAAATTATACTTTATATATTATATTGTATATTGTATGATTTACATCAAGGCAGTAGTACTTTGTAATGAGTTTTTGCAACAATTACTATCAACAACAGTAATTTATTGTAAACTTGATCGATTACGACGGTAACGATTTATAAATGACACGTAAATAATATTTAAGAGTAAGAAAATAAAATGGTAGAGTTTTTACCACGTTCCACAAACGTACAGCTTCGGTAATTTGTGTAAATCAAAATGTCTTGAGGAAAATATTATTCTTCGCACGTTTACGTGACTTGTGAGAAGTTAAGTTCATAAAACAATTTTCCAGTTTTCTCTAGAAAACTAGTGGTGACGTCAGTCGGTTGAATGACGTCAACACTATTTTTTTAGAGTTAGTGTGAGTAAACAGAATATTTAGTCTTTTTATAAGTATTTGTGTATTTTCATGGATTAAACTGATACACCTTTCAAGCTTTCTTAGTTTGTCAGTGCAGCTTTCTATTTTGTTTTATTTATAGTATTTTTATAGTAAAAATAGTATCTGTAGGCATACGAGCAAGTGGGCCAGCTAATGAAAAGTGATCTCCATAGCTCAAGGATATTTGCAACACAAAAGGTTAGTTGCTAATGCGATACCGACTTCTGAGAATTTTATTGACCTACCTCTTCAAAATCTCAATATCAAAGATACTCGAAAAAACCCGTTTAAGGTAAGTTGTTCCAGAGTTTAACAGTTCGTATAAAGCAGCTTGCATTTACACTCAGAAAACAGAATTATAGTACTTACCGATTTTTCGATTATAGTACTTACCGAACTACAGGGTATTTTGTAAACCTTGGCTTCTTACTCAGCACGATAAATAGCACAATATGGCTTATTTCTACTTTTTCATGATATACCTAAATATCTACAAGCGTTTGATACTTAGGAGCATTTGAAGCATTTAAATCTTTGCGTGGTTACATATTCCCCGGCATACACCTGTATATAGTATTTACGTAGTCTGTGGTTTCTTCGATATTGTAAGATTTAGGTAAAACTGGGATATACTCATGGCTTTGTTTATACAGCAGGTTTACATGTTTTTTCAAAATAAAACGATGTATTTGCTTCGAGTTTAGGGATGTCTTGAATGCTGATATATTTTGTTATATTAAAAGATTCAAACATTGAAATTGAAAATTATTTTTCCTTTTTAAGATTTTGTATCACTGCTTAACTTTGCACTAATGTATCGTCCAGCGTTGGCGTTGACCACATGAGGTCCCGGATTCGATTCCCGAGTCGGGCACATAAAAAAAAAAAATTTTCAGTTTTTTGAGAAACACAAAGTTGCCCAGGATTGGAAAGTGCCCGGTTGGCGATAGGCTTGCCGCCTATCACATTGTGGGACCAAGTATCTTCGGCTAATCGTGGGTGCACTTGTACCTCTGCTTACCCCTTCGAGGATTTGGGCGTGAAGATACTTTAATGTAATTAATGGAATTAAGGCTAATAGCTAAAAATAACTTTTATTTGGAATTCCATGTACAAACCATTGTTTAACAAACGTTCAAGACTCTACTTACCGCAGAAAAAACAAAGTATCAAGGTAGTGATTATTATTTTATTTATTTTTCAGCAATTCTCATAGTTATCGTAATGTAATCAGTAGTCTTTATCTGTATCTTTATATATATATATATATATATATAAATTCTGGAATTTATATATGTATTTCTAAGCATTAGTATCGTTGACTAACACCCATAACACAAGCAAATATTAGCTTGCTTTGGGGTTAAAACAATTAGTGTAATTTGTCCCGTGAATGTTTATTTATTTATTATCTTAATATAAATTAAACAAATAACAAAACTTTCATAAAAATCGAACCCACAGAAATCAAATGTAATGTGTTTTTAACAAACGACTATAAATAGTATGACATCACAGTATATTTTCGCCTACTCACAGAAAGTTTATGTCACCATAAAAGCAAATTCGGTGAACTGAGAGTCACGTTGAAAAATATTAATGACTCATTGTGAAGACACATCCAAACATCCGAAGTACCCAAGTATACGGTAAGTTGCACGGCTTACCTACAATTTATTTATTTATTAAATACTTTATTGTACGCTTCATGATAAATATACAAGAAAAAATTGGAAAACAAAAAATTGCACAAAAGGTGAGCTTATCTCTACTGGCAAAGATTTCCTCCGGCTAACCCGAAATGTGAAGTAGAGATTAATGGGGAAGCATTGCGCACAACAAATAAAAATAAAATCTAGACGCATTTAAACACACACATATATTAATTTTTTACTTGGTTGATCTTTAGCTTTTCCGGAAAGGTAAGATGTCAAGTTATTTGGATGGATGCTTTTAATATAGTTACGTATTTTAAGGATCTTAATAGATATTACCTATAGGTAATTCTGTAACATTAATATATGGTTTTAAATGCGATGCACACAAATTTGAATATTGAATTTAGGATTGCTGCGCTAAGAGTTTACGCGAGCGACGAATTTAGGCGTCATCGGAAGAAGATGTAATATATAACATAAAGAACGATGTAAATTGTAAACGCTCTGCTATGAATTGTTATTGCTGTGAATGTTATTGCTCTGCTTATGAATGAAAAATCTGGAAATATGAATTGCTTTTTCCACATTAATTTTTTTTATGGATGTCAGAGTTTCATACATTTATGTTTTCAACCGACTTCCCAATTCGTCGGTACCTTTTTTAAGTATGTTGATCGATTTCTCGAAGACGGCTTAACTGATTTGGAAAATTATTTTTTGTTTCAAACAGTATATTTGCCAGTTAGTCCTATTTTAATTTGGTGAAGACCTGATGCAGAATTCTAGGAATACAGAAAATTGAAAGTAGGTTATTTGCAATTTTACTGCGTTTAAGTTATGTTGGATTCGGATCAAATGCAGTGCATAAACGCTCTTATGACATTTTCATCATAATGCCAGATTATGCAAATTTAAGTATATGTGTATCATTTGTATCAAAAATAAATTATAACAATAAGGAGAAATTAGAAACACGCATGATTTCAGCCTTTCTACTTTCACTCGTGATCTCATAATTCTAAAGCCGATCCAAGATGAAGACAAGAAAGTGCATATGCAGATTATTTCGAAAGTAGAAGTCGATAATGCAATGTTGATACAGGATATAATAAATATCGTCGCATCGGTTTAACCTTGCCTTGCAGTTTAGCAATTGCACTGCGATCAAAGACTTAGAATTAATTAATGAACATCATAGTACGCAAACTTACAATTTAAAAATACATGTTTAGTACAATTAATTACAATACTCATAGTATACAAAGGCGGTATTATCTCCAAAAAAGCTATTCCTACATATATACACATTATGATTAACAGGCGAAATATGTGTTATCGCCGTTTTTTAACAAAATTTAACGATTATCGCGTTTTTATTGTGTTTACGGAAATACAATATTACGCGTGTGAATGAATAGCATTGACATTTTTCTCAAAAAAATGAATATATTTTGATTGTATGGTAAAAAAGGCGTACACATCCGGTAGAAGGTTATAAGATTCTAATTGCTATTACTATTTGATAAAATTAAGTTGTAAACTTCATATAAAATTAATTTAAATTAAATTCATATATTATTTAAATTTATTCATTCAAGTATATTTAAATTAATGCAATAAAACATTGGAATAATGTACGTAGTAGTAAAGTGATGTCCGAAGCAGATGTGGTTCTGGAATCAATTTTGAATTTTCAGAAAAATGTTTGTATGGTGCTGTTGGTGTTGATAAATGTCACTTTAAAGATATTTTGTTAATATTTTTAACGTAGTAAAAATGCAGCAACTGATTTCCCATTTCTTGTATTTCCGGAACTCTGCATCAGATCTTCACCAAATTCTCAAATAACAAGAATTTTCAAAATCTGGTCATAAATGACCAAGTTCTGAGGTAACAAACATAAAAAAACGCAGCCACAATGGTAATCTCCTTCTTTGGGAACATCGGCTTAAAATATTTATTAATGTGAATATACTTAAAAAACCGGTCGTACTGTTTCACAAAACAGATTTTGAAACAGTACAAGTGTATTTACATAATTACAGATGGAGTTTCACCAAGTGCCGACGACAATAACCTTAAATATATGAAAAGTTTGGATAGGTAATTTAAGTACGAAATTGCGGAAATAATAAAGAAAAATCATAGAATAATTAAAAGTAATATAATTTTAATCTTTCCATCCTAATGTTTCATCAGTCATGTTAACTAGTATAATAAAACGAGTACCAGAACAAGTATCAAGATACAAGCCGTCTTATCGACTTCCGCATTTGAGATTTTCTTACACTTGTCTACTGGTATTAATTTACTTACAATGAGCATTATTTCCATGCAACAATATTATCTGGCTTGCATCAGTTCTTGTGAGAAAATTGTCTTTTTCCCTTTATTGCTAATACCAGTAATCATGAGTAATTGGGTATGCGGACTTTTATTAGTAGTTAATATTTCATTGCCATCTACAATTTTAATTACTTCTGTAATGTGATCAAGATAAAACTCTTGAAATTTAAGATATGTTGAATATTGTTCCAGCCTGAAAAGAAAAATAAATTTGCCACTAATTAACGTGCAGCTAAAATTTTTTTTATAAATTAGGAAAAGTTATAGATTTCACTACGATTTTTAAAAAGTGAGTTTTCTTTAGATCTTGATATTTAAAGGTCCTAATAGGACTACGATTAGATCCGTATGTATGTAGCCATGTATATGTTGAGTGCTTGTGTGTGAGCACATGTGTAACCCTCTCATATCGGATTGGACCAATCGGAAAGGTTCTTGTGACTTTGAAAGGTTTCTCTGAATTTGTTTTTTTTTTAATGTAGGTAATCGATTTGCCTTTGTACCGTAGGTTACTTAAAAACTCTTATAATGTGATTCAACCCTTAATTAATATTACGGATTTATGATGAATGCTTTTTACGGGATTAATAAGAGAACTCCATAAAAAGTAAACTACTAGTATTAAGAAAAACTAAAAAATCATAAATATAGTATTTGTACATATTTTCCTACAACGTCTATCTAATTTTATGTAAAACCTATTTTATGGAATAATGTACGTATAACTCCTTTAAAAAGACGATTAACAAATTAAAATAAAGTAGAAAAGCATAGAAAAGCGTACTAATAGTACAATCATTGTACAGATAAAAAAGATAATTCAATAGTCATGGCGGTAAAAGTTTTTTTTTTAATTACACTTGACCATGCGCATAACAGCTATAATGCCCTTGCAAAATGTTGTCAAGTCCGAGCATTTTAATTGTTTTGTCACCAAGCACGCGATATGCACTGCGGAAAAAGTGTGACGTTAAACGATTGTTCTCATTTCTTTAATTAGGAGCAACGGAGGTTGCACAAGTGAGAGATGTGCCGTAATTCCGAGATAGTTATCTTCTTTCACAACATTGTTAAACAGGGGCAGAGATTTTGTGATGTTTTAGTTATATTTCAAACTCGGTATATCTTTACACCTCGCGTAATTTATAACAAATTTGTTTTCAACTCACGTCCCAAAAGGAGGAGTTTAACAATTCGGCTGTATTTTTTATTACATCAGAACTCGGCCATTTATAAACTGATTTTGAATTTTTTTTGTTTGGTCTGATTTGATGCAAGGTCCGGAGATACAAGGAATGGGAAATCGATTGCTGTAATTTTACTGTGTTAAAAATATTTGCATTAATTTTGTCAATGATCTGTTATTTAAAATGATTCGTCTTTAAGAAATCATATCTTTGAGGTGTCAAATATCATATGATGAAAGTCAACATGTAAACGTGTAATTTCTTAATCATTAAATGAAAGGAATATAAAAAGAAACAAGAGAAGAGATGTGTTTTTGCAAGATTTTAAACCAGGGTGATAATGCATGTTAATAAAACAGATCGAATCTTATATTAGTTAGTAAAAAAATTCGTTTTAATTACGAGTAGTAACTTATTGTACGAGACGTAGGCTAAAACTATTCCTATAAACGTCAAATTGCCAAATGTCCAAACACCTTTTGGAATGCCTCGTTATTATTAAATTGGTTGTTAATGGTTTCTGCAACGAATGACAGATCGTTAATTATAGGAACTCGGCATAACCAGCCATAAGTAATTTATCTTCATGTTTGCTTGTTTTAATTGATAAACTGATTCGAATCAAATCCAAAGGGATTGTGTACGATTCGCGAGTTAGATAAGGCTTATTGAGGTTTTTTTGAAAAAAGATCAGCAGTTGTGTTAATGGTGTTTTAACACGGATACGGATGAGCAAGTAAAGTTAGCTGTCTCGGTTATTGCAAGAAACGAGTGAACTAGAGCGTCGGTTGACGGTCGGTTCGGTCTTGACGGTCGCACGAAAGTACGGAAAAAATTGTGATGTAAAACTTGCAGATTGATTTTGTAAAATTGTATTGAGAGTGAGATGGGTTAAATGTAAAGTATGGGTGTTAAAACGAGAAGTATCCTTTGGTTCGGAGATTTTCTACATCTCCGAACCAAAGGATACTCCTCGTTACTGAAATATTTTCCCCTTGGTTGGTTCCGGGCTCCTACGAAGAATAGACCAACTGCCGCTCTGCCAGGCAGGTCGTAAAAGGCGATCGATTGGCAATGTATATTACTATCGTGACTACTAGGTGGTAGAGTTCTGCATTGTCTCGCCCGGGTCTGGTACCACCGCCTTGCCTATTCCTGCCGCAATAGCGTCAGTGTTAGTCACTGTCATGTTCCGGTTTGGAGGATAAGGTAACTGGTAAACTTATGCATGTGGCATTTGACTTCGCCACAAGATAGCAACGCACCATTTACATCTTTGGTGTCTATAGGCGATGGTTGCTCTTTCCATCAGGAGACCCATCTGCTTGTTTGCTATCTTATGACATAAAAAATATTCAAATATTATAAATTACCAACCAAGTAACCTTAATGAAGAAGATAAGCCTAAACATTAATAAAAATGACTTTCGATTGTAGGTTATCTGATTTAGTAATTTTTCAGCTTTATCTTCATCACGATTACTTAGTTGGTAATTTATAATATTTAAATATTCCTTTTCAATCTTTCTCTTGATTTTTTTCACATGATATCAACTATGCAGTTTTTTGTGAATATTTTTTTTCCTAAGTTTGGGCGAAAGTATGTTTTTCTTAGATAGCAAGACAAAGAACTCGATCGAGACTTTATATATCATTTTCTTTAGTTATTGCCGTAAAGATTAATATATTCCGTAACATTTCCTTAATTTATCCGCATTTTATAAATATTTTTTAAACTTCGGGAATTGTAGCTTAATAAAGTTGGAAGTTAGGTATAGTTAACGTAAACATATTAGTAGTCTTAGCCTTAGTAGTCTGTGATCTTATTATTGGGTGTCCTTAGTACTACTGCTAATCTCAGAAGTCGAAGTTAGATTGACAGAAATCTGAGTTAACATTTTGTCAAGACATTTTACAGATACTTAAAATAACCAAAAAGAAATTAGCTTTGAACTATTCTTTAGTACAAAACAGAGAGAATTTTAAACTTATTGCTACTTTAATTAAATGTAATTAAAGTTTTGTACAATGGTAGCACTTAAATCTGATGATAGGAATCGATCAAATTAAAGTCTCAATATTTTTTTATATAATTATTCCTAGCGATATATTTTATTTTATTAATTTAAAAAGCGATAAAAAATTATTCTAGTTTATCGAATATTCATCACTCCTAAAGATGTTTAAACTCAATTTCGCCTGTATTCTTTGCTTGAACTGTGATGTGATGGCACTCAGCCTTCTTTGTCTATCACGTAAGGAGTTTGGTTTGTAGATTAGGCATATTATCATCTACATGTTATACTTGAAGTCAGAATTACAAAGTTGTAGAACCGCAACATGTTCACCTTATACTGTCGCGGTTAAAGGACTTATTTATTTATTTTCGTCGTCACGGAAGGCAATAATTAATACAACTAATGATAAGCCTTTACAGGCAAGACGGTGTAGAACTGTATCACGTCGTTGTTACGATGGTAGTAATTTGTGACATGTTTGCCAATCGTTCGCATTTGCCGAAGGAAACGAATAGTTTGTTCTTCAGGAAGGGCCTGTTACTGTTACTGTTTGTTCACTAGAAGAAGATTATTAAAAAAAATTGGCTGTTAGTCGGGACTTTGCTTGTGTGAAAAAATCATCACTTTCTTTTGCTCAGTTTAGTAAAAAAGTAGTCTATTCATACCTGAGTAGTGTGGCTTTCTAATGGTAAAAGAATTTTAAGATCGGTCTAATAGTTTTTAAGATTATTCGTTACAAACACGGTAACAAACATAAAAAATACAAATGTTTTTCTCTTTATAATATTTCTACAGATCGAGTCGTATATTACTAAGCAACTTTTTGTTTGAAATAATATAGTTAAAAGAAAATCAAGATGAAGTTTTCGTAGAGACGTCAGACATACATTGGCCTTGACTTGAAAACAAGAGGTTTTTGTTCACAATTTGGTTCTATGAGAACAAATTTTATGTATCGTAGAATGTTCGCGAATTAGTGCTTGTTACTGAGAAGTAACGTAACCATACGTCCCGTTTTGAACGGGACTGTCTCGGTTTTAATTACTCTAAGCTTGTATCCCGTATTTTATTTCAGGGCCACTTTGGGGAAATTCTCCTGCTTATCCACACTAATTTATAAATGCAAAAGTCTCTTTGTCTGTTTGTTGTGGCTAGCCGCTGTCGCGGCTAAACCTTAGAACCGATTTTAACGAAATTTAGCAGGGAGATGGTTTAAGACCTGGGGTCAAAAATAGATATATTTCGAAAACCAAACCCTAAGGAGCTGAAATAGGAGGTGAAACTTTGTATGGAAGATTGTATTGATGATATCTCTTTTCTATTTTATTCGCAAGCGAAGCTGCGCGGGTCAGCTAGTATGTATATATACAGATTACATATATACATACACGTATAATATGTATGTATATTGATTTTCTATTCCATTTACACAATATTTCGCAAAACGGAATTTTCACGGTTACCTTTTACAAAAGAAATTCTTCATCAAAATTATTTTAAAGGAAAAATTTGACTATAGGATTAAAAAATGGTTTACAATGAATAAACTTAAGGACTACTGGAACGATCTTTAACATTATTGTACCATTATAAAGCTACATTACCGAAGGAAATTTTGGGTCATGGAATCGATGTTGCGTGTCACAGCTAGTGAATTATATACACATTTGGGCGACAATCTCACCTAACTTGATGAATATTTACTCAAATGTTACGCAATTTACATTAGACATTATTTAATTGGTACTTAAACCGTTTAATTTTTAATAAGGAAACAAAACATTTTAAAATATTCAATACTTGTACTTTATTAAGGTAGGTCTTTTTTATTATACCATCAGAAAGCAAACAAGCAGATGGCTCTCCTGATAGAAAGAGACAAGCATTGCCTATAAAAGAACTTGAAGTTGCATTGTTATCCTTGTGGCCGGGTACTAATACCACATGCATAAGTTTACCGGCTACCTTACTCTCTAAACCGGAACGCAAAAGTGATTAGCTTTAACGCTACTGCGGTAGGAATAGACTCGGATGAGATAAATCAGAATTCTACCACCTAGTTTATTGCGGTCTAATATACACGCATTTAATATTGCTTTTCAATATATTATATATAAGCAAACAAACAGACGATTCTCCTAATGGATAAGATAACCATCGCCTACAAAATCCTTTTAAGCATTACTTTCATATAATGCTTCCGCTTCCGTTTCCGTTATCACGCAATTTATATCAAAGTAATGTCCCATTTTAAAATTTAAACAAAATGGTCAATATAGTGAGAAGTAACAACGAGCGAACGAAGTACTGCGCATTTCGATCTAAATCCGTTGATGACCCAACTTGATTCTTTCACCAAAATGGCTAGGTACTGCTGTATTGAATCATGTTTGTATATTCGCAGTGAGTCATAACAGGAACGTAAAAGGCTACCTACTTATTTAAGTTAAAGAAACATCTAAAGTAATAATTTGTTAAACGTAACCTGAATAAGCCAAATAAGCTGCCCCGTTGGTCGAGTGGTTAGCGACCCTGACTACGTGATCGACGGGGCTCGGGTTCGATCTCCGACGGGGACAAGCATTTGTGTGATGAACATAAATGTTTGTATTTCCGGGTTTGGGTGTATGTATATTAAATATATTCTTGTATTTATATATGTATTTCTATGTATTAGTATCGTTGACTAACACCCATAACACAAGCAAATAATTTGCTTACTTTGGGGTTAGATCAGTTAGTGTAATTTGTCCCTTGAATATTTATTTATTTATTTATTTAAGCTAACCCCACGACCACAATCTAGGGGTTAGCTTATTTAGCTCAGATCCTGAGGTCTTGGATTTGATCCCCAGCTCGGGCAAAAGTGTTATTGAGATATGTTCGGGTTTTCTCGAAAATCGAAAATCAGTAGTACTCGGTGTCTGGCGTGTGATGTGTTAGCAACTTCGTGTCTCGGATGAGCACGTAAAGCTGTCGGTCCCGATTATATAGGAGATAATCATTGCCCGATCGGAGATGCAGCGACGGGGTTTAGCCTTCTCTCCAAGAGAACCGACGTGATGATATTTTCCTAGTTTGTTTTATATTGGATATTAAAAAAGTAGGTGTCTTCTCTGATGGAAAGACATAATCATCGCATATAGAGTATAGACACCATAAAATTTGTTTGTTTGCGTAATAAATTGTAGATACGGCAGAACGTGGATTACAAGCATCCAAGTCTACCGGCTACCTTACCCTCCAAACCGGAACACGACAACGACAAGCAGTGACACTAGGGGCGAGACGTTGCGGTACTCTGCCACCTAGTAGTTACGATGTTAGTGACACTTATAGTCAAAAATTAACCTTTTAGGAACTGCTTGGTAGAACGGCAGATATTTTACGTCCTAGACTAACACGAGGTTTTGTTAGTCTAGATTCTAGAGTCTAGACTACTCTATGCAAAAAAGCACAGTTCTAGGCTAACATTTGTATAAATTTTGAAACTGTAAATAAAATTTATGAATTAGTTCAGTCGTATGCTTAAATTAAACTCGTACTATCGAATTACTACGAAATATGTGTAACCAATTCATTATAATAACAACTAGTAATGCTGACGTAAAGATAAAATATCACAAAATAGCAATCTTAAAACGCTTTTGTATCACTAACAACATTTATAATTGCGTAAATGTAAGTAAAACATTGCAATCGGAACTTCCAGTCGCAAAGAGCAAATTTTGTGGTAGCATGTTGAACTAGTTACAGATAGATAACGAGTATTTGACATGAATTTACTGTGCGTACTTTGAGATAATCTTACTCGTTAAATCAAGAAACGAATTGATATATTATTAGTATTTATATCTTTATACAAATTGGAAGTCAAAATACGAAATCCTTATCTATAATACGTGAAGCTAAAACTTTGTACCCATTTTAAGACATTAATGCGAACGATGAATTATGAAATATGACATAATTATAGTTTACATTATGGTGCACTGCAGATTTTTTTTTACTTGGAAAAAACTTGCTTGTATGAAAAATAACTCATAGAACTCATAAAATATGTAAGTTTAACGTATAAAGTATGTAAGTTTAAATTTAATCTTTATTTAATCGCGAGCGATCGCTAGTTATAATTTATTCCTCAATTGTCATTCAAAATATGTATTACCTAAATGAGATTAGAATTAGAGGAACAAACTTGTTTGTATGAAAAAGAACTCATGGAACTCATAAAATATATAAGTTTAAAGTATAAAGTATGAAAGTTTTAATTTAATTTTTAAGATAGTTGCCACGACAAAAGGACAAAAGGACCAAAAACATTTACACATAAATAGTTTATTTGATTACAGTTTTTTCAATCCATTCTAATATTATAAAAGGGAAAGTGTATGTGTGCATTTGTTTGTCCGTCGTTCACGGCAAAACGGAGCGACGAATTGATGTGATTTTTAATTGGAGATAGTTGGAGGAATGGAGAGTAACATAGGCTACTTTTTGTCCCTTTCTAACCCCCCACTTCTTTAAAATAGGGGCGGAAGTTTTAATGGAGTATTCCGCAATTTTCAAGGTTAGAAAGCTAAAAATTGGTATGGGGTAATTTAATTGGTAATTAATTGGTATTGGTTAACTATTTGTGACTAACAAAAAACTCGTGCATCATTTTTTTTGAAAATCTGCTCTCAATTTAACGCGAGCGAAGCCGCGGGCCAAAGCCATTAAAGTAATAATTACTGTTTACTAATACTGTTGTAATTAAAGTAATAAAAAAGTTTAGCATACCAAGCACTTTGTTGAATACCGTTTCAATAACTTAATCCTAAAATTCATACAGTTTAAGTATTTGTTGCTTAATTTTAATATTTGTTGCGTACTACGCGATTGCCTTTTTTTAAATATTATTATTTTAAGTATATTTTCATCAACCCGTTATTACTACATAATATTAACTCAAAATAAAGATAAAGTAAAATAAGTTTATATTAGATAAAGAAATTATCTGATCTTTTGAGTTGGCTTAAATAAAAAAATATATAAATATATTTCGCATTTTATGTGATTGCATCACAGTATTTTTTGTCAAATTTAATGAAATCAATTACTTGTATTTGTAACATACGAGTATACATAAGACACATTTATGCCGATAGTCGATAGAAATATAATTTTATAAACACTGACATATGAGCTTAAGAGGTTAACAAACGATTAATTAATTTTTAATTGAGTTGTTGTACCTTAGCCTTACCTTTATCATTTTTGTTGAGATTTATAAAATATTTTAGGGATAGAATATATAAGCGATGTTAAGTTCTATACTCATTTCCAATGACTATTTTTGTTTAAAAACTTTCACGTTTTGTTTTTAATACGTGGAGCAAAAACTAATACGAGATCGAGTTTTTTTTTATTATTGATAGGTAAGCGCTTGACGCTTACCTATCGATAATAAAAAAAAAACGTAAACTATTCACACATAATATACCTATTATACTTTTTTGTTTATATTTTTTTATTTTGTAAATGTCTGTTGTCAATCTTAGAAATATTTTAATATCGACTCTGTTCAAACATGCGGTCAAATTACAACCAATGGTCGATCGCTAGTATTAATAACATGTAGGTGTATGTGAGGTTCTGTGTTACGACTTATCGTCAACATCTATTTATTGTCATGAGACTGTTCAATAAAATTGGCAATTGTTATTCCTTAAAAGACACTGAGGTCCGCTTGCACCAAACTATTTTTTTATATTACAAGATAGCAAACAAGCAGATGGGTCTCGTGATGGAAAGAGTCAACCATCGCCTATAGACACTATAGAAGTTAATGGTGCTTTGCTATCTTGTGGCGAGGTCTAATGCCACATGCATAAGATTACCGACTACCATACCCTCCAAACCGGAAGACGACAGTGACAAGCACTGACAGAAATAGGTAAGGCGGTGGTACCAGACCCGGGCGAGACAACGCAGAACTCTACCACCTAGTAGTCACGATGGTTGTGACTCATACAGCCAATTGGTCGCCTTTTACGACCTGCCTGGCAGAACGGCAGTTGGTCTATTCTTTAAAGAAGTCCGGAACCACACGTGGAAAAATATTTAACTAAAAATAATACTTTTTAAATGCATTTAAACTAACCCCAGTAAAATTGATTTTAAATGTGTTTGAGCAGCTTTGGTGCAAGCGGACCTAAATATTTAAAATATCAGTAAATTTTTAATTATTACATGTGAAAAACTGCAGTGCAGCATAAAATAAATACTGCAACCAAATTTTTGCGTATATCATATAATTTATTTTTTTTATTCTTTTTTTTATTAGGGACTTGTGATATAATTATTTATCGGAAGTATTTATCAACGCTTGGGTGTTTTGTAGACGACGATATCCCAAGATATTAAAGCTAGACTAGTCTTTGTTATATGAAACAATGGCTTTTGAACTACATCAAGTACGTGTATTGCATAACTTTCTTGACTAATACGAAAAATAAATGCTGTGCCTTATCAAATTTTCCAGTCATAATAGCCGCTGACCTACTCATACACTGACATTTTGCTAAAAATACTTTGTAGCATGAAACGTGTACTTTCGTTCACGAGTAGTACTCCAGGGCACTATTTTATGTCTGTTTAAGTTTGTGAATAGTATTGTCGAATGCGTGCGTAGAATACATAAGTGGGAAATCGATTCTGTGTGTGTGTCTCACACTTGCAACGTAGCCCTCCGGATGTGAACGCAAGTTTGTATGCCTGTGAATGTGCTAGACCAAATAGATAGCTTCGTGTTATCTGAGCCATTGTAAATGTGTGTCTTTTGTGTGACTTATTGTTTAGAAGCCTTGAGGCTTTTAACTTATTTTACAGCTTGCTAACAACCGCGACTTGACTATAAACTACGCACAATCAGAATTTATGTTTGAATGACGATTTTATGGAGCTGTGTTATAATAGAATTGCCTGCTGTGAATCAAGGTCTATTAAAATGCTTAAAGTGACATTATGGGTTGCGTAAATAACCTCACATTTTGTATTTGTTAGATTTTATGGTTTTATAGCTGTATAAAATGTCTTATATTGACCTACCTATTTCTGACTAAATATGAACTAAATTTCTTAAAAAGCGCATTTCAATAAATGTAGCTGTGTACATGTGTAAATATAGATAATCAAAAATATTTTACGATCTTTTACACCTGACTTCGCTCTTTATGTTTGTAAATACGTTTAAATGTTCACATTTGTATATTATATATAATATATAATTAAATAACAAACAAGCAGATGGCTCTCTTGGTAGGAAGATACAATGAGTATCTTTGTACATCAAAGACGCCTTGCTATCAGTAACCATAGCATGCATAAATTTAAAGTTGAATTAGTATAACTTATATTAGTATAACAATACGACAACACGTAAACTTTTACCTTACTAGCGGTGCCCGCGACTTCGTCCGCGTGGAAAATCTAAAATAAAAGTCCCAGGGTTTTACCCACATAGTTCCCGTTCTCGTAGGATTTTCGAGATAAAAACCATTCTGTGTCCTTTCTTGGGCCCCAACCTATCTTTGTACCAAATTTCATCTAAATCGGTTGAGTGGTTTAGGCGTGAAGAAGAGACAGACAGACAGATAGAGTGACTTTTGCATTTATAACATTAGTATGGATATATTTTCTGAAATATTTAATTACATAAATTTGTATAATTTATGTAATAAAATATTAAATTACCATATTTAAAATTAATCTGAAGTATTTTTATTTTCTAACAGTATACATATTATGAAAGTATATTTATATAAATAAAATAATCTTTTAAGTCATTGGTGTTGTTGTTTTTTTTATATCATAAGATAGCAAACAAGCAGATGGGTCTCCTGATGGAAAGAGTCAACCATCGCCTATAGACACCAAAGATGTTAATGGTGCGTTGCTATCTTGTGGCGAGGTCTAATGCCACATGCATAAGTTTACCGGCTTAGTTACCTTACCCTCCAAATCGGAACACGACAGTGACCAGCACTGACACTATTGCGGCAGGAATAAAACTAGTAACCTCTATTTTAGTTAAGCAAACGTCAATAGACATTCCGGTTCATATTGAATCACCAGTTTGGCGATTAGTGAGATGGCGGTGATCCCCATCGCCGTATTTTAGCAAATTGATACCGACTGCCTCATGGTCTAGGGCTATTCAGCTCAGACCATGATGTCCGGGGTTCGATCCCCGGATGGGGCAAATTGTTATTGAGATTTTTTCGAGATTTTCTCGTAAATCTAATCCTCAGTAGCAGCTCAGAGTCTGGCGGAGTGGTGTATTACCACTTCCGTGCCTCGGATATGCACGTTAAACTCTCAGTCCCGGTTATCACTAGAAATAGTCGATAATCGTTAACATGTCGGTAAATGCGACGATGAGGATCACCACTTATCTATCTAACCGACAAACCAGTGAATCATGGTGTTCTGGAAAGTCTATAGACGTTCGGTTTACTCTGCCTACCGCGTAAGGAAACCGGGCGTGATGATCCTTTTTTTCGATACCGACAATCGTTTGTTTTGTACGAGAACCAAAACCGACAGCAAGTGAGGCATGGTGAAGAGTGAAGACCCTCAATCCCGCAGTAAAGATTTAGTTGCTTTAATTTAGAAATATGCTGTTAATGTTTGGTCAATGAAAATATGCGATGCGCTCAAAAAGCAATACCAGTAACATCCTAATATAAATGACTATATATAAACTTTGGTACAAGTAAAGTCATTCAAATATATTATTCTCACCATAAATACCGTGTTTGATGGCAAAAAAATTATGGCAAATCAGCCTCACGAAAGTTGTTTTTTAATCCAAGGCGGAAAACGTTAGATGGTACCCGTAAGTATGAGTGTAAAGGCGAAGGTGAACCGGTAATGTCGTAGAGGATGCGTAAACCCTATAAAAATTAAATGTAGGGTTGCTGCAAAGATGAGTAGATTGAGTTGCTGGTGATGATGATTATTTTTGATTTGAAATCACACTGAGTGTTTTAAGCAAAAATGTTTCTTGATCAACGTTTAATAAATTCTCAAAAAAAATGCTGTGAATAAGACTTTACAGAAACAAATGAAAATAATCTGTACCAGATGTAAATTTGCTTCTAATACAACAAAAATTTTATCCAGTCCAGTCTTTTTAAGTAAAGAACTACTTTTCTAGTCTGATAAAAGCCATAAGTTCTTTAGTGTTAGCTTATAAAGTGTCGGGTTTCATTTACATTCAAACAAAAAACATAAGATACACTTTTTAAAAAGTAAACAAGCATAATATGATTACAAAAAAGACAGTATGATTGACAGCCCTAATTACATGTGTGTGCGGGCCATTCGAAAATCGGAGCTGGATCATGTGTGCGTGTTGCGTGCGCGCACTAGCCGATAACAATAAACTATTTCCGAAGTGACCCAGTTCCAACGTCCTTCGGTAATTTGTGCCGCAAGGAACAAGAAAGGGCCGAGAGTAATTTTGACAGTCGCTATATACATTTTTCATTGTATACTCACCATAATAGATCGTGTTATTATGGAACATTTCCGATGTATTAAAAGATCCGCCAACAAAGAATTATCTATCTTCAAAGGGATCCACATATTTATTACATATAAGTAGTAATAAAGAATTTAAAATATATAGGTAATTATGTACTTCATTTGATTTTATATTTTACTAGGTGTTTCCCGTGACTTCGTTCGCGTGACACAAAAATGTTATTTACATTTATTCAGTCGGGTAAATAGATAACCTTTAGCCTTCCTCGTGAATGTGGTTATCATACACAAAAATATTTTTTATATCTGACTGGTACATCCAAAATTTAGCGCGTTCAACCAAACAAACAACCAAACTCTACAGCTACTAGCTAAGCCCGCGACTTCGCGTGGCAAATTTCGAAATTAAAAGTAGCCTAAGTTACTCCTTATCACATCAGCAATCTGCCAGTGAAAGTCCCGCCAAAATCGCTTCAGCCGCTCCAGAGATTAACCGGCCAAACAGACAGACAGATAGACAGACAGACAAAAATTGTAAAAAATGTTATTTTGGTGTGTATACAATATACATGTATACATCGTATACGTGTATACATCCATATGCATTTAGTAAAAAACGGTTACTTTGTTATTACAGACACTCCAATTTTATTTATTTGTATAGATAGATGAATAGATAGATATAGTGTAGATGATATATGGTAAAAAATTGAATTCCCTCACATTGTTTATAGTCTATCCCATGAACTTGTACTCGTATGAAATTATTGAGTATATTTATATAGGATTAGGTATCTAAGCTTGTTTTGACAAAATCGGTATGACGATTTAGGCGTGAAAACAGGCAGATTTTATATACATATATGTGTTTGTTTAAAAAATAATTTAAATATTCATTTACATCATTAATTAGGAATATAACATACTTTTATTATATTTTAAGGTATGTAAGAAATTGATTATTACTCGTATCTATTCACCAAGAAACGAGTAGGTATGAACAAAACAAATTCAAGATGACGCTATATGAATTTGTCATTTTTGCCAAATATATAATTTCATCACATTCGTTTCCGGGATTCGCGAAATAACATTACATATAAAAACATTATTAAGACATAGAATTTTTCACAGATTGTGAGGCTCTAATTGAATCGAAACTTGTTAAGTGTGTTAATAGACTATGACCGTCACAATCGGTGACAGAGAAAAACATTAAAATGTGATTTAGTGTCGATCGACATATATACAAGCGTGTCATTGTTACTGTAAATGAGTGCGGTCTTAATTGTTAAACAACTATCGTATTTATTGGTTACTAAACATATATTTAAAAACCAAACCAATTGAAAAGATATTTATTGTTGAAGCGAAAGATAATAATGATAGTGCTGTTAAATTTGTTGGTATAATAATTATAGTGCTATTAAATTTGTGTTTAAATTATTAGGTATACATATTGCTAAAGCAAAACTAACGGTTCGTATATATCTATATATAACTAGCTGACCCGGCAAACGTTGTTCTGCCTTTTTAACCACTCTTATTTTTTTCCTATATTTTCGCACCTTTTAAACCTTCCCTAGACTTCAACAATTAATTCAAAACCAAAATTAGCCAAATCGGTTCAGCCATTCTCGAGTTTTAGCGAGACTAACGAACAGCAATTGATTTTTATATAATATATAGATTGCCAAAACTTTGGTGTCGATTCTAATAGCTATCTTTGGCTGTTGCACAACAGCGCGACGCAATGACGGATACATCGGGTATTGGACTCCTCTGATAACATTCGTAATTCGGTTCAATGTCAGAACGTGTGGTAACTTTAGTGATGTACCAACTCGAATACAATGTAAAATCGGGTGCAAAAAGTCAACAATTGTATTTTTTAAACAAATAGAGAGTCACCAATGGTCTAGTGTTTCGGCATCGATATAGATACACTATTCCTAGGTTCGATTCTCTGATCGGAATTCGTCCTCAATTAAAATTTCATTTTTTTTCCAGGAAACACGGGTTGTAAATATTCTAAAAGAATATTTGCTCGTCATCAGCTTGAAAGTATTATATATAACATTATTTAACATTACTACATGTCTGTGAAACTTTTACAATGAAACAGTGATTTACAAAATTAAAATAAGCACTTTATAACGTGATATGAAAATTCAAAGAATAGTTTATTTTTTCAATATAATATTTATCTTTTGTATAAAAACAAAAAGTTACGTTATCCACTAGTAAACCTACATTTTTTGTATTTTCAATTGACTTCCCAAAAAGAGGTTATCAATTCTGTATCTATGTATTTTTTTGTTTGTTAGCTCAGAACTCGATCGTTTATGAACTCATTTTGAAAGTGTTTTTTATGTGGGAGGGTTTCCTTGCAGTTCCACTTTAATTTGGTGAAGATCTGATGCAGGGTTCCGGAGATATAAGAAATGGGAAGTTGGATGATGCAGTTTTACTGCTTGCTATATGTGTTATAAGATAGCAAACACAACAGTGACAGGCACTGACACTATTGCGGCAGGAATAGGTAATGCGGTGGTACCTGACCACCGAGGCGAGACAATGCAGAACTCTACCACCTAGTAGCCACGATGGAAGTGACTTGTATAGCCAATCGGTCGCCTTTTACGACCTGCCTGGCAGAACAGTAGTTGACCTATTCTTCAAAGAAGCCCGGGACCAACATGGGAAAAATACAGTAGTAATGAAGCTATTTGTCGCCAAGGGATTGCCGCTGTCGATGACATCCGTAACAAAGATATTGTCTCAGTTTTGTCATTTTTTCAGTCGACTTCTCAAAAGGAGGGGTTTCCTACTCTTTTTTAATATGTTCATCGATTACTCGAAGTCGCCTTAATCGATTTTGAAAACTCTTCTTTATTGAAAAGGTTTTGATACTTCCCCAGGTAGTTCCATTTTGATAAGGTGAAGGATAAGATGAAATACAGCTAATAGGAAGTCTGTAGTTTCCGTTTTACTGCGATTAAATTATTAATTATATTGTAACAACTACGAGTACCACATATAATACTGCAATAACTAATAATACATCAGATATACCGCTTATCTTAGCTATTGGGAAATACCAAGCTAGATAGCTTGTTGTATTTTTTGGACGTGAGGACCAGGAAGTTATATAAATCTTATATATTTTATACTTTTTGTCGTCGTCACTTGGTGAAACTCCACAATTATGCAGGGTTCTGGAAATATAGAAAATGGGTAGTCGGTTGTTTGCAATTTTACTGCGATTAAATTATTAAATAACCACGAGTCACACATAATTACATTTTATTACCCTTTTTTACCTTGTTATAATTTTAATATATACAAACAGCGGTTTTGTTAAACATCAGTTTAAATGTGATTGAATATATGTCATCTAAAAATAGATTCAGTTTGCAAACAACATTTTTTTATATATTATTCCAATATTTTTATCAAAACGGCTACGTAAACGGCAAGGTTTACCTTTCATTTGAAAGGCAAATCAAGGTAAAAAACTGGGCAAGTGCAGGTCGAGCTCATACAGGAAAAGTTCCGTACCATCGTGCAATATTTAGACTATTGTATGTTTTTCTATTATATATGTGTTTAATGTGATCAAGTGATCATGTATGAATGTACATATACTACATGAAAATTTAAAATCAGTGTATCTATAAAAAGTATGTACAGGGTTACTTAAAGGTTCGGCTAAATTTTCAGAGGCTGTTCAGAATCGATAGTATGTTCGATTTACGTAACAAAAAAAAAAAAAAAAAAGAAATTCAAAATTTGATTTTTGTCCAACACAAAAAACAAAAAGCATGGATATAATTTCAATTACGCTAGAATCGAATAAAAAATATTATAGTGCCTTGAATCAAATTAAAAGTGGTCGGGAAAAGAGCGACAGATTTCATAATAGTTACTATCGTAATTATAGGTAAACTAGCTGACCCGCGCAGCTTCGCTCGCGAGTATGTCATCGAAATAGTTTTTAATACAAATTTCATCCCCTATTTAAGCCCTTCAGGGGCTGATTTTTGAAAAAAAGTTAGCCTATGTTTGACCCCGGATCTTCAACTATCCATGCCAAATTTCATGAAAATCGTTTCAGCGGTTTAGCCGTGAAAGCGTAACAGAGAGACAGACAGACAGACTTTCGCGTTTATAATATTAGTATGGATGTAAAATGACTCACTGCCAGTATTACAAAGTTCATTCACAAGACTATGCCGCGGTACCTCATATTTAGTGGGATATATTCATTATTTAGTGGGATATTTTTAAACGAATATCTTGTAATAATTTTACAATAGTAATTTTACAATATGATTTAAAATGCGCTTTCAATTCAATATTTAGTTCCTAATTTTAAATTATAACAATAACAAATGATAAAAAAATATCTCTTCACAATTTTATACGAATTGATCTAACCCCAAAGTAAGCAAATTATTGCTTGTAATATGGATGTTAGTCAACGATATTATTACATAGAAATACATATATAAATACTCAAATATATTTAATAAACAACTAAACCCAGAAATACAACATCTATGCTCTTGACATAAATGCCTGCCCCTGTCGGGAATCCAAGCCGAGCCTCCTCGATTCGGAGTTAGGTTCGCTAACTACGAATCGAGCAAAAATGTACTCATTTAACTATAGAATCAATTACAAAACAAAGGAGAATTTCTCTACATTGAACCACTGAAATGTAGTTCAGTGGCCAGAGCTTGGCTTTAGGGCAAAGCCACTGGTTCTAGTCGTATCAATCATGTGTCATAAACGAAGAGACAGATTGCGCAGCTTATCAATAGGGTTCTGAGGGGACCTTTGGTGTCCAAAGCCTTGAAAAGGCTTTTACTTAAGAATAATTCGAATGTTTTAAGCATTTATAAGACTTCTTAAGAATAGTTAAGTACGAGTTACAAATATTAAAAAAATTACAAGGCTTTTTTATTTAAACGACCATAGATTTTAAGAGGCAGTTCACACTTTAGACCAATTTTTGACGAGAAATCAAAATTTTCCAAATCCTAATTTTTCATATTATAAGGTACTTTTATTTAATTAAATAATACCATTAGATAGTTTAATCTTTTAAATATTGCCTTAATCAAACTGATTTTTTGATCGTCAAATGTATTTCTTATAATAAATGTTCTCCGAAATCAAGTTTCGACAATTACGCAAGGAAGCTATTTTTTTCAAAAGGTATTGCTACTGCTAGAATCAACAAACTTAATTCGAAAAAATTCTAAATTACCAGAAACATCCAACAATTATGCTTGAATGGATTACTTTTTTCCTAAAAGATCTATAGCTATGTCTAATTAATTAAGCAAATATGCCTATTTTAACGAAAATTAACGAAACATTAACTGGGTTTTTCGTTATCAAAAAATGTCATTTTCCTTTAGAAATTGGCATAGAATAAAACTATAATCTATTTTTATGCAAAAATAAGTTACAATATACGAAACCTTATGTCCAAATTTAATTTACGACATCTAAACCAACTTTTGTAGTCGATAAATGTATTTTTTTAGATTATTTAAATATCATATTTATTTATTTATTTATGTCATTATCAAAAATTAAAAATGCAAATACGATGTTTTAATGATCGTATTTATTTTTTACCAGTCGTAAAACAGTGAAGCATTTAAATTAAAATTTATATTATTAACACCTTAACTTTTAAATAAAATACACATTAATCTAAGATAATTCTGCGGTTTGAGTCCGAGTTTTTTAAAGTCCCAACAAAGGGTATTTTTTTTTAAACCCCAAAGTAAGAAAATTATTTGCTTGTGTTATGGGTGTTAGTCAACGATACTTATACATAGAAATACATATATAAATACTGTTATATAAATAATAAACACCCAAACCTAGAAATAGAAACATCTGTGTTCATTACACAAATTATTGTCCCTGTTAGGAATTGAACCCGAGCCCCATCAATGCGTAGTTGTTTCGTTAACTACTCGACCAACGTAGCAGTCAAATGTTTGTTGGTTGTTCTACGACTTCATTTTTTTTGAAAAACCTATTTTGCTTGATACTTTATTGTTATACTATAATGAAATAGTATATATGTTAAGTAATTTTTTCAATGAATTATTTACATGTATATGTATGTATTTCTATGTATAAGTATCGTTGACTAACATTTCATATTAAGATGTACTTAATATGAAATGCATACTCATATAAAAACTCACTATAATAATTCATTATATACAAATGTTTATATATAAAAATAAAAAATACAAATACATAACGTAAAATGCATACAAAAATATTGTATTTTTAGTTTCAATTACATTATTATAATTGTTGGTAAGATTTTCATATTTTGTTATTATCGTGGATCTTCTAGTTTTATTAGCTGCAGCGTGCAGCCCGTTACATTATAAAAGTTTTTGGCCAATCCCGCGGGATCACCTAATTTTTTCGGGATAAAAAGTAGCCTTTGTGCTATTCCAGGTCATCATCTACATGTGTGCCAAATTTCGTTCAAATCCGTTTCAAGTAATTTTTGCATGATTTAACAAACATCCATCCATAAAAACATCCAAACTTTCGCATTTATAAATCAATATAGATTGTTAGGTGCTTGCCTAAAACAATGGAATTTTACACAACAGTGAAATAAACAATGTAATATTTTGTACTAATTAATATTGATTAATGGTTCTTTTAGAGGATGTAGTAAATTGTATTAAATACTAGCTGTAGCGTGCAGCCCACTGCATTATAAAAGTTTTTTGCGAATCCCGCGGGATCACCTAATTTTTACGGGATAAAAAGTAGCCTATGTGTTATTCTGGGTCTTCAGCTATCTACATACCAAATTTCATCGTAATCGGTTCAGTAGTATTTGCGTGAAAGAGTAACAAACATCCATACATACATACTCACAAACTTTCGCATTTATAATATTAGTAGGAAGTAACAAAACTTTATTAAATCAGTTCTTTGTACATTGCATTATTATTTTGCATCATGATTACATTCACAACATTTATAGATATATACCTAACATCTGAATTTGTTAGAAATAGTTTATATTTGTCTTTCTTAAAATTATAATAATTTTATCATATTTCCGAGGTCGACGTGTTTTCAGATGGTCATGTTGTCAATCGATTTTGTAGTTCTTGGAATGTTAACATCGACTTTGCAAGGAGCAAAACGCCGATTGCGAAACAGCGCTCGACACTTGCATTTAGGATTTTAGAGGCGTTTGGGTTAAAACGTCGTAAACCTAGTTTCTTTGGTGTTAATATGTAAAATTGAATATTTACGTTTGGTTTGTGCATTTCGTAAAATATTACTAGGTTTGAGTTAAGAATTAGGAAAGAGTCTGCTGCAAATGGCTGTGTGTGTTTTGAGTACTTTTAAAGGATATAAATTGCTAGAAACGGGTACTGGCCATTTTGTTTAAGAGAAAAAGGGGAAAAATATTTGCTTTTTTTTATTATTTTAATATATGCTCAAAACAGAATTTAATTCTAAGTAGCGATTCTATGATACATAAAAATATTGGAATATAAAAAGTCAATTAGTGAGTAAAACTAATCTTGTTTGCAGTAAAATTTATAGTAATGTTAAATGTATCGTTAAAAGTAAGTAATAAGGATGAATTTTAATAATAAATGGTTGCTTCAAACTTTAAAAAAGTTTTCAAATAAGCATTTATTGATATTTATTTTCTCACTTCACTTTTTATTGCTCTTTTTAATGTTACGAGTTACGAAATAATATGGTATAATATCATAAATGGACCAAAACAATACTATAGAATATGGTTTTTTATATCATAAGATAGCAAATAAGCGTTTGGGTTTCCTGATGGAAAGAGTCAACCATCACCCATAGACACCAAAGGTGTCAATGGCGCGCTGCTATCTTGTGGCGAGGTCTAATGCCACATGCATAAGTTTACCGGCTACCTCACCCTCCAAACTGGAACACGACAATGACAAGCACTGACGCTATTGCGGCAGGAATAGGTAAGGCGGTGGTACCAGACTCGGGCCAACTCTACCACGATGCCACGATGGTAGTGACTGGTATAGCCAATCGGTCGCCTTTTCCGACTTGCCTGGCAGAACAGCAGTTGGCCTATTCTTCATAGGAGCCCGGGACCGGGAGAAAAAGATGTATAGATGTATAGAGAATAATTTAAAACATTAAAATACTTATACAGGAGCATAATGTTTCTTTGTAACACAAACAAGTTTCCAGGAAAACTCTAACAGTGATATCGTTGTGTGCCAATTAAAAGCTGTTGCGGTTAGTTCGTTTGTTTGTCACCAATATATTTGTGTAAATATTACCCTTTCCTTAATTAGTTTAAGCTAAAGGAATTAATTAGAACTTCACCACGTGTAGATAATATTTAAATTGGGGACAATGTGGCGTACGTGTGTTCAAAGTATTGCGATATTTTTGTAACGCGATTATGCTGTGGTTTAGATATAATATATTTAAGGTAAAAGTCTAAAGTTAAGGAATATAAATTTTGAAAAAATCGTTACACATGTTTTCGTTAGTAGTTTACAATTTTTTTCTGATTTTTAGGTTTAATTTTTTTTTTGAAAGTTAAAGGATAATCCTATTTTATCTATCTTTATGAAACAACTAACACATAAAAAATCTAGTATAAGTAACTAAAAAATCTAGTATAAGTAATTAAATTATATTGTTAAGTCATTAAGTAGGTTGTTGAAAAATATATTGAAATCACATTTTCATATTACGGATGGATAACTTAACATATTTTTTAGCAAAAGAAAAAATTAACGCTAGCTGAGTTTGAAATAGCGACCTTCGTCTTCTGTACTGACCATGCTCTTACCACTAAGCTTTAGGCCCCGGTTACACTTTGATTAGTGCGAGTGCGAGTGTTTAATGCTGGTGCTTAGTATTAAGCAAAAAACTAGTGGTGTAGACAGCCGTTGATTTGTGCGAGTGATTAGTAATCTGCGTCTATTCACTTTTACTACGCTGATTACTGATCATTCGCACTAATTAACGGCTGTCTAGACTAGTTTTTTGCTTAATACTAAGCACCAGCATTAAACACTCGCACTCGCAATAATCAAAATGTAACGGGGCCATATTGCCGTTGTCTGCACACAAAGGTCGCTATAACAAGTTTAGTAAGTTTTTTTTTATACCATAAGATAGCAAACAAGCAGATGGGTCTCCTGATGGTAAGAGTCAACCATCGCCTATAGACACCAAAGATGTTAATGGTGCGTTGCTATCTTGTGGCGAGGTCTAATGCCATAATAATGCATAAGTTTACCGGCTACCTTACCCTCCAAACCGGAACACGACAGTGACAAGCACTGACGCTATTGCGGCAGGAATAAGTAAGGCGGTGGTACCAGACCCGGGCGAGACAATGCAGAACTCTACCACCTAGTAAAGTAAGTGTAATTTTTTTGCATAAAATAAATTAAGTACATCATAAAATAATTTTTAATGCTTTTCTTTCGATAATAATTCATTAATTTAAGAAAAAATATTGAATTTTTGTAACGAATGAATTCAAAAATTACTGGAGCGATCTTAAAAAAATATTAAAAAGCCACGTTATCCAGCCACGATCCAACCGTAATTGAGTCAATGCGCTTAGGGCTTTCATACACATAAACACGATAGAGAACGCTGAAACGTACTACGACGCGGCATAATATGCAAGAAAACGTGTAAGTGTCTGAAACGCTTCGACTTGATTACCGCTTGGTTACGTGAATTAAGCTCCAAGAGTGACATAGGCTACTGTTTACTCAGCAGAGCATAAGGAAGTTATGATTTTGAGTCATGCGAAGTTACGAGTAACAGCTAGTATTATATGTTAATGCCTGCTTGCTTTTACGTGTTTGTGATTTTAATGGCAATGGCAAGAATTTGCAGGTGTTTTAATATAAAGTTGATGTCACACATCAACGTCATCAAAAATCTTTTTTCTAAATTTCCCTATCCCTATAATTAAACTATCACATTAATAACTAACCAGGATAAAAAAAAACAGTAGCAGTCGTGGGACTGCCGATAGAAGTGAAAACGGAACTATTAAGTTGAGAGTAATTAAAATTATATGCAAAACATAGCTATAGATATACTATTATCATTAGCATGTCGGTGACGCGAACCGAGGATTTTACCCTCTACCAAAACGCTCAACGCGCCTAAAGAAGTTTTCACTTCAAAAAAACAGTAGCAGTCGTGGGACTGCCAATAGAAGTGAAAACGGAACTATTAAGTTGAGAGTAATTAAAACTATATAACTATATAAAGCGTCCAACGCGCACATAATACAGTCAGAAATAGTCGATGTATTAGTGTATACGTGTACACAGGCTACTGCGCGTGCGCTAGTCTGGCTCTCCATAGCTATAGATATACTATTATCATTAGCATGTCGGTGACGCGAACCGAGGATTTTACCCTCTACCAAAACGCTCAACGCGCCTAAAGAAGTTTTCACTTCAAAAATAATTGTCACTATAATATTGCAAAATCAATGGAAATACGAAGAAATTAATTGGTGTAGTTTTCTTTTAATTAATATCATTATTTTATTACGGAAAAATACAAATTCTCATTACCATAGAATGCTATTTCGAATGATAAATACAGCAATTAAATTATATTTCCTTCAGCACACAAAGACTGCTACAGAGAAGTTACGTTATTATTTCCTAATTCGTAATGCCGGATATTGGCACATTTAGAGAAGTATACTTTTAAGCTTTCGCGACTTTTTTCAACTGAATTATTAATAATTAACGAAATCTTACCGCGATTATGTGATGGATTAATTTCCCGATATTTCGGCGCTGTGGTAAACACCATGATCACGGGGGAACTGAAGTATTGCGGGTGGTTGAACTATTATGTGCAGAGAAGCCTGTGTGACATTTAGTGATTCTATCTCTAGTAAGGCTAGATCTTCATAAAATAGATAAAATATTTACATACTTCCTATCCTCGTGTTTGTCCTTGCCGCTTTGAAGAATCTACTTGTGCTATTCCGCCAGGCTTTTGTAAAAGGCGAACGATTTGCAAAACGGTCCACAACTATAGTGACTACTACGTGGTAGTTTCGCAACCTCTCGCCTATGCCTGGTACCACCGCCTTACCTATTCCTGCCGCAATAGCGTTAGTGCTTGTTACTGTCGTAATCCGGTTTGGAGAGTAAAGTAGCCGGTAAAACTTATCATCCCGTCACACGTATAGCAATTATTAACATTATTGATGTTTTTAAGGAATGCTATCTCTTTCGATCAGGAGAGCCATTTGCTTGTTCTTTATTCTATGATATAAAAATACTTAAAACGTTGTAAAAATATTACTACTCTTTTAGGGAATTATATTCAAATTCTCAATGTGGACTTTAGTGACGGCTTACTTAGATACGGTAACATTGAGGCTATGGCGTCATTATCAGGTCTCAGTTGCAGCTTTATATCTTTCGCATTAACATCTATATGGCGGGTTGGTGATACCACTTGCATAAGATTACCAGCTAACTAACCCAATTTACCCTGTAAACCGGAACGCGCCAGCGACGAGCACTAACGCTAAGTTTAAGCAAAATTCTTTGACCTCCAACTCTAAACAAAATATTGGACAAGCACTGACGTATTGCCGCTGGATAAGAAAAGCGGTTGCACTAACGCCGTTGAGATGTTACAGAACTCTACCTAGTCACTAAAGTAGTCCACTTTGGCGAATCATTTGCGTTTACAAACGAAACTTAGAGGGGGAGGGGGGCAGAGAGGGGGGCAGTTGCCCCCCCCCTGGAATTTATTCACCTATACAAACTATATACTGTTGTAGATAAAAATACAGTAAGATAAAAATATAGTCTTAAGACGTTACGGTTGCCCCTCCCCTGGCCCAGAACCTGGGTACGCCCATGACAATTGTGATTACTAGATGATAGAGTTTCGCAACGTCTTGTCCGGGTATATGGTACCACTGTTTTACCTATTCCCGCCGCAATAGCGTCCGTGTTCCAGTTTGAAGTACGTCGTGCCACATGGATACCAACTCACTGTTAACATCTTTGGTGTTTATCAGCGACGGTTTCTCTTTTCATTAGGAGAGCCATCTGCTTGTTTGCTATCTAATGATATGAAAAAAAATTCTAATAAGATATTGGCATGTAAAAATGTTGGATTTTTTAATTATAGAAATAAATCCAACTAGATATTCGTAAACATAACTCTGTAATGTTATTGAAAGTCTAATTGGATTTACTTTATACGTTTATAAAAAAATATCTCTTGTCAAAATTCATAAAGTATATAATTTTACAATCACGATTTCAGCCATTTTATTCCATACTCATTACATATTCTCAGTAATTCTCACATATTACTTTTCAAACAAAGAAAACCATCATCGTAATGAGATTTAGCATTCTGTTTACATAACCTCAAATGTTGCAATTGTATTATTTTCACAATGAACAAAATTTTTAAGAAAAAGTGTGTGAATGTTTAGCCCTCTTTAAATGTTGATTTATAAAGCATTTTGCATAATTAAAATTTGTTACGATGTGAAAATGCCTCACGAGAAGCGATATAAAATCGTTGGATAATTCATATTAATCCAAAAAGTCAAGTGCATGGAAATATAGCTACCTTCTTTTATACGAAATTGGGTAATAATTGATATTTAATTACCTAAATTGAGACTAATTTAAACATACCTACCTATAATTTCAAAAGTAATTAAGCCGCGAAGTTTTCTGATGGTAAGCTAATGAGTGATGGTCACATTGGTCTTAATACGTGGTATATCAAGAAAACAAACATTTTGCCGATAGATGTTATCATTAGATAACTGTATACTATTTGATCATTGATATACTTTCATCCCTATTTCAGCCCATTAGAGGTTGACTTTTGAAAAAATAACATATATTTGACCCTACACTTCAATGCATTTCAACAAAATCGGCACACACACACGCACACACACACACACACACACACACACACACACACACACACATTGTACATGTGTACATTAAAAGCAGGAACCTAAATGCTAACTTTCGCTCTCTATTATTCACAAGGTCCCTGGAAGTAATTTTAAACATTTAAGGTTAACCGGAGTTTATAATTATTATTGAAAGTTAAATTGAAATGTGTATGAGAATTTATTAACTTTACGGAATAGGTGATTTTGGTTGAGATCTATTTGTCAGGCAATATTTTCTTGGATTTCTAAAATGTCTCACCCGGATATACTGTCTTCCATTTTCTTGTTATAATAGCGTTTATAACTACCGTACCGTTCGAGGCTCTGGTTAGATGTATTATATCTCTATCACACGGATGGCAACGTCCTAATAAAGTCCTTGCTGTCTATATACCGCGGTTACCATTATAAGGACCATCGACTTGACAATAATGAAGATTGTATTTCGAGCAATATATCAAAATATTAATAAATACATCTCGTTCAATTAATTATAAATGGATGCAATACCATCAGAGCAAATATTGTTCTTTTACAAATCATTGGATTATTGGATAAACTTAAGCTATTATATTCTACTTTTTTATGTTTCTTCGATAGGCAAACTGGCAGACGTGCCACCTGATAGTAAGTGGTTGACGTCGCCCATTAACATAAACTAGTTTACCTGGAACTAGCCCAGGTACCTTATTTATGTGTTGCCTATCCTGAGACATAAGGTGTTAAGTCTCGGTACTAGTAATTACACTGCCTGTCTTGCCCTTCTCTCCGAAACACAGCAAAGCTGTTTCACGGGAGAAACAGGCAAGGTTATAAGTATTATTTAGTTTAAATAAGCTACTTACTTAAACCAAATAAGACCAAAACCAGGGTTTTAAAAAAATTTAGCAAAATGTTTAGTTCGTGCCCATAGCATATCGTAATATAGCTTGAGCTACAACGATGAATCTTTGAGAAACGTGCTTTTCGTAGGTCAATTTGAAATCTATAATTTGTTTATATGCCATATGACATGCTATAAGCAGATAACACTTCTGATGGAAAAAGAAAATGATCGCATATAGGCGCCAAAGATATTAAAAGTTGATTACAAAAGGCATTGCTGTCCGTGTGGTGAGAAAGTGATACCAAATTCACATGTTTACCTACCGCCCTTTTCTATATAGCTATTCTATAGAACATAGAAAATATATTCTATAGAACATAGCTTTGACATATACTGACGCTATTGTGATGAGAAAATATTAAAAGAGGAAAGACTAAAAAAATCAAGTGAGAGATCGTAGGACCGTTTTGTTAATAATTTTGTGGTGATTGCTAAACATATCAGACGAAATAACTCGTTTTTAATAACAAGTGAGGCAGTGCTTCAACAAGTCACCTTGGCTTTAGCTGATGCTTATATACGATGGTATATCAAATCTATTAAGTAATCGGGAAGCAAAGTTGAACATTTATTTAATTTGCATCCAAATATTGGGTTCATAAAATGCGAAAAGGTTTGTAGTCAAGTTGCTCAAGAGACTCGTCGAACTTCTTTCTGATTAAATCTTATTTGAAATTTATATTATAGCTTAATAGTGAAAACGGGTATATATTTCATTATGTATATTGTATTTACATATACGACGTTTTCTAGTTCACGACCGTTTTGTAATGAGTTTACATAAAAATAGTACTTCAATTAAATACAAATTTAATTTAAATATAAGATTAATGTATACTTTTAAAAACAATAATATGTAATGTAAATAAAAAATAATGTAATGTAAAATTTGGATTGGTTACATCAAATTTTAATATAAAAAATAACATATGTCTATATATTTTGTACAATTTAATATATATCATGAAGAATAAAATCAACAATTGGTGCTAAATTGAAAGGGAAATCTACAAGCTTTAGGTAAATTAAAGAATTTTACTCTGTATATCTCTGAATCATTGAACAAGTTTAAAATTATGAATAAATAATTAAGAAACATCGAAAATCAATCATTATAATCTCATTAATAAGATGATAATTAATGTAAATTACGAAATCACGTTAGTTTGCGGAAATTCAAAATGCAAGTAATAAATTTTAAAGCAACATTACTTGTTACATTGCTGTTAGGTGACGTTGATAATGGTGTTACTAAATAATATTCATAAAAAATATTGTTTAGATTAAAAACCAGGAATTCTCACGTGATTATTTCAATGACGATGTGGTTATGATATTTTATTTGCAATATATAGTTTACATATTATCAAAAATAAAAAATATAACGCTTAAAATAGCTCTTAATATACAGTAGGTACCTATTCAGCAAAATCGGGCTCAACTAGTACATAATATATTTGTATTTAAAAGGTGTCAGTTAAAAGTAGGCTTTAAATTGATTAAAAATACAATGTTTTTTTTATAGAAGATGGGGGTAAACGAGCAAGAGGTGCACCTGATGGTAAATGATCCCCGCCGTCCATGGACATCCGCAATACCAGAGGTCTTGTAGTTGCGTTGTCGGCCTTTTAAGAATGAGTAAGCTCTTTTCTTGAAGGGCCCTATTTCCCTATTCGGAAATACCCCTGCCGGTAATAGGTTCCACAACAGAGTAGTGCGAGGTAAAAAGTGTCGGGAGAATCGCACAGTTGTAGATTTCCAGACATCGAGATGGTGAGGATGGAACTTCAAATTTTGACGTAAATGTAAATAACCGTTTTTGAAATCGTATCATAATCGCATGTACAGATTTAATAAAAATAATAGATATATTAAATACGAAACATTTTGTCTACGCAGTATTTTATATTCGTTCACTTACAAAATATGTTATTCAACAAAATGTAAAGGTTATGATTGTTTCGTCACAATTCATAATAATGCGTATAAAATGTAAGAAACTTTTACAATCATAATTAATAAAACAACATAATATAATTTTATTTTGAACAAATTAAGTGCATATTGTATTTTCAAGGTAGGATAGACACACTTTTTTATTAAATACATTGTAGTTTTTTCGTTTTGAGTATGGAACTTATTAGGTACACTATATCTGTTGGTTTAATCAATTATTGTTTAAAAAACCAAATTCAGATTATTATTGAACATGGTCTTAAAATAAAAATTAAGTAAAGCGGTCGCCTTGTGGTTGAATTTTGTCCATAGACTTAACAAAAAAATCTCTTCAGTTTGACAACAGACTTGGTCGTGAACAAAATAATATACTTGTCAGTTGTAAGTCATATGAATATAATGTGTGTAATGCTTACTTTTATAAATTTACTAGCTGACCCGACAAACGTTGTTTTGCCATATAAATTATTTAATTAAAAAATAAGGGTTGGTAATAGAAGGGTAAAAATTTAGAGTTATATGTATTTTTCAATGCTAAATCATAAAAAAGTAAATATAAAAAAGTTTGTCCATAAAATAAATATATAGATTGTATGTCTAATGCATATTATTTACAAATGTTAGGTTTCTGCTAGAAATCTCTGGTAATAATAATCTTAATAATCTTGCAATTGGTAATGCTCACTGACAATGATTATAGAAAAAGTTCTTCGAGAAAATAGCATCTACATAATGTAGGTATTTATTATACATACATAATGTGTTTAAATTGTTATTAATTAAAGATGATGAAAATGATGTCTTTTTTTTCAAAATTTCACTCTTGCTCTAGTTTTTTTTTATGTAATTAATTAAATATAATATGTTTTTATAGCTTATTAAATATATACATATTAAAAATATTTAAAGGTAAATGTTTTGGGGATAATAGGTAATTACTTTAGTATTTATAAAAGCCAAGCCAAATTACTAAAATACTATACAAGTATAAATATTCGCGATACATTTTAGAATAAATATAATGTTAAAAAATATTAAAAAATCTTTACATACTTAACGGTGACGTAAAAATCGTGACATATGCCTATTTGGGTAAAATCCTGAATTCTACCAATCGATTTCCGGGTCGGGCAAAAAATGTTATTTGTCGTTTTTTGAAAGAAAATAGTGGTAGTAGCCCAGAGTGTAATTGATGGTGGTGTGTAATGGCCTGCAAGCTTCATATGACATGGATTTAAAGATTCATATGGTCGTGGTTACTTATTCCACTTATTTCGCCAGGCGGCGAACCGGCAAAACGTGGTGAGCTCGGACGTCCTGTTCTCTCCATTTATATCAGAAAAGAGTCGGCGTGATGATTTTTACATTTTTATTAATATTTTAAACGAAAACTTTGGATTCTTTTTTAAGAATTCACGCAGGAATGTGATTTGGCATCTCGTTAAGTATTCTGAGTTGTAATTAATAAAATAAAACTATTATTTGTCATATTTAGGCATTACTGTTTTGGACATGCGAAGTTAAAATAATTATATTGTACATTTAAAATTATTTTGCATAAAGAGATATTATATTTAACTAAGTGGCTATATCGAAATCAAATTGCTTAAAAAATAATGATTAGTTGTTACTCTATAATAGGCGTGTTCAATAAGGGATCATTATCACTTTTATCAGACGTTACGGCAATGCTACTTATTACCTTGAAGGTTTAATATAATCTAACAAGATAACTGTTTAAGTGTTTTTAAAATCTTTATTAAAAATTATCGAAACAGACGATTCGATATATTTGCCAATAATTTTAAGTAAAATTTTGTTATTATGTGGTTGAAGCTAGAAAGCTGAAATTTGGTATATTTTACAAAAATGTACATATTATGTATCTAATTGAACCATAAGTGTTTATTGTTTCTGCCTTATCAAAAATTTATTCTTTGTCACATACCTATTGAAACCAAAATGGAAATGTATTTTTAGGAAATGTAAATACATGGAAATGTAAATGTATTGTTAGGTTTATTAATGTAAGAAATTATATATAACGATAATTTATGTATTTTTTATAGTAAACATCGATTATTTTATAAATTATGAAATAATCGATATTTATTAACTAGCTGTTGTCCGCAAATTCGTCCGCGCGGACTTCGTTTACTCCGAACAGCTCCTCCCCCTTAGGAGATTCCCCTATATGTTGACCCGACCTGTTAGTAATATTCATGCAAAATTTGAAGTAAGTCCATGCAGTCCGACGGGGACAAGCATTTGTGTGATGAGCATAAATGTTTGTGTTTCCGGGTTTGGGTGTTTATTAAATATATTCTAGTATTTATATATGTATTTCTATGTATTAGTATCGTTAACACCTATAACACAAGCAAATGATTTGCTTACTTTGAGGTTAGATCCGTAAGTATAATTTGTCCCGGGAATGTTTATTTATATTTATTTATTATTTATAATTAATATAGATATATCAGATTATAGGTAGGTAGGTATGTAACTTAAGTAAAAAGTGACAACTATGTACCTAGTATGGATAGTCATAATCTATTCATGTAATATAATCGTAGGAAAGTCAAAACTACACATTGAATATTTTTTTCAAGGAATACCTACTTGGGGCGTGATCTACAATTGATATCGAAGCCAAAAATATAGTTTTTAGAATTTTTGTCTGTTAGTCTGTATGTATGTCCGGGATAAACTCAAAAAGTACTGCATGGATTTACTTCAAATTTTGTATGAATATTACTAACAGGTCGGGTCAATATATAGGTTATATATTATCACGCTATTACATACGGGGGAGGAACTGTGCGGAGTAAACGAAGTCCGCGCGGACGAAGTCGCTGGCAACGGCTAGTTTTAAATTAAATCAGTGAATTATTGCGAAGAGAAACGTTGGCGTTCGTTTCACTCTGCCTACCCCAAGTAACAATCGTGATGATATTCATTTATTCAACATGTTATAATTATTTTTATATTAAACGTCACATGTGAATTCAGCATTTTTCAATATAATTTAGTAATATAATGAATCTATAACTAGTTAAAATGAATTCAAAACTGGTTCGGTTATAAAAGCATCGTTTCCTAATAATATAATTAAATATATTGCATAGTTTTTGTATCTGTAAAAGAGCGGCAAGCAACATTTTCTTTCTCTGTTTAAAAGTAGAGTCGTAAACATTCAGATTATCGTACAGTCTAATTTACTTAAAGTGGAAGTCTACTATGTTTTATAAAATGAATGAAATATTAAGATTATTCATGCTTTGTTAAAATTATTTTGTATATCGTACGCGCACGAAATTGAGCGTGGAAAGTGGCGCGAGCGCATTTGAAACGCTGAGCCTAGGCGATTTCGCAAACCACCATCTAATGTGAACCTATTAACCTCTGCAAGCGTGGCTCAGAGTCGAAGGCGAGAGGCGGATGAGGCGACGAGCGGTGCGTTCATTAGACACAAGGTTGTGTCAGCCGCACCGAACAAACTATTACCCATTCACACGTAAATAACACAAAATGCAAAATCAAATATAAACAAACAAATGCCATACCTTGCAAACTGTAGGGCACTTCTATTCGCAATCTCATTGTAGAAATTCAAAAGTATGTTACTATCGAACATATTAACACTGCATCACTTATATTTCACAATTTCATAAATAAAAAAAAAAACAAAACAATCCGAAACACTAGCGATCACAGGATTATCACAACGTCCGGTTCTAGGCACGTCCGTGCGCAAGCGACGTCAAATCAAACTGGCCCGGTCAAAATGACGAAAGTGAAAACATCGCACGCACAGAAAAAAAGGTTGGCGGCGCGGCACAGTCCTTGCAGGCCACCTCTCGCGCGGGCTCCAGTGACACAGTAACTGCGAGGCGCGCGCATCGCCCGACGCCTATATAACGAAATGTGCGAAGGCTCCAACTTCAAACGCGGACGGATGGCACAAAAAGAAGATGGGTTCGGAACAGTAGCTAGGAAAGAATGAATATAAAGAATGGCGACACGTGAGCGCGTGTGCGTTCGAGTGTCAATGTGTGCAGAGATAGGCGGGCGCAGGAAACTCCGTTCTCTTCCACTAGGAAAGACCTTGGATTTGAATCGGCACATTGCAATGTGTACCGTCGCCTACGCTGCCGTTACTTACTTGACGATGACGAGCGGCGGCTCCGACTGATTAACCGATGATTTCACATCTAACAAAGTTTATTTTAAAACTGCAATTGCAGCTAAGGCTATTTGAAAGGTTTCAAAATGAGGCCGGCGATAGTTTTCACGAACATTCGTTCGTTTTCTATTTGTATACAAAACACACATGGCCTTGTACATTAGGAACATACGTTTCGAATGAATTACAGATTGTTCCTTATGCGAGTTGAATTTTATCGGTATTATTCACGTCTACGTATCTACTAAACTAATAAATATTTTAATTTGCATATTGAATCATGTTATCCAATATTTTTAGATCACAAATCTCTTTCTTGCTCTTTTCCAATTATATTTGATTTAGATTTCCCTTACATATGTGATCTCAGTCAATCTCAGATAAACTTAGATCAAATCAAACATGTAGTTTCATTCTAAATAACTTTCAAACTAAATCCACATACTTTATCTATGTCGAAGTTAAATATCCATTTACGTTATTTCTGATTGATAATTGTCTTATCTTAATCTACGTATATAAGACCACTTAACTTTAAGTATATAATCACTACATATAGAATGAGTCCAAGTTTCGGTTATCTCTATGAGTTTAAAAGTAACAGCTAGATTGATTGGCATTAGGTTATTTAATATGTGGATTGCTTCTGAAAACTTCACAGAGCAAAAACTTGCCTTAAAAGAATACAAATTTTACAAATCTGAATACGACTTGGCCAAAAATAGAGATTATACGTATGATCATAATATCTTAAAATTATATTCATCCTATTTAAAAATTAAATACACAATTTTAAGATCTTACTATTTCTAAGACCACACTTTGTATGTATCCAAAACACTTTGAAGCTTTCTTGTATAGATTGTGTACTATTACTCGCATTAAATGTTTGATTCAGTTTCTTTGTTTGCAATTAAAAAAATATGATGTCATAATTAAAATCAAAACTCATGAACGCTCCGAATTATATTTAGCCGAAGTTAAAAAGTTAATGAATGAAACAGATATCTCTATTGTTATTCCAAATGGACTTGACAAATAATTGCTGAGGATGAAGCAATGAAAGCAGATAATGATGTTACTATTGTGACACGTTTTGGACAAGAATTGTCAGAGAATGTTACACAACAACATAATATGGGAGATAGTTGTAATAAACTGGGCCATACTCTCTGAACGGCAGCAAGCTTTGTTTTATGTCTGTTAACTTATTCTACGTAACTTTCGTGATGGTTCATGATAAAATGAATTAAAACAAAGATTATCAGGTGCAAGAGCAATGTGAACCAATGCGTAATGACCCACCGCATCTTCTTTTTTAAATTAAAATAAACTTGCATTATTTCTGTAATTCGTCTATATTTGTCTTAAATATAAGTCAACCTTTTACCCTATCCTGGAGATGCTGATAAAAAAGAAAATCAGTTACTTCCCGAAAACGTAATTTTTGTAATAAAGAACTAGTATAATTTATGTAAAAATTGTGTAATACAATGTATGTATGTAAATGTTATAAAAATAATTTTATTTGAAAAGGTTAATATCATCTTTACTGTCATGGCAAAGTTTAGCTACGTTTTATAACTACTGTTACTCACTTTAAATCTACAAAAATATGTAATGCATTTGAATAAATAAATAAATCGTAGGATATTGATACAAAGATATTGATATATATATATATAATCATCTACATTTAATTTTTTTATTAGAATAAATTTTTAGCGGAAAACCTACGTTATAAATATTTCAAGATGATAGTAATCAGATAGTAGATAATAATTACATTTATGTGTTTTTGATTGATTAAAATACTTGTAGTTGTCACATATTATAATCTTCTCATTCTATATAGTCGATCGAAATGTTCGTTTTAGTCTAAAAATAATAAATTTATTTGCAAGAACAATTATTGCGGGGGGGGGGGGGATAACTATGAATTGGGAGGATAACCCTGGAAAACTTTAACATCACTTTTTCCGACCCGTTAAGTAGGTATCCCGACTTTATAACCGGATCCGAATGTGTATAAACAAAGTTATTGGTTCATGCAAATTATTTCTTAAAACTGCAAAACGCATACCAACGCAAAATGTTGTAATGTCAAAACATATTAAAAAGGATCTTTGTAAAGCATTGTGTAGTAATGTTGGTATTTTATTTAATATTTTCTTTGTTGCATTAAATTGAAAGCAAATTACGAGACAAATTGCAGAAAAAGTATAAGTGAAAGGAAGATTGTTTAAAACAATCTAAAAAATAATTTTAAATGTTGCTAATAAAATTGTAATTGTCATCCACGCAATTGCATGTTTTAAAACCTTAACAAAAACGATTTTCTTTTTGCCATTATATTCAGGTAATTTTAGTGACGTCAGTCTAAAATTATATAACATCTGGGATGTTTTAAGTGCAACACGACAAAAGACAAGCTCTATATTTTGTGAAACGATTTTATTTATAATTTTACTGTTTTATTGTTTTCTAGACATGCCGAATTGTAATGTTTTTTTTTCATCAAACCCAAGATGATATTTGCACACTAAATAATAAGATCAAATTTAGCAGATTTTTTATATAAGTTCTTCGTAAATTTTGATTTATAAGTATATTGCCATTTAAATGTCATTTTTGTAAATCACTAGCGATCGTCCTGCGGTCAATCATATCACTGGTCATGTCGAAAAATATTGTTTTTCTATAATATTTAGAAATTGTATATTCTACAGTGTTTGTCGTACATCGTAGGAACGTTCACATTTGAAAGTAAATTATGCAATAAATTGTTGCTTTTTGGGTATTCTTTCCCTTTCTCTTAAGCCCTTTGTTATGTTAAACTTTATTGGTGAGCTATTGGATCGACTGCGGTGTTATTAATTTTAACCGGATTTTTAAAAGGAGGAGGTTGTCGATTCGGGTGTATTTTTTTAAATGTTTGTTCTCAGAAATCGGTCATTTATGGACCGATTTAAAAATATATATATATATATATATATATATATATATATATATATATATATATATATATATATATATATATATATATATATATATATATATATATATATATATATATATATACAACTTGGACAATTTGGACCTTGAATTGTGCGAACGGTGGAGTGTGAAATTTGCCACAGTTAAAGTTTACAATGTGAAGGACTGCAGAAACCTAATATTTTTAAATAACATGCACTAGAAAATATGATATTAATAAAAATAAACATAACGCCCATTAAATTCATGTGACATGCATGACATTAGACACACAGGTCTAACATTTTCTTTACGTCTAATGTCAGTTGTCAAACTTAAAAGAGATTTTATTGTTTTCCCTATGGTCAAATTTCGGTAATTTTATAAAAAAAGTATTTTTTATATAAAATATGGCAATTTACAAATTGTATTATACCTTTCTATATCAAAAATTGTTTCTATAATGTGAAATGTACTAATTCCGATCTCTACATTTATAAGAAATTAAATGATATGAAAATGCGTATGTAATTTTGAGTAGGATGTAAAAACATATATTAGTGGATGAATGTAAGAAAGTTAAAATTTTGTTAAAATATATTTCACAAAGCCATTCAATAATAAAATAACATTTTTATATAAAATGTATTTTATCCTTTTGTATAAAAATTGTTTTTATGATGTGAAATGTACTAATTCGATCTCTTCATTCATAGAAAAAATAAATGATATCAAAATGCGTATTTAATTCTGAGTAGGGTATAAAAACATATAAATTAGTAGATGAATGTTAGAATGTTAACATTTGCTTAAAATATGTGAGTCAAAGTCATTCAATTATAAAATAACTTTTTTATGTACGAGTATGTGGCTGAGCCCGCGACTTCATCCACATGGAAAAATTTCGAAAATAAAAGTAGCCTAAGTTACTCCTTCAGCTCTTTGTCATTTTCCAACTCTTTGTCAGTGAAAGTCCCGTCAAAATCTGTCCAGCCGTTTCAGAGATTAGCCGAAATAAATAGATAGACAGACAGACCGACAAAAATTGTAAAACATGTTATTTTGGTATATGTGCCGTGTAAACATCCATATGAGTTTAGTAAAAAGCGATTATTTTAATATTACAGACACTCCAATTTTATTTATTTGTATGTATGTATGTATGTATGTATAAAAAATGTTTTTTATACTTTAAAATTTTTCCTATAATGTCAAATGTACTAGTTCTGATCTCTACATTTATAGAAAATTAAATGATATCAAAATGCGTATGTAATTCTAAGTAGAGTATAAAAACATAATATGTTAGTAGATGAATGTAAGAAAGTTAATTTGCTGAAAATATGTGTCACAAAGCCATTCAATTATAAAATAACATTAATCTATAATATTCATAAAATGTATTTTATCCTTCTACTTAAAACTTGTTTCTATAATGCCAAATTGTACTAATTGCGATCTCTACATTCATAGGCAGTTAAATTATATCAAAATGCGTATTTAATTCTGAGTAGGATATTAAAGTAAGTATATATTAGTAGTATTTTTTTCTTATCAAAAGACAAAATAAAACATAGGAAGGAAACTCTCCTGATGAAAAGAGGAATCATCGCCTATAGATGCCTATTATAGATGTAAATGGTGCGTTGCTATCCGTGATACAGGATCTCAATTCCATATGCAAGTCTTTCCCTCCAATCCGGAACACGACAATAATAAGCATTGACACTATTGCGGCACGAATAGGTAAGGCAATGGTACCAAATACCCAAGCGAGACGTTGCGGAACTCTACTACCTAGTAGTCACGATGATAGTGATATGTATAGCCAATCGGCCTTTTACCATCAGCCTGGCTGAACAGCAGTTGGTTTAACACGGGGGACGGGAACGGCAGAAAGTAAAAATTTGCTTAAAATATGTCTCACAAAGCCATTATATTATAAAATAATGTTTTCTATAATATTTATAAAATTCATTGTAACCTTTTATATAAAAGTTGTTTATTTAATGTGAATGTCCTAAACTCCTAATTTCGATGTCCCATGATTATAGGCAATGAAATTGTATCAAAATGCGTAATTCAAAGTATGTTATCAAAGTAAACATTATGTAGATGAATGGTAGAAAGTTAATATTTGCAATACAATATGTGTCACAAAGCCATTAAATTATGCAATAAAATATTTTATTACATTTTTAAAACGTATAATATTCATTTATTATATAAAAATTGTTTTTATAATGTGAAATATCCTAATCCTGATTTATATAATATTGGTAAAAGGTATAATATTCTTCTTTGTAAAATTGTTTCTATATTGTGAAATGTCCTAGTTCCGATATCTATAATATTTATAAAAAGTATAATATTTTTCTATGTAAAAATGTTTCTATAATGTGAAATGTTCTAATTCCGATCCCTATAATATTTATAAACGGTATAATATTATTCTATATAAAAATGTTTCTATAATGTGAAATGTCCCCAGTCCAAGCTCTATGATATTTATAAAAGGTATAATATTCTTCTATGTAAAAATGTTTCTATATTGTGAAATGTCCTAGTTCCGATATCTATAATATTAATAAAAAGTATAATATTTTTCTATGTAAAAATGTTTCTATAGTGTAAAATATTCTAATTCCGATCCCTCTAGTATTTATAAATGGTATAATATTATTCTATATAAAAATATTTCTTTAATGTGAAATGTTCTAATTCCGATCCCTATAATATTTATAACCGTTATAATATTATTCTATATAACAATGTTTCTTTAATGTGAAATGTCCTAATTCTGATCTCTATAATATAAACGGTATAATATTCTACTATTTAAAAATGTTTCTATAATGTGAAATCATGATTCCGAAAACTGGGCGATCACTAGTCTATATTCATAAGCAATTAAATTATATCAAAATGCGTAATTCAAAGTAGGGTATTAAAGACCGTGGACTGGTTATTAAATAACATAAAACGACTCGAACTCTTTCCGGTGATAACGTAACAGCATTTCACTTTCATTTCTACGCTTACATTGTTTAGCGAGCACCTATTGGATAACTTTACCAGTATCATCTAAAGAGCTACTTACATAAATGCTACATCTGTGTGAATCTCTTAATTGCAATGGAATAATTATTATATTCTTAATTGTTATTTAGAGTTTGTTTTGTAATGAACGGTGTGTAATATTCACAATACATTATTTCTAACTTTAATTACGTTAGACATGTTATTATTATTATATTGATACATGAAACGGAAACTTTGTACCCCTTTTCGTGAAAATTGCGATTGTGGAATATGAAATTCACTCCAAAATCCCTATTAATAACATCTAAGCTAGCTAAAATTCATATGAAGAAGAAGTTCAGAACTGATAGTAGATTCTTCTAAAAAGCCTGGACAAACTTATTGGAAAATTTGATATTGGTTTGTGGTATTTAATTTGCAAATTTTCCGCAAAACCTTATATGGAACTCTTGTGATGCAACTGAAACGAAAGGAATGGGGCAAACTCCAAGGCCTCAAAATTAAAGAAGACCACAGCGGCACAATAGTCCACCCACTTCTACTACACTTTCTTTCACGTCAGTAGCAAAGGCAGTAAACATACAAATTATGTACTCAACGCACGTTTTACTTCGCAACCGAAGCATCTTCAGGTGAGTTAAATGACATCACTCTATGAAATTTAATGCTTCACTCTTCACCCCTCATAAGTTTGCCCCATTCCATACACTACCTTTCATTTCAGTTGCATCTGTGCACATTTCTATATAAGGTTTCGCGGAAATTTTGCGAATTAAATACCACAATTTCTTCTTTAAATTATGGATTTCCGTAAAGTAACGCCTGAATTTATTAAATTTGAGATTGTTTTATGCCTATTTATATTCCATCCATCCACTTGTATCCTGATACTTTAATATTTTTAAATATTAAAATATATTTATTAAATAATAAAGTATCTCTATATAAGTATATTAGTATCCTTTATTAACACTCATATCACAAGAAGGTATTTTTTTTATCGTACGATAACAAACAAACAGATGGCTCTCCTGATGGAGGGAGAAACCATCGCCTTTAGACACCAAAGATGTTGTTGGTGCGTTGTTATTCGTGTGGCGAGTTGCTTAAGTTTACCGACTACCTTACCTCCAAACCGAAACACGACAGTGACAAGCGTTGACGCTATTGTGGCAGGAATAGGTAAGGTTGACTACAAATTTGCATTAGCCAAAACGGGGCAATCCATTGCAGAATTGGTGGTAGCATTTAGCTTGGAGTTAATTCAATTGGTGTAATTTCATATATTATGTTATAGTGAGTGATTATAAAAGACTTTAGAATAGAAAACGAGTATTATGAGTAAATGAAGTAGAAGCCGTTTCAATAATAATTTTTAGTTTTTATAGTGCATTTTAAATCTCAAAAGTAAAATTATATTAGTATTTTGGCTCCTACTACACGTGCTAATATTTTGGAAAACTATGTTAGTGGGGGTTTTTGCACTATAAAAACTCAAAATAATCATTGAACAGGCTTCATTCCACTTGCTGATTATGTTTAATATTTATTCTAAAGCCTTCTATAATCACATTGTTATACTAACTGTATCCAGCAGCGTGAATAATTGAATAATTTTTCGGGAATCCCGGGGGAACAAGACATTTTTCCAGGCTAAAGTAACTTATGGCAGGACTACAGCATACCAAATTTCGTCCAACTTTGTTCCGCCATCTTTTTTTCAGGCAAAAAAATTGCAGGATGTATGAGTTTATATTGCAGATTACTGCTCGTTCTCTATATTTATGCAATAAGATATTTAAGACAGTTATTTGTACCATAACTATCTACATACTTGTGCTGTAATAATAATACTCTAATTTTATTACCCTTACTTAGTATAACTGCATTTCAGAACATTGCAAAAGAAACTTACTTGTACTTCTAGTTTACTTTTTACATTATTTTAAAATTTGTCCAAAAATTATATCTGTGCAAAATATTCCCGATGACGCCGTATTTGGCCGACGTAAATAATATAAAAAGTCAACTAGAAGTACAAGTGAGTTTATTTGTAATATTATTTCATGTCATAAAGTAGGTACCCATGACCATCCAAAATACAACATTTTAACAAAAAATTAACCGCTGAAAAAGCTGAAAAGAAAAAAATAATAAACTATTTGTAGTAACTTTAATAATTAAACTAATGTAATGGATACCTTATTACGAGTAATTTTGAGTCGGCGCCAAACTATCAATGAATATGAATCACGTAATTACCTTAAAATTGAAAGGAATTACCAAATCAAATTAACAATGCAACGTAAAATCTATGGCGGTAAATATTGACATTAAATAATAATCTTTTTGACTAAAAATTTAAACTGGAGCAACATTGTTTTTGGCGTCAACTCAAAATTTCTTTGTATACATTACATTAGTTTTTGAACTTAGTTATTATTGAATTAAATAATAAAATCAGCGAGTGAACAATCAATCATCCCCTCTTACTAACCCTTATGATTAGATTTTATTCCAAAAAAATCCAAAAACTGCCTACAACCTCGAGACATACACTATCCAATAAAAAAAGGAATTGTCAATCTGAGAATAGTAAATAATGGGATGCGGTTTTTTTTAAATTTTAGGTGATTTTGAAATCTTTAAATACAGAGTCACAGTTTTTGCACTTTATTTTACCGCCGTCCGCATTCTCAAATCAATTTCCATACACCTGAGGTTTTTTTTCGGCGCCGTTTTGTAATAAAGTAAATTATAATGAAATCACTTCACTTCCAGTATTAATAAATAATTAAATAAATCCACTTAGTAGAACTCAGTACTCAAAATAACTGCTAACTGACACAAAACAAAGAAATAAAAAAAAATGGTTTGTACTAGTAGACCCACGCCACTTCATTGCCTAAGTAAACAGTTAGCGAGTATGAGCGAGTTAACCAAACTCGAATAGGAGACTCAAGTCAGTTGGACTCGCATAAATAGAATCGAGTTAGCGAGTACGAATCGTGACTCGAGTACCGGGATCGAGTCCGGCGTACTTGAATCAAAATAAATTGGTATTCGAGACGAGTTCCATAGCAGGAATCGAGTCTGACTCGATTCAAACCGTACTCGGTATATCGCTACCTTATAGTAGAATTTTTTTCAAAAACCACCCATCACTTCGAGACATACATACATTATCCAATAAAAAAAGAAAATCGAACAAATCTGTACAACGTTACGCGTGATCTAATATAAAAAAATATACGCGTCAAATTGAGAAACTCCTTCGTTTTTTTTTAAATAAACAATAATTTTAGCTGAAAATTGGCATTTTTAAATAATGACAATGAATTCACATTTTAATCGAAATCATTATTATAGTATTGCGTACAATGAATCTATTTATAATAATTAATACAGCACTGTCATTAAACACGAATCTATTTATCAGAGTGTTCGCGACAGACCTTTTCGTTTGTAACGTTAAACAATAGACTATTCAGTGTTTTGCAAAATATCTAGGTACTAGAGTTCACAGTGAAATGTCGACAATATTATTGTAATACTAACCCCATTACAGACACGCTTACGACTGTAAAAGGTTCTATAATTAAGATCAAATATAGTGTAGACATTGTGGGTAAAGTTGGTTTGGTGTTGATCTTAAGATTTGCTTTGTTAAGTGATGTCTTAACATTGGTTAATTTAAGATTTTGCGTAAAATAAACTTGCGCAGTTCGGGATAATGTTAACGAGTTTTTGTTTTTTGTGGCCAATTAACGTTCTAAAGCTAAAGTTAAAACAAGTGATTTAAAAAATTAAACCGTATTCAAATATCAACTATAATTATATCTCAATAGCTACTGAGAGTTTTTGATGAAACTTAGACTGTTCCCTAAGTTGAAATACACCTAATTTAAATCAAAAAGAATTGGTTTCCTACCAAAGTCGAGATAATAAGAAATTTTTTGGGTCGTCGATTAAAAAATAACAAGTCGCTTATGAGTTAAGTTTTGGCAAATATATCAAATTTTATTTAAATCCCAAATATACACGCATACACACATACATACTCACACACACACATACACACACAACACAGTTTCGTAATCTTTAGGAAGTTTAAGCGTAGCTGTTATTACATGTGTACATATTGGAGGAGCTACGGTCCTATGTAACCAATAAAAATATAATATAACGAGAATTTTGCTTAACTAAACACTAAACCTCAACGAAATTTGTGTAGTAATATTAAAAAATATGGTCACCGTGCGGGCGAAAGGCGCGCTAAGTCAATCTCTATTTGTAAGCGATGAATTTCGATATCTATGCGCGGGTGTTGTTTTTAATTAAACTGAGTGGTACGTAGAACCGTTAAATTATATTATTTAAATATTATTTAAATAATTAAAACCATGAAATGAATAGGTAGTTAGTGAAGTTCTTAACAACATTTCAAATAATATTGTCAAATCCTTAGTGTCATGCGCTATTGTAAAACTTTATACAATCTTTATAGTAATGTGAGTGAGGGTGGCCTAAGAAACCCTTCCAATTCACTAGGTGAGGTATATTGCCCAATAACATGGAAATTAGGAGATAACAACTTTCTCCTAGATATATTTAAACAGGGCTAAAATATTATAGATTTCAATATTCTTTTGATCTCTCAGCGGGATAATCCTTTGTATTTTTATCTTTTTATGACACTGTAAATCCTCATTCAAACAGGTATATTTATACTAAAACTTCTAAACCCTTACCCTTTAAAAGTTTTCCAGAAGATTTATATTTCGGAAATATATTAACGCATGTACAAAAGTCCCTGTGTAATGTCACAGGAGAATTTATAAGGTCTTTTTAACAAAAAATTAAACCTAAGATAAGCTGCGGAATTGCACGACTTAATTCCGCCATCCCCGTTTTTCTTTCGATCGTCGAGGCGCACATATTCTAAGCATCGATATATGGTGGACGTTCTATGTACCCGGACAAAGCGGTTCGATTCAATATTCTTCATTCGAACTGCAAAGGACTGGAACATGCTTCCTGAGTCTGTGTTCCCGGACGAGTACAATCTGGCGATCTTCAAGAGAAGAGTGAACAGGTAGGTACCTTCTAGGGAAGCGCGTTTCATCTTAGGCCTCATCTTATCGATCTTATATCTATCGATAATAAAAAAGAAGTTATGCCCGGTTATAAATTAAAATTAGTGTGTGAATAATAAACAATCATCCTCTGTTTCCGTACCGTTTTGGGTGAATCTTTCTTTGTAAAAATTATATGGGACAACCCTCGGGGTGTATATATATATATACACTAGCTGTGCCCGCGACTTCGTTCGCGTGGAAAAAATTCTAAAATAAAAACCCGCATAGTTCCCGTTCCCGTGGGATTTCCGGAATAAGAACTATCCTATGTCCTTTCGTGAGTCTCTCTAATAAAAGAAGAATTATAGAAATCGGATAACTCTGTAACAAGTTATGCGTGGTCATACATTAAATCAGTGAGTGAACAAACAACAACAAACAAACAAACAATCAAAATACCCATTGCAATACAAATACAATTTACAAAATCAGACTGTAAAAAGTTATGCGTGGTTTAACATAAAGAAAGTGTACGCGTTGAATTAAGAACCTTTTCCGTTATTCGTCGGTTAAAAAATAAATATACGCGTTGAATTGAGAACCTTCTCCGTTAGCCGTCGGTTAAAAAATAAATATACGCATTAAATGGAGAACCTTCTCCACTATTAATCAGTTAAAAAATAAATATACGCGTTGGATTGAGAACCGCCTCCCTTATTCGTCGATCAAAAAATAAATATACGCGTTGAATTGAGAACCTCCTTCGTTTTTCGTCTGTTGAAAGGCGTGCATAATAATAATTTTTTAATTACGTACATATTCATTAGGAAAAAGGTTAAGTTTAGAAACCTTCGTTTCTTACCAAATATAATTGACATGATTACTTATTTAAAAGTGATTCGCAACATACTGTTTTTGACACCTTAAGTGATGTAATAGTATGTATATAAATAAAAACTTTAGCATACATTTTCTTTATGTTTATCTATATGAGCTAAAATTCACCGACATAATAATACACCGAGAATTTTCGGAACGATCACATTATTTAAGTAAAAGGTTGTACAGGATTGAGTAATATAAGTAACGACTAACTAACGGGCCATATATTCAGCTTATTGTTGTAATAAAGTTTTTTTTAATGGCTATTGCAAATCTACGAAAATGAAATAATAATTATCACTTGAATGTGTAATAATAATTTGTCCAGCAATTCACAAATCAAGAAATAAGGACAAAATCAGGGCCACGATATATCAAAAAATTAGTTACGTAAATAATAATTTTGATATAAAGTAATAAAAGAAAGTATCTTCACTCCCCTATCCCTGTAAAGGTACAGAGGTACAACTAATGCAACCACGATTAGCCTAAAATACGTAGCCCCACAATGTGATAGATGTCAACTGGTCACTTATCCAATTCCCGGCACGTTGTTTTTATCACAAAACTCTCTTAGAAAAGTTAGCGGTGCTCCATCGGACTAGGACCTAACCTAAAATTGTGAACGTTGTGTGTGAGTGAGTGAGCAGGCTACTTTTTATCCCTGAAAAATTCACTTCCAAATCATGTAAAAACTACTGAACGGATTTGAATGAAATTTGGCGCATAGGTAGATGATAACCTAGAATAGCACATAGGCTACTTTTTATCACGGAAAAATTAGGTGATCTCGCGGGATTCGTCATTTTATAATGCAGCGGGTTGCACACTGCAGTTAGTCAAATATAAGATTAAAATTATTATATCACTTTTAGTAGTAAAAATCGACCGGCATTGTCGTCGTTATCCGCATGAACACGTTAAAAGTTCATTTAATTTCACTGGCGCAATCTACGCTTAGCTTTTCACAATATTTCTTAAACATGACGATTAAAATACAACAAAATTTAAACGCACTAAAACTGCAAGAAACAATTTCCCTTTTCCTATATCTGTGATCCTGTATCATCATATCATGTATCCTATATCTTGCATTAGATTTTCACTAAATTAAAATAGGTGTACACGGGAAGTGTACTCTTCAAACAAATATATATATATATATATATATATATATATATATATATATATATATATATATATATATATATATATATATATATATATAAATCGGTCCATAAATGACCGATTTCTGAGGTAACAAACATTTAAAAAAATACACCCGAATCGACAACCTCCTCCGAAATCCGGTTAAAATTAATAACACCGCAATCGATCCAATAGCTCACCAATAAAGTTTAACATAACAAAGGGCTTAAGAGAAAGGGAAAGAATACCCAAAAAGCAACAATTTATTGCATAATTTACTTTCAAATGTGAACGTTCGTGGGCGTTTAAATGTCAGGATTAAGATTAGTGATAAAAAATTGTGATAGGTCCGCGACAAAACACAATGCACACGATTGACTTTCACTCGGAGAAATGCTTCGTACGTCCGGCATCGCACATACATTGATTGCATTGTTTCGTTATGCGCTGGGTTTTCATTTTCGTTAGCTATATAAATGCATACTATGAGTAAAACAACATAATTAAAATATGTTTCAGGACCTATTCATGACATTCCGTGATCTGTTTAATACTAGAATTCCTAAAATACTGGTTATGTTTGCTTCACGCACACACGGGTGCAATGTAAGCGCACAAACATTCCTTCCTTCCTTCCAGCTTCATTTACATCATTTGCATAGTAAAACATTAAAAGAGCTGGTGATCTGTGATAATTGAATTCCTTTCATCAAGTGGAATAGAGATTATGGTCTTGGAATGGCTTAACAGATTTCATTTATCTAAGCTAAGAAGAATCATAGCTAAGAACGATCTTGACAGACAGGGCATTTCATTTAAAAAAACTGCACTTAAATCGGTTTATTGGAGCTATGTTTCTACAGACGGACACATTAATACAAACATATAACTTATGAAATCACTCGTTTTTGCGTTGGGCGTCAAAAACATTGCTTACAGCCTTAAATTAAAATTAATTATTGTCATGTGTTGCTAATCACGTAGTTAAATATTTTCTCTTTCGTATGTTTGCCGAAAGCGATTTATTCAAGAGATAAGCTTATCATACTTTTCTTTTCATGCGTGTTACTGTACTTGCATGCGAAAAGAAAGTTATTTTTATCTGATTACGCTACGCAAAGAAAGCGCCTCGATTTTCACCATTTTTCTACGTATTATGTTTATATTATACACGTTTTGATGTGTATATAGGTATTTTATCAATTTAAAATTACACTTATACTGTTTCACAGATACTTGTTTTTGCTATTTGAACAGCGAAACTGGTTTATTTATTGCAATCATATGTAAGCAATAAATAAACCAGTTATGCGTTTCGTACTGAAAATGCCGTAAACAGCGTAAACGATTGGCAAAAACCTCTACTATTATATAAATCTGTAGTTTGAATCTGTGCATTTAATTGTTTTGCCTAATTTCGTGATAGACATTTATTTCATGACTCACTGAGAAAAATTTTACCATTTTGAAAATGGTAAAGTTTATTTCAGTCTCACAAAGTGTTTAAATTTATCTGGTATTTATCAGGTATTTCTGGTACCTGGTAGAACAATTTTGATTATCATAAAAAGGGTCATAAAATGCGAACCTTAATAGATAGATGTACACTATCAGCCTTTTTTTACGACTTTTTAATATGAACAATTTGACCATAAATGATTTTTGCATAACTCTAACCGTTAACGCAGCGCACGCCAGGAAAGGTAAAAATCCCCGTTTAAACCACATTTTTCGTTCCGATCCTATTGATCCTAGCGTAATGTTATATGGCCTATAATCTTCCTCGACAAACAGGCTATCGAACTTAAAAAGAATTATTCAAATCGAATCAGCATTTTTCGAAATTAGCGCGTACAACCAAACAAACAAACAAACTACTATTTTATAATATTAAAAAAATAAAGATTTTATGCTCTTCAATGCGATTAAAGAAGTGCAAATTAGGATGTTTTGAGTTTCATTATTGAAAAGGGTAAAAGAAGGTGTTAAAATATGTCTGAAACCATAATATGTCTCACAAAATGGTAAAAAGGTGAGGGAGGTGAGTACAGAGAATCGAATAGCTATAGATATTTATTTTATATGTACATAAATGTACGTATTTCATTTCAGCGCTCTTTGACCAATTTTCATACAACATGAAGATTTAATCTATCCGTTTGAATGTCAAATGTTAATAAATTTTGGCCTAAACAAACTGATATGGTGAAACAATATATAAACCATGCTCTGTACCTACATTTCGATAATCTAATAATATCTATTACATATAATAAAATCGTAGGAAAGTCAAAACTGTACATTGACTATTTTTTTAAAAGAATACTTGGGGCGTGATCTACAATCGATATCGAAGACAAAAATGCGCGGACGAAGTCGTGGGCAACAGCTAGTAAGTAATACTATAATATTAATACGTCAAGGAAAAACTTTTTTTAAGACAATTGCGCGAACGGTGGAACGGTATGAAATTTGGCACAATTAAAGTTTACGTTGCGGAGGACTGCTTAAAATTAATATTTTTAAATAAAATGCATTAGATTCTAATGCAATGGTTATTTTATTAATTTAATTTGTTTATTTTATTAAATTTGTTATTTTAATGTAATTCTTATGATAAGAAATATATTTAATTTATAAATTACACACACTAAATATTAATTGTGACATACATGATAATATATACACATGTATACTCTTTTCTTTACGTCCAAAGTCAGTTGCCAAACTTAAAAGAGATTTTATTTTTTATTCTATGGTCGAATTTCGAGCATAGACGATCGCTATTTATTACAATTTTAAAATCTTGTATAATTTCATATTGATGTATCACAGATAAAAAGCAAGAGACTGGTAGGCGATAGAAATTTTACAATGTAAAATTTCTATCGCCGGTGTAATCCGGTGATATAATAGTCATTACAAAATTATAAAATCAGCTGTTCCAACATTTTTTGTTGTTAAATTATTTAATAATAATAATAATAATAATTCACGGGACAAATTACACTTACTGATCTAACCCCAAAGTAAGCAAATTATTTTGCTTGTGTTATGGGTGTTAGTCAACGATACTAATACATAGAAATACATATATAAATACTAGAATGTATATAATAAACACCCAAACCCGGAAATACAAACATTTATGCTCATCACACAAATGCTTGTCCCCGTCGGGGATCGAACCCGAGCCTCGTTGATTGCGTAGTCAGGGTCTCTAACCACTCGACCAACGGGGCGGTCATTAACCATTATCCACCTGATCTCACAATTGCTTGAATATGTCAAACAAAAAATAACTAGTCTACTGAAAGTTATTAGAACAATAAACTATAGATAGATATTTTCCTTCGTGTTGGTCGGAGCCCTATTTGAAGTATAAACCATCTGCAATTCTGCCAGTCAGTTCATAAAAGGTGAAATACCATCATGATTACTAGGTGGTATAGTTCTGCAACGTATCGTCCGGATGTATGGTATCACCACCTTACATATTCTTGCTGCAATAGCGTCAATGCTTGTCATTATCGTGTGCCGGTTTGGAGGGTAAAGTTGCCGGTACGCTTATGCATGTGGCATTACCAAGATATTCGTTTTTTTTGGAGGCCAAGAGAACTGAGTGCAATGTATCCAAGCGGACTTCTGTAACTCTTTTCATATGAACATGCCACTATCCGACACTGACAAACAACAAGATGGGACTTCTGAGAAAAATAGACAACCATCGCCTATAGACAACAAAGATGTTAATAGTGCGTTATCATCCCTGTAGCGGAGATAAATTGCCTTATGCATAAATCAAATATTTTCTATCTTTTTTACATCATTAAATAGCCTACATGTAGATAGCTCCCCTGATGGAAAGAGAAACCACAGACACCAAAAATATTAGTGGTGCATCGCTATCCGTGTAAAGGGATGGAAATATCACATGCATAAGTTTACCGGCTAGCTTACCATCCAAACCGGAACACGACGATACTTTTACCTTTAAAAAGCTACATTATTCCGGTGTAACATAAGCATTTTTTTTGCCCAATTAAGCAAAAATAAATAGGTAATGCTTTAGGTTACACGAACGAAATCGCGGGCACCAGCTAGTCTATGATATCTCTTATACGAGAATGTTCGAGTCACTAAAATATCACGCTTTTTCTACGCGACATTTAAAAAAAATTAAGTCATTAATATAAGCATAATTATTATGTGTATAATATATTAAGGTTATACATAATCGCTGATAAGATTGTGACTTTGAAATTATTCAATACTTACGACTTCCTAGTATCAAACGTGAAAGTATTTTTGAAGTTAGATCGATATCATTAAGCAGGGAACTAATAAACATTGAAATTAGTTACTAACGAAAACATCTACCGGATGGGAAAACTTGGATAGATAAATGGTGAATTCATTCGGTTACTAGAAATTTTATATTCGGTAAGTAATTTCATAGTAAATTCTAAGAGTTGAAGATTCTTTAAGTTTATTTATTTATTTAATGCTTTATTGTACGTAATTAAAAGAGAAGTAATACATAGAGACTTATTAAAAGAGAAGTAATGTATAGAGATTTATTAAATTACAATAGGCGAGCTTATCTTAATAAAAGAGATTTCTTCTAGCTGACCCGAATAAGAGTAAACACAATAATTATCGAAATGTTAAAATAGTGTATAATAATAATCATAAAACTAGATACATATGAACATAGTTAGTACTTTTTAAAGAAGAAATTGTGGTATTTAATTTGCAAAATTTCCGCGAATCCTTATATGGAACTGCTGTGTTGCAACGGAAACGAAAAGTAATGTAAAAAATGGGGCAAACTTATCCAAGGCCTGAAAATTAGAGAAGACCACAGCGGTACAACAGTCCCGCTTCCACCACACTTTCTTCCACGTCAGAAGAAAAGGCAGTAACACATAAATTACGTACTCAACGCTCGTTTCACTTCGCAACCGAAGCATCTTCAGGAGAGTCGAATAGCACTTCACTCGAATAGTACTTTTTATTTAAGTCGAAGAGCACTTTTTACTTTTATTTCAATATTTTGTATGCAAATTTATATCATAATTAAGTACTAAAAAACTAAAACGACTAATGCCCGGTTTTTATCCGGTCCGGTTTAGTTTAAATTATGAGTAGTAAAATTTTCCACCATTGAACCGAAATCGGTTTAGCGGTTTAGCCATTAAAGCCAAACAGAGATGCAGATGGACTTCCGGATTTATACTCGCAATGTTAATACGGATTGAATTATTTTTAGCCTTATACGGTGTGTAAAGAAAACCCTGTCCGATCCGAAAGAGACTTATAGGCTGGTTAAAGGCATTACTTACTGAAAAAAAAATTTAAAATGATTTTATTTCTAAAAATGAAAAAGATATCGTTTTTTAATATTCGTATTTTTACTTATACATATTTCCCTAGAGTTAAGCAAATATTTTAAAAATGCCAACACCTTGTCGCTGTTTGTTTCATTGTTTCGCTTTGGCGGCTTTCGCACAAACACCACGCGAAGGCGCGCTATTTGTTTTTCGGCTTTTTACGAAGAAAATTTTAAACGCGCCGCGTGTCCTTTGGCAGCATCCGACTTGCGTGGCATACTTTGATAATAGAATTTACTTATTTGTAGGTGTTGTCTTACTTAATGTATGAAAATACCATTTAAGATTATTTTTTTATAGGGAAAACTAATTAATTAATATCTATAAAATAATTACACATATGTAACCGTATCACGGTACCAAATTACACCTTTAATTATCCGACAGGGTTTTCTTTACACAACGTATACTTTACTTCCTCGCCCTGTCAATACTATATACATGCTACACTCACTTTTCAATACATACGAGCATAATAATTAGCAATGTATCTACCACAAGCATTTTCCCGGGATTTTACTCCCGTGATCCAATCCTAAATCGGTCTAGTAGTTTTTGAGTTAATCCATAATATACAAACAAATATTACCCTGTAATATTAGTATAGACAAGAAAAACTTATGTATACTATTGACTATCTTACTTAAAATTAACATCAAGATTAATTGCATAACATGGGTTTAATAAATCAGATGGTTATTTGATGCTTCTAACCATGTGACGTCGTTAATAATTTGGCTAACTTCTAAATAGTTAAAAAAAGTATCTTCATGCCCGCATCCCGTTAGAGGTATAATAAGTGCACCCACGGTTAGCCGAAGATACTTAGTTACACAATATGATAGATAGAAAGCCTATCGCCAACCGGGTACCTACTTCCTTATCCCGCGCAACGTTGTTTTTATCAGAAAACTGTAAAACAAATTTTGAATTGCTAGACTCAGGAATCGAACCCAAAACCTCATGTGGTTAAGACCGACACCGAGCTAATACTTTCTATATAAATTTATATAGGATGATGGCGAACTATTTATATTTGATGGTTAAAAGGGACTACCGCATATAAACGTCGAAGATGCAAATATTACGTTGCTATCCACATGGACATGTTTACCGGCTCCATACCCTTCAAGCCGGAATAAAATATTGTCAATAATATATCTCATTCACGTTCCTCTATTCAGAAGTTGTTTTAGCAATGGTAGGTTTAAAATAGTAATTACGTTATTATTAAAGTAAAAGTCTAAAGCATCCGCATATACCATTGAAACCGTCACGACCGACCGTGGCTGCCATTTATTAATATTAAACGAAAATTCGTTATCCAAGTGGCCTTGGATCGCGTTCCTTTCAGTTCGGCTTAATGATGGTAGTTGCTTGAAACGTGCTATTCGTAATGGTACCAACTCAATGACAGTTTGCGTGCGAATATGGGAATGCCAAGCCACGACTTAAGTGTTCACTTTCCCAATTATACAAGTTTCTGATTTCGTACTTTCGTATCCGTAGTACGAAAGTAACGTAATCTGTCCCACAAAGTTGTCTATGACAATAATTTGATACCAAAAGGCTTCTTTTATCCTAAATCTAACTTCCATGAAAATTTTATTTCACTATACACCGTAACATGTAACGAATACAGTAACTACAATTCCTATTCAGTTTTCACCAAAACTTATCCTCAGATGTTGGCAATATAATGATTTTACCTATTAAATCGATAACCCCTAATTGTCACTCTATAATAGTTAATAACGAAATTGTTTGATTACAATCTAATTCTCGATATTTGATACTCTTAGGTACTCATTAAATGGAATCTGTTCATCGTTATTGGAAATTTAGAAAGCGAATAGTGCTTCAATGAAGCTAAGTTGCTAAGCCAATCGAATAGGACTGAAGTTGTGTATTAAAGAATGTTTGTTGTAAAATGCACCACGGTAGACAGGTTTTGCAATATCTAACGAAAGCATGTGTAAGCAGAACCTTACTAAAGTTGGCGAGCTAGTCGAAAGTGAGACCGAGAGGTTGCGCAGCATGTTACGAAGTTTTTATTGTCGGTCGCGCGCGAAATCACTTGAAAGTTGTATTGTCCTTGGATATTTCACTTCTTTATTTGCCGCGTTTCCGACACCCGAGCCGAAATTCAGTCGCTAGTGACGCGGATTGTGGCTGTGTGTGTTGCCAGTTGCCCGTAGCCGCTCTCAAATCCCCTTCACCACATTCTATATAGCTTAGGATTTGTGATCGTTTCCATTGATGATAGACTAACTTACCGATGGGCGATGTTAGATGAGAGGTCACTGGAGCAATCCAGGGTGTATGTGCGCGCAGGGCGCTCGGCTTCTCGTTGCTTGCGCCACTTCCACTTGCGACACGTTTCCTCCGGGAGAATGTGAAACTGCGTGTTCCGCGCGTGTTGCGCAACTGACCCGGTTTCAACTTTCACACAGTAAATCCTGTAGGCACTTGAGCACTGTAATCCGGGCACACACTGGCACAAGAGACGAGGAGCGCGATGGCGCGACGGCGCTTGAGGCCGCGGGCGCCGGGCGAGTGGCGTGCGCCGGCGTCGCCGTCGTTGCGCCACGATGGAAAGTAAAAGTGAGCGGCGCGGGGCGCGGTGGCACATTTCTCCCACTTTCGCCATCGTGAATCATGGCACCAAGGTCAATCCCGCCACTCCCGATGTAATAGTGAAAAATATATCACGTTGCACGTGTCAACACGACTAATAGATCACCAATTCTAAACAATGAATAAGATTACCAATTTTAATTAGTGAATAGGAACACTTTTGTAATACAAAGGTCACTCGCGTTACTTCCGATGTAATAGTGAAAATATTAAGGTGTACACTCACGTTGCACGTGTCAACACAACTAATAGATCACCAATTCTAAACAATGAATAAAATTACTAATTTTAATTAGTGAATAGGAACATTTTTGTAATACAAAGGTCACTCGCGTTACTTCCGATGTAATAGTGAAAATATTAAGGTGTACACTCACGTTGCACGTGTCAACACAACTAGTAGATCACCAATTCTAAACAATGAATAAGATTACCAATTTTAATTAGTGAATAGGAACACTTTTGTAATACAAAAGTCACTCGCGTTACTTCCGATGTAATAGTGAAAATATTAAGGTGTACACTTACGTTGCACGTGTCAACACAACTAATAGATCACCAATTCTAAACAATGAATAAGATTACCAATTTTAATTAGTGAATAGGAACACATTTGTAATACAAAGGTCACTCGCGTTACTTCCGATGTAATAGTGAAAATATTAAGGTGTACACTCACGTTGCACGTGTCAACACAACTAATAGATCACCAATTCTAAACAATGAATAAAATTACCTATTTTAATTAGTGAATAGGAACACTTTTGTAATACAAAGGTCACTCCCGTTACTTCCGATGTAATAGTGAAAATATTAAGGTGTACACTCACGTAGCACGTGTCAACATAATTAATAGATCACTAATTCTAAACAATGAATAGGATTAGCAATTTTAATTAGTGAATAGGAACAGTTTTGTTATACAAAGGTCACTCGCGCTACTTCCGACGTAATAGTGAAAATATTAAGGTGTACACTCACGTATAACGTGTAAACACAACTAGATCACCAATTCTAAACAATGAATAGGATTACCAATTTTAATTAGTGAATAGAAACATTTTTCTTATACAAAGGTCAATCGCGTTACTTCCGATGTAATAGTGAAAATATTAAGGTGTACACTCACGTACAACGTGTAAACACAACTAATAGATTACCAATTCTAAACAATGAATACGATTATCAATTTTAATTAGTTAATAGGAACATTTTTGTTATACAAAGGTCATTCGCGTTACTTCCGATGTAAAAGTGAAAATATTAATAATAATATAATAATAATAATAATAATCTTTTAATTCAAGCAACATGACCCATACTATAAATACCTTATAGACTAACATACATCTATATACATATAATAAAATCGTAGGAATGTCAATATATGTCCGGGGTAAACTCAAAAAGTACTGTACGGATTTACTTCAAATTTTGCAAGAATATTACTAACAGGTCGGGTCAACATATAGGCTACATATTATCACGCTATCACCTACGGGGAGGAGCTGTGCGGAGTAAACGAAGTCCGCGCGAACGAAGTCGCGGGCAACAGCTAGTATCAATCTAATATACTTAAAAACTACACTTTGTCACGTATTGACGGCGACGTAACGCGCACTTCATTCCGGAGTCTCCCCCGGAACCTTTGTTAGACTACACCAGTCGGCCAGAATTCCCCCACCTCAAAGGTCGACAGGAGATGCGTCGGTACTCTCACCACAAAGGAACTAAAGTTGACCTTGTGGCGAGAGTGCAGACGCTCGACCCTCAAGTGGAGAGACGTTTTTTTACTGATGTAGTCCACGACGTCCTCAACATTCATGGACCAGTGCAGACGAGATATGTACAAGGGCGTTGCGGGGACCTCGCACCGCAGACGCAGCTCGTGGCGCGGTGCCGCGATTGTTGCGGGCGGTGGGCTTCTTCTTTCTTCTTCTTTCCACCAGTGTGAAGCCCTCCTCATCGCACCTCCTGCTCTCATCCTTGCCAGGTCAACCAGACTCCACCTTACTCATATTAAGGTGTACACTCACGTAGCACGTGTCAACACAACTAATAGATCACCAATTCAAAACGATGAATGAAGTATCAATTTTAAATGGTGAATAGGAAATTTTTTGTTGTACAAAGTTCACTCCCGTTACTCCCGATGTAATAGTTAAAAATATTAAGGTGCACACTCACGTTGCACGTGTCAACACAACTAACAGATCACCAATTCTAAACAGTGAATAAATATACTGATTCTAAATAGTGAATAGAAACATTTTTGGTACACAAATGTCAATCCGCCACTCCCGATGTACCTAGTAGTGAAAACTATTAAGGCCTAGACTCACTTTTCACAAATCAGCACAACTAAGATTTCACATTCAAAATATTGCATATGAAAATGTTTGTACAATTTAATCCCGCCACTCCTGATATAATAGTGAAAATATTACGGTCTGCACTAACGTTTACGTGTCAACAAAAGTAATAGATCACCAGTTATAAACAGTAAATAGTAACATTTTTGTTGTGCAATGTTCAATCCTGCTACTCCTGACGTAATAGCGAAAAATATTATGGACTAAATCTTAGAGTATATAAAATTCAGTTTGCACGTATCAACACAACTAATAGGTCACCAATTCTAAATAGTGAATAGAAACATTTATTATTTTTGTACCTCTAACAGGAACCTTTCCGTTAGAAGAACCAACTTGCTAGGAAACAAGCTGATTCTTCTGATGGAAAAATGAAACCATTGCTTATAAATGCCAGAGCCGTTAATGGTGCGTTGTTATCCATGTAGCAGGGATGGAATGCCAATTCCATAATCCGTTCATCCATAAAGGTTACCCCTAAGCCTGTCTAGGGGTAGCCTATATCGAATGAAGTCTAGGGGTAGCACGGCTCAGATCTTGAGGTCCCGGGTTCGATCCCCAGGTCAAGCAAAAGAATAGGAAGATTTATTGAGGTTTTTTATTGAGGTTTAAGAATAGGAAGATTTATTATTGAGGTTTTTCTCGTAATCCAAAATCTCATTAGCAGCTCGGAGTCTGGCGGTCCCGGTTATTAATGACATAATTGTCAATAGTCGTTTTTCAGATCTTTATTTTGTTATTTTTTGTTATAAGCTGTCACTTTTTGGTTATTTATGTAAGTTTCTAGAGTTAATATACAGAGAAGCCTAAACTTATAATAAAATTAGCTGACCCGGCAAACGTTATTCTGCCTTTTTAACTACTTTTTTTTTTTTTTTCTATATTTTCTAACCTTTTAAACCTTCCCTGGACTTCAACAATTAATTCAAAAAAAATTTGCCAAATCGGTTCAGCCGTTTTCGAATTTTAGCCAGACTAAACGAACAGCACTTGATTTTTATATATATATATAGATTATTTGATTTTTGTGAGTTTTCAGATATAAAAATTTAAAAAACAGTGTTATTTTTAATGTATATTTTTAATTTTCAATTTAATTTAGCAATATAAAACCAGCCATATATTTCATGAATTAGTGACGGTTTGACAGAAACCATTGACAGTTTAAATCGGTGCTGCATTCTTATCACTTCATACACTTGTGCAAGACAGAGGGCGCAATATTAGTTCATTTGTTTGGATAAACTATAGTGTCATATTATGTTAACGATACTATATTTTTTATAAATAATAAACCTCTCTGGACAAATTACAGGAATTGATCTAACTGATTATATTTTTGCAGGAATAGGTAAGGCGGTGGTACCAGACTCGGGCGAGACAATGCAAAACTCTACCACCACGATGCCACGTACCCACGATGGTTGTGACTCGCATAGCCAATCGGTCACCTTTTACAACCTGCCTGACAGAACAGCAGTTGGCCTATTCTTTATTTACAATTTTATGTTGACATACACATTGGTTACCTGAATGTATGCGTGGATATACTAGGGACATTAACAATGTTATTGTTACGTTTTTTGGGCGTATAACACTACGTTTAGTTGTATATTTTTAAATCTGTTTGATAATCCTAAAGATTACCCTAATTACCATCAGTTGATTTGGTTTTAAAGTATAATTAATAGAAAAAAAAAACGATAATACAAGGAAAGTATTATATCTAAGTGCAGTGTCAAATTTAAAATATACTGCGATGTGACGTGGTTGATAGAAAACCAGCTACTGAAAAAATATTTTGTCTCTACTAAGGACGTTATAGTCTAATCATTTGCAAAAATATTAGCCATAGTAGTTCTACTTTTAAAAGTTTTGTTTAGAATTAGTGATCGCAATCGCAACCATAGTTAGTAATAATTTTTTTTAAGTTTGGCAACTGACTTTAACCGTAAAGAAAATAGTATCCATGTGTGTATAATATCGTGTATGTTACATGAATGTAGTGTGTGTAGTGTTTATTTATATTAATATCACGTATTTCTAGTGTACATTATTTTAAAATATTAGTTTTCTGCAGTCCTCTGCAATGTAAATTTGGACTGTGCCAAATTTCATACTTCACCATTCGCACAATTGTCTTAAAAAGGGGTCCAAAGTATTTTCTTCACGTATCAATATATTTGTAAATTCTCTAGGTAGATTATTATCTACCGGTATTTACAATTTTATTTTTATTAGTTACCTGAATGTATGCGTGGATATAGTAGGGACATCAACGATGTTATTGTTACGTTTTGTTGGGCGTATAACACTATGTTTAGTTGTTTCATTACAATAACAATAAATCACCACTTCTGTAACCCTTTCTCTAATTCAGTTCTCGTAACAATAGTACAATTTCTCTTTGAAAGAAACGTAAAATATTACGCAAGCTATATTGCTTATTACTTTTTTGTATCGTTAATGTTGACTGCTTTGTGGTTTATTGGTTAGTTTATGTGGTTCTTAAGGTACTGGGATCGAATCCCAGGTGTAACAAAGGGTTATTTATTTTTATTTAGATAAATCTCGTAAGTGGCTCGGTGTTTGATGACAGAATTAAAACATTGAAATGAAATAAATAATGTTTATTTACATTTACATTTCGAGCCTCAGATAGGTAGGTACGTAAAATTGATGAGCACTCTCAACTCATTGCAACTGTCAAGCAACATTAGTTATAGACAAGTGTTTCCAAAACCTTTTTATTATTAAATAACTAGCTGTTGCCTGCGACTTCGTCCGCGCGGACTTCGTTTACTCCTCCCTTGTAGGTGATAGCGTGATAATATGTAGCCTACATGTTGACCCGACCTGTTAGTAATATTCATGCAAAATTTGAAGTAAATCCATGCAGTACTTTTTGAGTTTACTCCGGACATACATACAGACAAACAGACAAACGGACAAATAGACGAACAGACAAAAATTCTGAAAACTATATTTTTGGCTTCGATATCGATTGTAAATCAAGCCCCAAGTATCCTTTTAAAAAATATTCAATGTACAGTTTTGACTTTCCTACGATTTTATTATATGTATAGATAAGCTGATTTTTTGTGAACTGCTTCGTTTTGACGAAACACCCGGCTTTTTATCTGAGGTACATGTCGAATTGGGAAAGTAATAAAGCGTGGGGACTATAACTCAATAAATAAAATGTTTGTGGACGGTAAGGTTGCAACAGTAAAATACCAAAACCCATCCGCCAGCTAGCGCTAGCTAGTTATATATGATTAAAAATAAATAAAAAGCTAAAACTTTTATTAAAACGACTTACCGTGCTTTCGCGTTTATGTAATTATAATGCGATCGCCCAAGAAAGTTGTAAACATTAAATGGTTACGTCACATCAGTTTGATATTAAAAAAATATCAATTAGCCGTTACGTTTTTGTACCACAAGATTGTAAATAAACAGATGACTTCATGGAACGAGAACACCATCACTTTTTACGTATGTAGACAAGGAAGTTACTGATTTTGCCCCGATTTTCGAACATCGAGTTTTCACCAGATCTCCACGTTTTGAGGTCTTAGGAACCTTTTCCGACTATTTTCGCGATGACGTCAGTATGTATGTATGTATGTGTGTGTGTATATGTGTATGTATACATCACATAACTTTTTAACGGCTTGACCGATCGAAACGTGGTTGATGGCATTCTATTAAACTCCGCTCAACTTAGACTTCCTGAAAATTTGAACCAAATTGGCTCAGGAGATTGTGAGAAGTTTTTAAAAAACCCAAAGAAAATGATGGCAGTATTTTTTTATAACTTCCATATAAATGTACCGATTGAGTATAAAAACTAATCGACTCTATTCCTTAAATAACTACGTCTAATGCATAAATTTGCATCAAAATCGGTTTATCCGTTTGGAAGTAATCGATGACTAAAAATTTTGAAAAAAGTGTTTTTTCGACATAACTTATTTTTCATTTTTCAACTAATTATTTTTTGGTATTCTACAATACTTTCGTTCTAAAAAAATACATTGAATGCCGTTTCAAACACCAAAATCTAATTTAATTTTCAAAAGTAACTTTTGAGCAGCTTTTCAGATATTAAAATTACGTTGTTTTTAGCAAACTTACTTAATATTTTTGAAATAACTTTCATGGTAATAGACCGATTGACTTAAAAATCTTATCAGCTTTTCTCCTTTAAAAACCGCGAAAAATAAATTTAATTGGATTAAAATCGGTAAATTTGTTTGAGATTTGTCAATGACGAAAAAAAAAATGTTTTTTTGATTTTGCCTCGTTATTTTTCAATCCATCGATTATTTAACTAAAGCAATTTTAGATCTCAAAAATTGAGTTAAATGCCATTAGATAGATCAAAATTGATCACCGTTTTCAAAACATTTTTAACAAAGTATATGTTTGAACTGAAAAAATCTATTCTTATAGGTTTTGCTCTTTTTATTAGCTTAAAATACCTTAATTTAGTGGGAAGTTTCAGGGATGGCCTGCAGGGTCAACCATTTACATATTTTTAGACGGAAATGGGTCCACCACTCGTTCCAATCATTGTCACTGTTGTAAATCAACAACAATGAACACCATCGCTTATGGACACAAACAATGTTATGGGTACGTAACCATCCGGTGACAGAGATGTGTAGATATACTACAGGAATGATTGTTTACCAACAACAAGAATGTGTCAAGCACTCGAGCAAGCACAACTCTACCACTTTTATTAGTTACGATGATACTGAGATATTTGACCTTCGTCTTACTTTTATGGGCATGAAGATACTTACTTTTACGAGTTCCTTGACTGGAAGGAAAACGGTACTATTTAAAAAGATATGCTGTTTTTGAGCAAAATAGAAATGTTTTCATTAGACAGGTAATCAGGAAAACCATTACTAAATGTAAACAGGCAAATGGTTCTCCCGAATTTTGTTTCCTGCGAAATGATGTTTGTGAAAAATTTTTCACAAACAAAATATTTCGCAGGGGTGATAATGTTATTGGTGCGACTATCTGGGGATAGTAATCCATCTGCATTAGTTTACCGGCTATCTTACCCTTTAAAACTGAGCAATGTGGTCCTGTTACCATGTGGTTTCTGTTACCATGACAGCAGTAACAAATAACAATAGACAACAAGACACTCTTTTTCCAGTTATTTCTCTTGTACGAATGAAATTTGTCACATAATGTCAGGTAAAATTAGTTTGCTACCTTGGTAATTTATGAACGAATTTTTAAAAATAATTTTTGTGTGGGTGAGTGGGTGAGTATATGTATATAAAATATCTCATTTAAATTTGGCAAATATGCATTATAGATGCAGGGTTCTAGAGATGCAGGATGTGGGATGTCAGTTGTTTCAATTACATACGATATCCTTAATAGATTTATATGGCATTTGCCTATTTCATGGTTCTTTGGGCTTTGTCTATATGATTTCTTTCACAAATGATTCCGCCGCCAAGAGCTCTTTCGGTAATAGTCTGAATATAAAACGTACTATGATACATCTTTACATTTTCTTATTGTTAGTTAACTTAAGCAGTGAAGTGTCATGTCAATTATGTAGGGCACCACAATGAGTCGCTCTTGCGCTAGTTCCTTCACTGACCAAAAGTGGTTCACCGCAACGGTTCAAGACCGAAAATCATATTTAAGTGGAATTCTATTCAGAAATTAATCAGCTGATTTCCTTGCTAATTTTTGTACAATATAAAAAAAAAACTAATGTCGCAGATGTAATACTAATATTTGCCTTGATTAACTTATGGTCATTAATAGATTGGTGACAGTTAAAATAATAAAAAAATGTCTCCACGTTTCGCTTTCAACACTGGATGTAGGTGAAAATTTCGGTGAGGTGTACTTATGAGTCAGCTTTTGTTAAACGTTGACCGCTGCCCACGGCTTTGTAGGCGTGTTTACGATCACATTTACCCATCCTCCGCGACCGGTGAAGCTGTAACAGCCCTTAAGGCTAACAGCAATTGTGACATTCCGAAAAAAAAAAAAAAACCATCCCCAGCAACTACGGAAGATGTTCTTTTCTATTTATTCTACAGTCTGGTAAAAGCCTAAATCTTTTCCAAAATTATCTTTTTCAAATTAAAAACATATTTTTAAATCTGTTTGATAATCCTAAACATTACCCCAATTACCACCAGTTGATTTTGCTTTAATAATAATAATAATAATTTATTTATTTAACAGATATAACATCCAGAGAAATTTTTACAACATATCTAAAAAGAAACAAACTTATGAACTATGTTTAATTTTAATTTAAGCCTATTTTTTTTAAAATTTTAATGGTAATTGTAAAATATGCATTCATTTTAAATATATAGAAGGCCTTAAACCCGTATGTAACGAATCCCAGTGTTTGATCACAGAACAATGGAAATTGTCACTTATTTGCATAAGGAGGCTATTGGACTTGATGGGAATGGAGACTTTTGCGCATACCGCATCCATAGACTGCACGTGTAGAAATTCTGACAGTAGGCTTTAAACAATGTTATCTTTACGTCCCTGGTAGATCGTGCAAATCTACGGACAAGCATGTTCGCCCTCATCGCCAACGCCCTGCGCTCGCGTTCAATGTCTGCCCCCCAAGACAAGTGGCATCAACGCTAGGAGAATAGAAAACAAAATGTATGGATTTGACATAAGCTGTTGATACGAGCGTAAACGAATTTGTAATTGGTAGCCAAGTGTCATTCGTGAAACGAAACGTTATATTGTATCGATCATCTTTGATCAATTTCATACAAAACCTTAGCCAAGTGGCACTTTTGACAAGCAAAATTGGTGATCCAATGATTAGCGAACGCTAGAACCCTGTAAATTACGCTAAAAATGGCGGATAATCACTATTATTTAATCAGCTGTTCTAAATCGTGGATAATATCTGTTAGAATTTTTGATAATTTTAAAGTAAAATGAACGCAAATTGCCATAATTTAAGAGTCCTAACCTAACTAGGGGGTTTTCAATACATTTTCTTTTTTTAAGTCGCAGACGCCTTTGTAATGAATTTCGGTTTTCATCCCCTAACTCCACGGGGAATTAACTCAGAGCAAAGTGACCTTGACAAAAGTTGGTGTCCCTTACCCCCTCCACGTAATGGTGCAACAAAAAAGGGGTGTTATATAGGGTTGAAATTTTCCATCAAAATTTTTCTAAGTCCTGCGCACGCTCTGACCGCCAACCGAGCTCTCTGTTCATTCTAATATAACGCATTGGCGTCATTTCGACCAAATTGGTAGCCAAGTGGATTATGGCTTGTTTAACGTTCGTTCCATACGAACTTTACGAATTATATCGAATATTGTCTCTGAATTGAATATAATAAAAATAAGAACAGAGTCGCTATATCTGATTCAATTTTGATTGTATGTACCGCGTGAGTGCGAATAAGATAAAATATACTATCTTTTCTTCTTAATTACTGTCATGCCGTAAGTTTCTATATAGCTAACATGTTAATTGAACTCTGTCAGTACTACAGACTACCAATTTAAATACTGTCACCAAGATTTATGTATTTATCTTCATTGCTATCAAATTTGATTGTTTTAACATATTTTAAGTAAATCCTCTTTACCTACCTTACAAGTGAACGTAGAATTGTGCAAAATGTTATCGATAGTCACATTTTAAAACTTATGTTTCAGATTTATGAAAGCTGATGATAAATTTATTATTAAAAATGAACAAAAATATGCAAAACTGAACATATAAAACTTCTTTTTTACGTATTTTTTGGCATACATATTTACAGAAATGTAAAATTGATCGAAATCTATTGCTACACTGAAAAATAAACTATCTTTCTTTGTTTCATTAAATTTACAAAATACAAGGGTTGTAACAAGAATATAGTGTTTATAACTTGAACTTATAGTGTCTGTAAAATATTTAAAGACGAAATATTATATTTATCATCATTAAGACATTGTCAGCATTTCGCATACCTATCACTACTTACAATGTGTCTAGGCAGTTCGTTAGAAGCGAACAATTGGGTAAACGAGTCACTAGTATTGTGGCTTCTAAGTGGTAGGGTTCTGCATTGTCTCGCCCGGGTCTAATACCACTGACCCACCTATTTCTGCAGCAATAGCAACAGTGCTTGTTACTGTCGTGTTCCGGTTTGGAGGGTAAGGTAGCCGGTAAATGTATGCATGTGACATTAATACCCCCCCCCCCCGCCACAAGGATATCAAAGCACCATTAATAATGTGCCACCAAAAGCCTTCTTAATTTGCGTTACTTTTACTTTAAAATTATCAAAAATTCTCACAGATGTTATCCACGCTTTAGAACAGCTGATTGAATAATAGTGATCAACCGCCATTTTAAGCGTAATCTGCAGGGTTCTAGCGTTCGCTGATTATCGAATAATTCGCTACTATTTTGCTTGTCAAAAGTGCCACTTGGCTACGGTCTTGTACGAAAATTGACAAAAATGATCGATGCAATATAACGTTTCGTTTCACGAATGACACTTGACTACCAATTACAAATTCGTTTACGCTCGTGTCAACAGCTTATGACAAATCCATAAATTTCTCTTTCTATTGTACTAACGTTGATGCCACATCTTGGGGGGCAAGTCTTTTTTGCTTTTAATGCACTTTTCATATAAATAAAACTTATAACCTCGGTGAAAATAATACTTCAAAGTGACATTTACCGTCAATTCAGAGACAATATTCGATATAATTCGTAAAGTTCGTATGGAACGAACGTTGAACAAGCCATGATCCACTTGGCTACCAATTTGGCCTAAATATCGCCAAAGCGTAATATTTGAATAGTTACTGAGCGTTTGCCACTTGTCTAGGGGGGCTGCATTGTCTGTCATATCCTTCAACCGCCCCGTTGGTCGAGTGGTTAGCGAACCTGACTACGCATGCAACAGGGCTCGGGTTCGATCCCCGACAGGGACAAGCATTTGTGTGATGAGCATAAATGTTTGTATTTCCGAGTTTGGGTGTTTATTATGTATGTAAAAGTATTTATATATGTATTTCTATGTATTATTATCGTTGACTAACACCCATAACACCAGCAAATAATTTGCTTACTTTGGGGTTAGATCAGTTAGTGTAATTTGTCTCGTGAATATTTATTAATATATATCCTCACAGATCCAATGCCCTAAATACTTAAACTGAGTCACCCTTGTCAACTCCGCCCCTCCTAGAGTTACTACAGGTGTCTCAGTGTAAGTCTTCCTACTGGCCTTTAATGTAAGGATAACACTTTTTTCAGCATTATACCTAAGACCATGAGCCTCAGCATAAGCCTCACACTTATTCAATAATAGTCTCAGAGCCCTAATTGATGAGCACAGCAGCACCATATCACCAGCGTAACTTATGTTGTTATAACAAGTTCCCCCAACGTAACAGCCGACTCTGGTTCTGCTAAGCTCAACAATTAGTTGATTCATATACAAATTAAAAAGTAGAGGGGAGCTGAGTCCTCCCTTAAAGTATAATTAATAGTAAAAAACGATAATACAAGGAAAATATATCTAAATGCAGTGTCAAATTTAAAATATACTGCGATGTGACGTGGTTGAAAGAAAACCAACTACTGAAAAAATATTTTATCTCTACTAAGGACGTTATGGTCTAATCATGTGCAAAAATATTAGCCATATTAGCTCTACTTTTATAAGTTTTATTTAGAATTAGTGATCGCTTTTGGCCGAAATTCGACCATAGTTTAGTGTAATCAAAAAAATTTTTTAAGTTTGGCAACTGACTTTAACCGTAAAGAAAATAGTATCCATGTGTGTATAATATTGTGTATGTTACATGAATGTAGTGTGTGTTCACTGTGTAGTGTTTATTTTTATTAATATCACGTATTTCTAGTGTACATTATTTTAAAATATTAGTTTTCTGCAGTCCTCTGCAATGTAAATTTGGACTGTACCAAATTTCATACTTCACCATTCGCACAATTGTCTTAAAAAGGGGTTCAAAGTATTTTCTTCACGTATCAATATATAGATAATGAGTCCACAGCAGAAAGTAGAGATAGTATCTTCAATGACGAGAAAAATAATCGCCAAAAAATTTTTTTCAGAGCAGTAGAGCCAATACTCCATAGCATAAAAATTCTTTCTCTGAATCGTACTACTACCCCATAACACAAAAATCATTTCTCTTTTCCAACCTTATTTACTATCCTATAACAAAAAAAAATAATTTCTCTGTTCACCTTTAATTGCTATCCTATTACATACAATTGATTTTTCTTTAACAACCTTGTAATTGCTACCCTATAAACACAAAACTAACTTTTTTTCACAAGCTTATTGGCTTTCCTATAACACAAAACTCACTTCTCTGTTATACCTACTTACTTGCTATCCTATACCATAAAATTCATTGTTCTGTTACAATCTGACTTACTACCCTATAACATAAAATTCGTTTTTCTGTTACAACCACAGTCTATCTATATAAACACTAATACATGCGGCAGTGGGCGGCGAACGTGGAGTCTCTCAAATGCTTCTAAATGTCAAGCACTTTAAAAATTTTAAAATCTATACATATAACAAAATCGTAGGAAAGTCAAAACTGTACATTAAATATTTTTTTAAAAGAATACTTGGGGCGTGATTTACCATCGATATCGAAGCCAAAAATATAGTTTTTAGAATTTTTGTATGTATATAAGTCCGGGGTAAACTCAAAAAGTACTGCATGGATTTATTTCAAATTTTACATGAATATTACTAACAGGTCGGGTCAACATATAGACTACATATTATCACGCTATCACCTATAGGGGAGAAGCTGTGCGGAGTAAACGAAGTCCGCGCGGACGAAGTCGTGGGCAACAGCTAGTACATAATATATAAAATCGTGAAAAAATAGTGCTATGTAGTGCTATTTTATCATGTCGAATAAGAAGCCAATGTTAAAAAACTCCTCGAGTGTACTTTTATTCATATCATAAGATAGCAAACAAACAGATGGGTCTCCTGATAGAGAGTCAACCATCGCCTATAGCCACTAAAGATGTTAATGGTGCGTTGCTATATTTTGGCGACGTCTAAAGCCACTTGCTTAAACCCTTCAAACCGGAACATGAAGGTGACAAGCACTAACGCTATTGCGACAGGAATAAGTAAGGAGGTGGTACGAGAATCCGAACGAAACAATGCAGAACTCTACCACCTAGTAGCTACAATTGTAGAGACCCGTATAGCAAATCGGTCGCCTTTTACGACCTGCCTAGCAGAAAGGCAGTTGGGCTATTCTGCAAAGGAGCCCGGATCAACATGGGCGAAATACTTACTATAGCTTTGTATTTATAAGTGTAAATGTAAATGCAGTACTCTGACATCCTAAGAAAATGCTTTGAAAGGCGTATCCAGTTTAACCCGTGGTTATAACTATACTTGGTACCCTATAACATAAAATTCATTTCACTGTTGCAAACTGACTTGCTATCTTAAAACCTAAAATTAATTTGTCTGTTAATGTAAAGCGTTCACTTATTTCCTTTTATATGTATTTTTATATCTGTCTTCTATCTAGCTGGAAGTATATTTTTTCTTAATGATGGCTCGCCTTTTCTGCCCTGCTAATTTAGTCGACCGTAAGTGCAAGTTGAGTGCAATAGAGAAAATCGCGCCCTAAAATTCAAACCTTTATTTTTAACGCTACAAAAAAATCAATAAAAGACAAGGAAAAAAATATTGACCTATCTAAATTTTTTGTAGGGTCAACATTGATATACCCGTATATCAATGAGGGTCAAAAATAACGGTGCAAATTTTTAGGTGCGATTTTCTCTGTTGCACTCAACATGCACTTACGGTCGACTAAATTAGCACGACTAAAAAGCTACTTTTTTTCCGGAAAATGATTTGTTCTCGCGGGATTCACACTTTATACTTTAGAGCCATTTATGGCTCCAATTAAAGTGCTTCAAAATGGGCGCGCGGGCTTGGTTTCTACAGTGTAATTATTCTAAGAGTTGGCCATATGAAAAACAGTCAACGCTCAAATCTAAGTCTGCAACGTTGAAGGTTTGACCATGCGATTTATTAATGGTCATTGCAAAAGTCAACGCCGCCGACCGGCAGGTAACCCGGCCACCGGCCACCGCTATGCCCCTGCATTTTTAAACTGTAATGTCTTCGAAAATATTCATTTAAATTAGATGCTGTATACGGTCATATTGATCTATATTAAATCAAAAATTTATTTAAGGTATTTAATTGGATAAGGATTAAAGCTGTATTGCTTAAAATTGCTTCGAAAGTAAGCAATTATTTCTCGTAAAAAGTAAATGACAAAAAAATGCTATTGTGGGTTATCCATAAGGGATAGACATATATCATCGCGGAGTTTTCTGTAGACCTTTTCAAGATGTACAAATACTAGTACATTATTATGTATGCACTTACAATCAACTAAATTAGCAGGGCAGTTTTGTACTCTATATTTTTTGGTTCTTCTATATTATTATTATGAAAGCGGTCTTTGTGAAGATAAAATATGCGGAGTTCTTTCTTGAAATGTCCTCTAGTTGCGAGCGATGTAATTGTCATTTAAAACTAGCAAACGTAATCGACCACGACATAAATGTACTAAGTGGGTAAGTGAATCATGGAGCAACTAACCCAGTAAACTAAATATAATAACGTTTGGCCGTTGTTATCAAAAATTGAACGGGAACGGATGGAAATGTGCATGTTATCATCAATGAATACTGTTTTATTATAAACTATTCTAGTTTATAAAAAAAGTCTTGATGGATTTTTTAGTTCTTAAAAATTCTTATGATTTATTTTGTCGTAGAAATGTAGAAAAGTTGGTGGTTCTCCTGATGAAAAGTGAAATCCAACTCCTATAGACAAAACGATTAAATGGTGCGTTGCTCTCAACTTGGCATGGATGGAACGCCATGTGCATAAATTTCCCGGCTTTTTTACCCTCCAAACTAACAACGGAAGCAAAATTCAGCGCTGCTATGTGGCAGGAATAGGTAAGGCGGTGGTACAGTGATTTTCCCACGTGTTGGTCCAGGCTCCTTTGAAGAATAGGCCAACTGCCGTTCTACCAGGCAGGTCGTAAAAAGCGGCCGCTTAGGTATGCGAGTCACTACCAGCGTGGCTACTAGGTGGTAGAGTTCTGCATTGTCTTGACCGGGTTTGGTACCACCGCCTTACCTTTTCCTGCCGCAACAGTGTCAGTGCTTGTAATCACTGTCGTGTTCCGGTTTGGAGGGTAAGATAGGCGGTAAACTTATGCGTGTGGCATTAGACACAAGATAGTAACGCACCATTAACATGTTTGGGTGTCTATAGGCGATAGTTGACTCTTTCAATTAGGAGACGGGTCTCCTCTCTCTCCTAATTGAAAGACAATTCCGTTACATTTCACGAAATCGCTCCTACAGATTGCAAGAAAGCGAGGGAAAGGATATTACACGTCAATAAATATGACGGTTCTCTTGCAGACTAAACTGAACGTCTTAGAGGTACCAGTTGACCATGATTCACCAGTTTCTTGGTTGAGGAGATGTATGCTGATCCCGATTGTCGCATCTTATAGAAAGGATGAATCTTAAACAGAAAGGGAAGAAGTCTTTAAGTCAATCTCAGACACTTCTTTGAAAGGAAAGAAATCTTCGAGTTAATCTCCTACACTTCTTTGAATGGGAAGAGACTTTTGAGTCAATATCAAACAACCAATGACCCAGACAAATACCAAGGAAGAAAAAAATATGAAGGATTTTATATACGTTCGCTGCCCTCTGCCGTATGTATTAGTATTTATATGGTCTGTGGTTGTAACAGTAAATGAATTTTATGTTATAGGTAGCAAATAAAAAAAAAGAAAAAAAAAGAAAAGGGTCTGTACCAATGTCTTACCTATTCCTGCCGCAATAGCGTCAGTGCTTGCCAATGTCGTGTTCCGGTTTGGAGGGTAAGGTAGCCGGTAAACTTATGCGTGTGGCATTAGACCTCGCCACAAGATAGCAACGCACCATTAACACCTTTGGTGTCTATAGGCGATTGTTGACTCTTTCCATCAGGAGACCCATCTGTTTGTTTGCTATCTTATGATATAAAAAAAAAGAAAAGAATTCTTCCTTTGTGTTGGTCTGGGCCAACTAAAGATAGACTATCTGCCCTGTTACCAGGCAGGTCGTAAAAAGCGACTAATTGGCTATACGTGTCACTATCATCATGACTATTAGGTGGTAGAGATCTGCATGTCTCGTCCGGGTATATGTTGCCACCCTCACATACTTTTGTCGCAATAGTGTAAATACTTATCACTGTCGTGTTCCGGTTTTGACAGTGAGGTAGCCGTTAACTGTAGCATTACTACCCGCCACATGGATAGAAACTCACCAAAGAACATCTTCGGTGTATATAGGCAATGGTTTTGCTTTCCATTAGGAAAGCCATCTATTTATTTGCTATCTAATGATATAAAAGAAGAAAGGAGAAAGTGGAGAATTTCTATATAGAAAGAATTAGGACTAGAAGCTTTGATTATACCCGCGTAATATAAAGGCATATCTCAAATTTCACTACAACTCTCTCATTTCCGCTGCGTGCTTCTAGCGGCTTCTTGAAATCTTGATCTAATCATTCAACTTTCTTGCCCTAACGACCACCAGCTCTACTCATAAATGCTAATGTCGTGTAATTTGAGGAAAACTGCTCATCTACTTTTTATTTTATGATTAAAAAACCAAATAAAACTCTTACAACATTATTTACGTATTCAGTCTTTGATATTAAACCATTTAATCCTCAAAGTACGACTATTCAATTCACGTAAAAATACGCCAAACGTGAATGGAGACTGAACCATGAAGTATAGTAAGTAAGTAGGTATAGGTGGAGCTAGCAGTCGTATTAATCATTTGAAACAAATATTTACGTTATATCTCTGTCTATGAGGTCTTCCCATCTCTTTTTATACAGCTGTGTTAGAAAGAGTGGATGAGACTTCAGAAGATGACAGCAATATTTAAAGTCGTGTTTCAAGTAGGTATTAGAAGTGCGCTTCCAGATATAATACAGCTTCATGGGCTGGACAAGATTTAAAATTACTTACTCTGTAATTTCCATTTTAATGTCAGTTGATGTTTCTAAGACGGTGACATTAGATCACAGCTCAGATCATCTATCTACGTGTAAGTTTTTATTCATATCACCATTAGTCATCCATGATTTTGTCGCATTTGTCGACTGCATAGAAAATAGTGCGTAGCTTACATGAACAGTTCATAGACGACAGACGACGACGAACTAATCACGAGTTGATGGGGCTCAGGTTCTATTTCTGACAGGCACAAACATTTGTGATGTTATTTGTGATTGTGCCGCTGGGGTCTCCTTTTTTTTTCGAATCATCGGTGAGTTTTATCCATTTATAATACCGGCGTCTTTTTTTGGTGCCATTGCAGAGGTCACATAGAACGGATCGCGGGTAATAGCACATTCATCTTTTTAATTATGGATTTCCGCAAAGTAACGCCTGAATCAATAAAATTTGTGTGATGAGCAGAGATATTTGTATTTCTAGGTTTCGGTGTTTATCATGTTTATTACAGTATTTATATTAACGTATTTCTATGTATTAGTATTAAGTCGCCTCTGTGGTCTAGTGGTCCAACTTTGGCGTTGACCACGTGAGGTCCCGGGTTCGATTCCTGGGTCGGGCACATTAAAAAAAAAGAGTTTTTTCAGTTTTCTAAGAAACACAAAGTTGTCCGGGATTGAAAAGTGCCCGTTTGGCGATAGGCTCGCCACCTGTCACATTTGTGGGACCAAGTATCTTCGGCTAATCGTGGGTGCACTTGTTGTACCTCTGCCTACCCCTTCGGGGATGTGGGCGTGAAAATACTTTTACTTTTTTTTCTATGTATTAGTATCGTTGATTAACACCCGTAACACAAGCAAATAATTTGTTTACTTTGGAGTTAGATCAATTCGTGTGATTTGTCTAACATTATCATTATTTTTCTACTACATGCAAAGTCTATTTCATAATTATCTTGAAGATTTATTCAAACAATAGGCATGTGTCATAACAGTCGGTCTAATAAACCGCAAAACTACTAAACTAGAGGAAGAGATCACAAAGACTTTTTTAAATCACTGGATAACAAACAAGCATTCTTTACGAAAAAGATAACCCGAACTTATACTTTATAGACACAAAAAGACACGTGGGTCGTTGTCATCCATGGGGCGAGGATTTATTGCTACAAACATAATTTTACCAGCTAATTTACCTTCCTAACTTGAACACGACACTGACTCACACATCTGAAATACATACAGTAAAAGGTAAGGCGATGGTACCTACCTTGGTAAAACGTTGCAGAATTCTACCGATGAGATCAAGAGGCCCAATGGCAGTGAGACGCCAATTAATTGAGTAGAAGGCAGATGTTGTGTACTTCAAAAGGAATCTGGATTAACACAGCTATATCTGGGTACACTTAAAAATGGGAACGTCTTTGTTGAGTAGTCAGTTATATAGTTTTTACATAGTTATATAGTTTTTTTGTATCTACAAGCAGATGGAAATAGATAACTATCGCATATAGAACCCAAATATAATAACGGTGCATTCCTATTCATTTGGAGTTAGAATGCTTTTTGTATGCTATCTTATGATAAAAAATAACAACTTTAGTTTCCAAAAGCAATGGATAGCTCTTGCCAACAGCACGTTTTGTATCCTATAATATAAAATATATTTTTATGTAATTAAAAGAGGATAAATAGTTCTCTGAGCGGCGACATTGAAAGTTGGCGTTACGTTACGTAACTCTAGAAACATCGGGTGTGTGTATAGAATATCACACCGGGTCGCACGTGGTTGACAATGCACAGAGAAACTATTATTTGCAAGTGTTTGGCCATTTGATTGCATGCTATAGGATAAAAATTGTGAGGCCGAGAAAATGATAGTCAAATAAGCGAATAGTGCTTCGCAGTAGATATCTATATATTAATACGTAAAGGAAAAGCTTTGGACTCCTTTTTGAGACAGTTGCGCGAACGGTGGAGTGTGAAATTAGGCACAGTTAAGAAATCTAATATTTTTAAATAAAATGCATTCGAAATACATTAAATTAATAAAAATAAACATTATAATATGAAATATACCTGATGATAATAAACACACACTATTTCTTTAGGGCTAAAGTCAGTTCTCAAACTTAAAATAGATTTTATTGTTTAGTATTGTTAGGATTTTTTTAATAACTGTGTATAAATGCATATGATTTATTACGTAAATACATTAAATAATATTTTAATTATAAAAGATGTTTAAATTTTAACGGTAAGGCCGTTAAAATTTAATCTACACCGCGCCAATTGTCACCTGTTTGTGGCGTGATTAGAATCCCGCCTTAACCTAACGGTTGGCGGAAGCAAGACATTCATTTCTGCCATTCTATATCGGACAGTCCACGAGAACGGTTCCATATTTGATACTTGTCGAAAATGTGAGTCGTTATGTTGAATGTAATGTAATGCAATGATAAGAATATTAGATTATGTTGAAAATATCGAAAACTACTTAAAATGAGAATTGAGAATAATCGCATGTAAATGGAGGGTATTATATGTAAGAATCAATGTAATAAATGATGATTCAATACTAATGTGTTTTTCTGGACTAAAAGTCAACAGTATACGGTCGAATTTTGAACACAGGCTATCCCTAGTCTTTTTGATTTTAGATAGCATGAAGTATTGTGTTGTTTAAATGACAAATAAAATCATGAACTGCCCCATTGGTCGAGTGGTTAACGATTCTGACTACGCAATCGACGGGGCCCCGGCTCAATCCCCGACGGGGAGAAGCATTTGTATGATGAGAATAAATGTTTGTATTTTCGGAATTGGGTGTTTATTAAATATATTCCAGTATTTATATATGTATTTCTATATTAGTATCGTTGACTAACACTCATATACTTTGGAGTTAGATCGGTAAAGTGTAATTTGTTCCAAAAAAAGTGAAATCCGCAAATGATGAAAAAATTGAAGTTAATACCTATTGACTTGTCTTTATACGTCTATACAAAGACATAAAAGTAAATTAGGAATTCGGTGTGGAAAGATATTTAGAATTAGAAAAGAATTTACTTTTAATCATAGTATTACTTAAAATAATAATATACTATCTGAACTAATTACACGAATTGATCGAACCTCAAAGTAAGCAATAATAATTTGTTTGTGTAGTACTATCAAGGCATTACCAATGTTATACATATAGCTGTTTTTTTTATCTCAAAGTTAAGGGATAATAAGCAAGAATATTCATGTCAATGTCATTAATTATTTCAAACTGAAATAAAATTGTTATGTATATGGGGCACACTAAAATTTTTGCACTTCTATCTAATCGGAACTATTTGAATTTCGAATGTTATATTTTTAAAACGTTGCAAACTTCTTAGTAATAAAAAAACAATTGGCGGGAAATGATTATTCGATTGTTTTTTTATCATACATAAAAGTTCTACGTACGAACGAAAATGGAATTAAGTCGAAAAGATTTTAGAGCGATGATTTTAAAAGTTCTCTTTCTCCGCAAGACTGTGCCGCTCGTCTTCAAAATGCTTTTGGGAGAGAAGTACCTTGTTTGAGCACCGTGAGGCGATGGTTTGCTGAATTTGAGAGAGGTCGAGTTTCTTTATATGACGAATTTCGTGAAGGGCGGTCTTCAACTGCCGTCAACGAAAATAATGTGACTAATGTTAAGCAGTTTATTGAAGAAAACCCCGGATTACCTATGAGACAATTCGAGGACTATTGGGGATTGGTATGAGCTAAATTCAGAAAATTTTACACGAAGAATTGAAAGTTCGGAAACTTTGTTGTCGTTGGATCCCTCATGAACTGACAGCGGAGCAGAAGCGAGCTCGCGTGGAATGGTGCTCACAGATGCTACTGAAGTACGACCACGGACATTCTAATGCTGTTTATGACGTTGTCACAGGAGACGAAACGTGGATTTATTGTTTTGAACCCAAAAAAACAGCAATCTTGTGAATGGGTGTTTGAAAATGAGAACAGGCCAACAAAAGTGAGACAGGCGAGAAACGTTGGTAAAAAAATGATCGCGTTTTTTTTCTCAGCTACGGATCCCATCTGTACAATGCTACTTGAAGATCAAAAGAGTGTTAATGCCAAGTAGTATTCTACCATTTGTTTACCCAGAGTGTTAGAAAAAGTTCGCGAAAGACAACCCAAAAGCCGCATTCTCCTACACATGATAACGCTTCTTCACACACGGCCAACAAAACAAAGTAATTTTAGCTCCCGAAAAAGTACATCCCGTCACTCATCCTGCACATAGCCCCGAACTAGTACCCTGTGATTTCTGTATTTTCCCCAAAATCAAAGATTTGATGAGAGGTTTTACTTTTACCAAACCCGAAGATGCAGCGACAGCGTTCAATCAGCACGTAGAAAACATGCCTTTAGATCTGCGGTCCGCCTGTTTTAAAAAATAGTTCGATCGCATGAAAAAATGTTTAAAATGTAAAGGAGATTATTTTGAAAAGCAATAAACATAATATTTTGGTTATAAGATATTTTTTTTTAAGTTACGAAAAACTTATAGTGTGACCTACGTATTAAGCGGATATAAAAGAAATTAATACCTTTAAATATATTCTAATCTACTATATTAAGGATTAAATATTAATTAATACTAACAATAAAATGTCACATAACTAATGCTAAATATCATAATAAAAATAATTTAAAGTCAAATAATACTAAGGATTAATTTTATAATTTAAAATCAAAATTTAAGTAAAAAACGTAAGACTAAAAATACCTATTGGTAACACACCTATCGAACAAACTAATTATAAAAAAACTTGTAATTTACAGGTAATACCTAACCCAAAATTACCTATGACAATAATATTATATATACCGAACTATACCACAAACTAAATATCCCTATTTAATAATTAGAATTGCTGTATAATACACCTATCTAACCAACTAACATAACTATATTAAAAAATTTGTAATTCGGTTGATCCTGCAGGTCATTCCTGAAACTTCACGCTAAATTGAGTTTTTTTCTGTGGAGACGAGATGCATGCACAACAAGATTGTTTTTGTTCCTTGTGTTTAGTGAGTGTACGTCATCATTTTTTTTAAACAAGCAAATATTTTACGAACGTACATCAAGTTCCTAAATATATATTGGGATATAACAGTTACGATATTAATTTCTTTGAATTTTTCTCTCAGGGAATCCCTCGGGCTGAGATTGTAAATTGCCCTAATAGCTTTTTTCTGCAATACAAATATAGTATTTATTTCAGCAGAATTTCCTCAGAGAAGAATCCCATATGACATAATGCTGTGGAAGTAACTAAAGTATACAATTCTTGCTGTGTCGTTGTAACTGTTTAATAATTTACTTTATTAGTTATATCAACCAAAAAACTATTATTTTTGTTAAAAGTTAAAAATTTGGCGACTTAAAATCACGCGGAGTATTAGCGATTAGATGCAACATGCTGTCATGCAGGTTTACTCGCTGCAGTAAGCAAGTTGAAATAATGCTTTTTAAAGCTTACTGCCAGTTATTTTATACGAGTGCACTGTGGGTAAAATGTACAAAACGGTTGATGTTCTCCGAGTCCAATATAATAACGGATTTAGAATATTGATGGGGTTACCAAGTTTCGGCAGTGCATCTACAATGTTTACTGAAGCACGGGTTGATGGTTTTAATGCAGTCATACGCAAGAAAGCAGCGTCCCTGCTCTACAGAGTGCGGGGTAGCGACAACAGCATTATAAACGTAATTGCCCGCCTTACCGTAACCGACGCCACAGCACGCTACAATCTTCTGACCATCAGCGCTTCCTGATACCCCCTTCTGCTTCCAACAGCATCAGCCAACTTCACAAGCTACGCCTCATCTACGCTTTCTGGAATCCTTTTCGAACTGCCAACGTTCACTGGATCTCCATGCAGTAACTCTGTCCCCCTCGTTCCGACTCATTGCGAACCACAGCGGAGCGCAATCGCCCCGACTCACCGAGGACCGCGCATATTCTGCTCGTCCCGATTCACTGAGGACCACGCATATTCTGCTCGTCTCGACTCACCGCAGACCTGAGCACTCAAGGCACATACGCTTCACTGGCACAACCAGATGCATCAGGTATAACACCTTTTTCGAAGGCGGGAGTGATGTAACGAGGGCGTTACATCACTCCCGTTCCATTATTTAATTAAATATATATTATAAATATATTTCCACGAACTTTCCACGAAATTTTCACGAACTTTTAAGTATTACTTTCGATGCCCCTGAAAGGGAAAACATATATTTTTAATGTTTTCCCTTTTAGTGTCATCGCAAAGGCACACGTAAAAGTTCGCGGCAATTTGCAAAATAACTAGTTTTCTTTGTTTGAATTTTCAGCATTGTATTAACGCTTATTATATGTACCAATGTTAGTACCTCTCCAAATACCTCTCAGAAAGAAAAGAGTATCCTCTTTTATTTCTTTTTTATTTTGTATGCTTGTCGACTATCACTCGTTTTTTTACAGTATACTTAGCGTTTCTTTTCTTTTACCTTTCATCTTTATTTCATACAAAAGTTCTTTCGAAACCTCTTACATTTTGGGACACAATTTGATAATTGTTTTAAGCTTTGTTTAAGTATTTTTGGTGCGTGCGAATTCAATAGGCGTCCCCAAATGTTGATAACCTTAGATACGAACACACTTATCAATAGTGTAACACTCTCTCTCTAATGTAGGTAACCTAAATTCTGGGTTTAATAAACGGATTCGGTCATTTGACCTTACGATATGCGGAGTAAACTGATAATAATGTTGAGAAGCCATAATGGACAAAGGACAAACCGATATTTTATGAAAGTTGGATATTTTTTATGGTTTCTTACCTTAAAAAAAATAAAACCTTTAAAGGATCACTTTGTTGTCTAGCTGTCTGTCCGTCCGTCTGTCAAGATTCTTTACCTTGTGAGCGCGTGGAGGTACCGAGTTGAAATATAACCATGTACTAAGATATACATTCCCTTGAATATGTGAAAAAATCAAACCTCTAATTTAACATTAAAAAAGATACGGCTGTTTGTGCCGTAATAACGTATATTTTGAGACTCTCAAGGGAATCAAAATTTATAGGGTACTTTCCGTTGATCTTAAAGTATAAAATTTGGCAAATATAGTATCGTCTTATGCATTAGTTATTCTTTTGAGCTATTTTCTTGATTTTCTTTACAGATTATGTCAATTGTTAAAGTTAAAAGAAATTTTATTGTTAAGTGTATGGTCGAAATTCTGCCACAGGCGAGTATCTACTAAATAAAAAATATTTTTTTGTAAATTGAGCTCATAGTTAATTTTTAATATAGTTTTATCTTTCCAATAGTCATTAATGCTTTTATTATATTTTTACATAATGCATTAATAAATGTATCTCTAAAACGTTTAATATGTTAATGTCATTCATTTTATTAATAGACAAATTATCTTTTGAAAGAGCTATAAAAGTTATAACTTTGTTGAAAATAGCTATTTGAATTGAAGGCTATAATATTTTCATTAAGGCCTTTATTTGAAATTGATTTATACTGGTATTTTTAACAACAAAAATATGCAGACACTGAAACGCGTAATATTTTAGCATATTTTAAAATAAGGCGGTTGCGACCACGAATTACACAGGATGCGCTTTCTAAGGAAATTTCATTGATTTTCAGTGTAAATTACAGGGATATTTTTTTAATTTTGGTTTTTTATTTTGTATGATAAAATGACAGCATGGCAAATTTCTACTTTTTCATCATCTTAATTATAATATATATATATATATATATATATATATATATATATATATATATATATATATATATATATATATATATATATATATATATATATATATATATATATATATATATATATATATATATATATATATATATATATATATATATATAACGTGTCACTTTGTTCGTCCGCTATGGTTTCCTAAACTACTGGACCGATTTCAATGAAATTTTGTAGATATCTCCAGTTTGGTCGAACTTAAAAGATAGGATAGTTTTTATTTCAATTAACCCCCTCCCGCGCTAAACTACCCCACCAAAATATTCAATACAAGTAGTTTGTATGGCAAAACAATGTTTGCCGAGTCATCAATACGCGTTTGATATTTCGCGCACCTAAATCTAAACAGGTATTAACTTAAAAAAGCAAATTTTTCAGAAAACGTGAAAAACTGATTACTGCCTCCTTATGCACTGTAGTAGTAATACCAAAGGGAATTTGGTATTTTTTTTATTTCTGAATGTAGCTAAAAGAACGATATTGTAGAAATTATTTGTTAATAATTTTTTTGGAGCTAAAAATTGAATTTTTGTAGTTGTTTCTCTATTGCTTAACAGACTCTACTACAAATCCTAAAATATTTCAGCAATACTGCAACAATCTATATTAATGTTATAAATGCGAAGGTTTGGATGTTTTGTTGGATGGATGTTTGTTACTCAATCACGCAAAGAGTACTGAACGAATTTGAATGAAATTTGGCACACATGTAAATCATGACCTGGAATAGCACATAGGCTAGTTTTTATCCTGGAAAAAATTGTTAAGGCCTAATACTGCACGCTAGTTTGAAATAAGAGTAAAAATTTTGCTCACCTACCAGCAATACTGGTTTAACACAAAATTTTGTATGTGTTATTATCGTAATAACTCAGCACTGATCACCAAAATGGCGACAATCCAAAATAATACTCACTTCATATTTCAGGAATAGTGGTACAATTAAAAATAACTCTTATTTGTTAATGGCGGGTGTGTGTGCCCCGCTTCCATGTTGGTTGCAATTAGCAATGTCCCTGTTTTGGTGGGAGAGACAGAGGCTAGCTCTTTTTAAAAAATATATAAACGGGTCAATAACGCGTACATATATCTATAACTTACTTGTAAAGCTCGACGTTTCGGCCAAGTTAGCTCGTTCAACAAAAGTGGCATACAGCGCTATGTATCCTTGAGTAGTAGAATTATTGTTAATTCTGTGCAATTTTGAACACTGAATATCGTCGGCACTTGGTAAAACTCCATGTTAACTTATATTTATATCGATTAAAAGCACTTGTACTGCCCTGCTGATGCTATAACTTTTGCACTGATGATGCGTTAAAACGCGAAACCGGTTGGTTTTAATAAATAAAAAGTTTGTGCAATTGGTCGGTAGGTATTGATATAAGAAATTTGATGGTATGTATAGGTAAAGGTACCACCAGACCCGGGCGGGACAATACAGAATTCTGCCACCTAGTAATAAACTAACAAACTCGTTGACAATTTCCCAAGTAATTGTTGAAGTCGAATAATTCAATTTACTTTATATTATTTTTTAATATGATAAACTTATCATGCCAACTGGCAAACAAGCGAATGGTTATCCTGATGGAAAGATATAACTATTGCCTATAGATAACAGACCGTTAATAGTGCGTTGCTATTCATGTGGCGGGGTTTTAATGCCACTGCTACATTTACAAATTTTCCGGCTACCTAATTTTACGAAACGAAACATGACAGTGATAAGATTTGACGCTATTGCGGCAGGAATAGGTAATACGGTGATACCCGGGCGAGAAAATGCAGAACTCTATAACCTAGTAGTCACATTTGGTGGTTAATAGGTTTGGTGTTCCTCATTTTATTTTTTTGACGTCACTTGCCTACTTCCTAAAAGCAAAACAGATGACGCAATAAAAAAATATTCGGTTCAATATGAATTTGTCTGTTAGATTTATGATATAAAATAGTAACGAAACTGTAAAATAATCAAGTACTACATTTTTATCGGCGCGTTAACTCCAAATCGTACTTTCAATTTATTAAAACGCTCGAAAGATAAAATGTTTGTCGAAGAAAACTGTGTCATAACCTTCAACGCTGCGTTACTATACCGATAACCCCTCAGGGAATCGAAGCGGCTATCACTACGAGATTTGGGTGTTACGCAACCGGAAAATAAGAGTATTATCTTAAACAAACAGTTTTGTGGTTTTAAATGTACAGTGGTGTAAAAAAGTTAAAACAATGAGGTTTGTTAATAGCATAAGTTTTGTATATCATGAGATGGCAAACAAGCAGATGTCTCTTCTGATGGAATAAAAAAACCATCGCCTATAGACACCAAAGATGTTAACGGTGCGTTGCTATCCATGTGGCGAGATGGTAATGCCGTACGAATAAGTCTACTAGTTAAGGGTAAGGCCCTCCAAACCCGAACACGACAATTATAAGCATTGATGCCATTGCGGCAGGAATAAATAAGGTGATGATACCAAATACATGGGCGAGATGTTGTGGAACTCTACCACCTGGTAGTCACGATGGTTGTGACATGTATAGTCAATCGGTTGCCTCTTACGACCTGCCTGCCAAAAGGGCAGTTTATCTATTCTTCAAGGGAGCCGAGACCAACACGGGGAAGATTGTTTTCAAATTTTTAGCCCCTTAGGGGTTGATTTTTGAAAAAACCTAGCCTGTATTTGACCACGTGTTTTCAAATATCTTTTTACCAAATTTAATCAAAATCAGTTTAACGGTTTAGCCTTGAACGCGTAACAGACGGACAGACAGGCTGATCGACAGATTGACGCATTTATGACATTAATATAGGTAGTATGAATAATTAATCCAAAAACAAAATTGTTCTAATTTATCATCACGCCCGGTTCTCTAGGCAGAGTAAATCAAATGTCTATAGACTTTCCAGTTCACTACAATTCACCGGTTTGTTGGTTGGCGAGATAAGAGGTGATCCTCATCGCTGCATTTTATCGACCTGATAACGATTATCTACCATCTCTAGCGATAACTGAAACCGACAGCTTTACGTGCTCATTGGATTATAGATTTCTGCAAAGTAGCGCTTGAATTTTTTTAAATTGTATAATAAGATAGCAAACAAGCAGATGAGTCTCCTGATGGAAAGAGTCAACCATCGCCTATGGACACCAAAGATGTTAATGGTGCATTGCTATCTTTTGACGAGGTCTAATGCCACATGCATAAGTTTGTCGGCTACCTTACCCTCCAAACCGGAACTTGACAGTGACAAGCACCGACGTTATTGCAGCAGGAATAGGTAAGCTGGTGGTACCAGACCCGGGCGAGACAATGCAGAACTTTACCACATAGTAGTCACTATGGTAGTGACTCGTATAACCAATCGATCGCCTTTTACGACCTGCCTGAACGGCAAATGGTCTATTCTTCAAAGGAGCCTGGAACTAACACGGGGAAAAAACTGCAAAAGAACAGAGGTTACAAAATACTCTGACATTGAAAATTTGTATTGCATTGTTAGATTTTATATTGTTGCACATGCTTTAAATAAAAATCTTAATATATATATATATATATATATATATATATATATATATATATATATAAATTACGTGTTACGTTGTTTGTCCGCGATGGATTGGATGAAACTACTGAACCTATTTCAATGAAATTTTGTATAACCAATTTCAATGAAACTTTGTAAATATCTACTGTTGGGTCCAACTTAAAAGATTGTATAGTTTTTATCTCCTAAGGTTCCTAGGACCTCAAAACGTGGAAATTTGGCGAAAACTCGATTTTCGAAAATCTGGACAAAATCAGTATTTTCCTTTTGTACATACGTAGCGAGAAGCTAAAAATATGATTATGATTATATTTTTAATATTGTTGTATCGACTCTGTGGTCTAGAGGTCCGGTGTCGGTGTTGACCATATAAGGTCCTGGGTTCGATTCCTTGGTTAGTCAATTCAAAAATGTGTTTTTTCAGTTTTCTAATGAAATCAACGCTGCCCGGAATTGTTAAGTGCCCGGCTGTGTTGTGCCCGTGTGGGACTTACGTATCTTCGGCTCATCGTGGGTGCACTTGGTTGTACATTTGCCTACCTCTTCGGGGATACGAGCGTGTGTGAACAAAAGTAAAAAAGTGTCTTTTTTACTTTTGTTCAAATATTGTTAAAGAAAAACATAGTTTTAAAACATCTGTAATCACTTATACCAGTCTCGTCTAATTTCCTTGTTCGCATTGAACGTTAGATACGGCGTTAATTAACTTCGTTATAAATAACCGAGTTCTATTTCACATCGCTATCACATGACTGAAATGCTTATGGCGGTAAATACAGCCATTATATTGTATTTAATTACCCTACAACACTATTCTTTGGTGTTATTAGAAATAGTGACGGGCATTTTTGCTACTCACTATGACATTGCTATGCAAGGGGATAGTTTAGTTGTATTGCTCCGAAGTTCCTTAATTCTGAGGAGAAACATAGCGGATTTGTCTGTTTTAGCATTCTTTTAAATATTTTGCTTAGAATTATAACACTTGCAAATTTTGTAAATCTATGACAAATATGTGAGATTTGTATGAGAAGTAAACACTAGGCTTTTTGCTGAATTTTATTATATTTTTAGATATACATTTTTTTTAAATAAAGTTTAGGTTTTTTTAAATTTAGAATACGGTGGTATCAAACCTAGGCGAGATCGTGCAGAAACCTACCCATCGTAATCAAAACATTAGTGCCATGCTTAATAGTTCGCCTTTTATGCACTTTCTGGTAGAATGACAAAGAGTTTATCCTTTTTTGTTTATACAAGCTATTTAATCCAACAAACGAGATTGTTTCCAGTTGTATTCATATTACAGGTTAATGAGACATGTTTATTTATAAATATTAATAAAACCACAGACCGCATGAATACTAATAGACACGTTATTGAGAAGAAAACGTATCGCTGCGCTTATGAGCAAACGCTCCTATCACTGTCAAAAATGTCGTACATTTGTATATTGTGAAAAAATAGAAATAAACCACGTTGTACTGTTTTATCGTATCGAATGAGATGAGAAGGTTTAAAAATTACCCTTGAAATGATTTTATTTCATCGGTAAGTAGTATAACTCTGTATTTCTGTGTGTAATTGTAAGCTACACTGACAAACTAAGAAATTGTCTTGAAAGGCGTTTTCATTAAATCCGTGATTAAAACACTCCACTTGATTCACAAAAAGGACACTTTATTTACTTGGATCACTGTTCGATTTTTATAGCATCATATAGGTATTTAATTTGTTTTTAATTTTCTTGTTCACGTTGAATTTAATTACCCTACACTGTTATCCCTCTTTTTTATTGTTAGACGATGAAGAACATTTTTATTACTCGCTAACATGAAAAACAAGTAATTTCGATATATTTTAATTTAAATCACTAAAAAAGAATTAACTTATGATGGGTGAATGTTTATAATTGAGAATGCTTAAGTATGAGATATTAAATTAAAGCAAGTTTTATACTTTATAGCGTCTATAACAATGTCATGTTGTCATCAACTTTTCACAGCTATGATTTTAAAGATACAATTTGACAAAATAACATTCATTTTAAGTTAACAGCTTTCTTGATTTACTACTTTTTGTGGACTTTAAACTCTACCGCCTCGTAGACACGATATTGGTGACGTGTAAGCCTTTGATCACCTCTCAGGAGCTGATATTCAGCTGCAAATATATACCTCATTTTCCATTTGTGAACTAATAAAGGGGTTTTAATCAGTTCGAAATCAGAAAAAAGCGATTTGTATTTATAAAATATAATTAAAAAGTTAATTATAAACAAACCTACCTATATAAAATGTATAAAGTTGTCAAAATTGTTTTTTAAAATGACACGAATGTGATGACATCGCCATAACAAAATCATTAATATTCACAACGTTATGCTTACATTGCATATAAGATCAATATCCAATGAATATGGTAGCATCGCATTCTAAATGCGTAGCGCAAATGATTCGTGATGCTAGACTATACTTTTATAGACATTTTTTATTAACATCGAGATTCGGGATATATGAATATTTAAATATTAATTGCCCAAATTTTGTATAAATAAAAAAATATATAATTGCTTCATATTATATTTAAATGTTCGCTTAAATCTTTTGTTATATAAAACTAGCAAAAAGCAGAGCTTTGTAGGGGCTCGCAAAGTTATACTATCTAGTAATACCTCTCACTCTCCATATCCCTCTCCCTCTCCCTCTCTCCCTCTCCCTCTATCCCTCTCCCTCTATCCCTCTCCCTCTCCCTCTCTCCCTCTCTCCCCCTCCCTCTCTCCCTCACTCCCTCTCCCTCTCTCCCCTCCCTCTCTCCCTCTCTCCCTCTCTCCCCCTTCCCCTCACCCCTCCATCTCGCCCTCCCCCTCCCCCTCCCCTCCCCCTCTCCCTCTCCCCCTCCCCTTACCCTCTTCCTCTCTCCATATCCCTCTCCCCCCCTCGCCCCCTCCCCCTCCCCCCTCCCCATCTCCCTATCGCTCTCCCCCCTCCAACCCCCCTCCCCTCCCCCTCTCCCTAGCCCTCTCCCCCCTCCCCTCTCCCTCCCTCCCTAACTCCCTCCCCTCTCCCTCTTCCTCCCCCTCTCCCTCTCCTTCTTCCTCCCCCTCCCTCCCCCGCCTCCTCCCTCTCCCTCTCACTCTCTCTATTTTATGGTAGATAACATATCTAGACATGAATTTAAACTACTACGTCGAAGCACAAACCTAAAAGTCCGATAATTTTTGAGTAAAATGTACCACAAAAGTGCATAGAAAGTGGCCTAGTGTAGGGCTCGCTTCGCTCGCCCTAATAAACTTTAATTTCTTAAGGTGCGCTTGCATCGAACAATTTAAAACTAAATGAATTTAAAAAAGAAAGAAAAAGTATAATTACGCCAGGTTCCCTTGCGGTAGGCAGAGTAAACCGAAAGTCTATCACTTTCCGGTTCACCGCGATTTACCGGTTTGTCGTTGGAGAGATAACTAGTGATCCTTATCACTGCATTTACCGACATATTAACGATTATCGACTATTTCTAGCGATAGTCGAGACCTACAACTTTACGTGCTCATTTCAGACACGAGAGTAATACACCATTCCGCCAGACTCCGAGTTGCTATTGAGATTTTAAATTTTCAAGAAAAACCTCGAATAAACCTTAATAACACTTTTTCCCGACCCGGGATCGAGCCCGGGACCTTATGATCTGAGTCGAATAGGCTACCCAGGGACTACGAGGCAGTCAATTTAACCATAGTAAAAGTCATTTAAAAAGTATTTAAATGGTATGGTGCAAGCGGACCTAAGTCTGGAGTTAGGTTGCTGGTACTTCTTGATTTAAGGGTTACCTCATCATAGACATCAAAATCATCAAAAATACGGGTTTTATACTTTTTACGAGAGAAAATCACAACTCTCTATGACAAAAACTTTAATTTTTTTATTTGTTGTAAGATTTCTGCTAAATTATCTACATTATGTCATGCTAATGTACACTGTAGCATGATAAATACAATGATCTTCATATGTAATCTTAAAATTTCATTTTATTCGTGGGTTCGCCTTAACGGTAATAATTTTATTAAATCGATTTCGCGCAGGTAGAGCTTTGTCCCCCGTCTTTAATTTTGATGGTTACGGGTTCCTAAATTGTTATAGCCTGAAGAATGGAATAACCCGTAAAATACGGGGAACCTAGTAACCCTACCTAAGTCCTGTGTCCTGTTCCTTTTTTCGCATAAACTGCTCAATTTTATAAAAATGTGTATTATAATGTTATAACTTTGATATCGCGTCAATATTTGTCATTAAAGTATTTTAAACGCAGTGAAACCCCAACAACTGACTTTCTACTTCCTGGATCTACGGAACCTTGTATCAGATATTTACTAAATTAAAATAAGACCACACGGCGAGTATGCTCTCCTAAACAAAATAAGAAAGTTTGAAATTGGTTCTCAAATGACCGAGTTTTGAGGTAACAAATATAATAAAAATACAGCCAAATAAATTGCCTCCTCCTTTTGAGAAGTCAATTAATAATTAATTGAAACTTTCATGCATTAATATACTCAAAGAGGTGCGTTGCACCTCTGTGTAGTTTCTTCTCTGCCTTCTCTACCTTTTAAAAATCTAATATAACTTTTAAAAAACTTGTCGATAGATTAGCCATCTGTCATATCATAGAATATTGTTGACTAATCAGGAATGCATTACATATCTGTCTACCTATATCATAAGCCCTCATATAATTTTTTATCGCAAAAAATTTAGACACGTTAAAAAGAGGGGGCAAACGGACAGGAGGCTCACCTGATGGTAGTGATTACCGTCGCCCATAGACAACTACACTACCAGGGGGCTTCTAGTTGCGTTGCCGGCCTTTTAAAAATGAGCAGGTTCTTTTCTTGAGGGTCCCTAAGTCGTATCCGTTCGGAAAAAAATCTGCCGAAAGTTCGTTCCACATAGGAGTAGTGCGGGGCAAAAAGTGCCTCGAGAATTGCACGGTTGTGGACTTCCAGACATCGAGATGGTGAGGATGAAACTTAGAATTTTGTCACGATGTCCGATGGTAAAATTCGGCGGCAGGAATTAATTCTAACAATTCCTCGGAACATTCCCCATGACACAGCCGATAAAAGATGCAGAGTGATGCCACATCTCTACGTAACACCAAAGAATTAACGCCGTTAAGTAAGATATAATATAACGGCGAGTATTCAATATTATTTATAAACTTTCAATTTCGATTTTTGCACATCAGGTCGTTCGAAATTTAAACGTCTAGCTGTCACATTAACTTATAATAGATATTCCTTAAAACCGTTATTTAAATTAGTTTCTTTATTCTTGTATAATTGTGTACGATCGACTTGAGGTATTACTGTATCGGAACATTATAATATGTATTTATACATTATACATGGGAACCGCACATCGGCAACAACGTGACTACTGGTGGCCTAACATTGTATTTTATTATAATCGAAATTTTACCATTCGTTTTCGATACAACACCGCGAAGTTAAATTCAATATATCTATATATATAAAAGGCAAAAGTGACAGGCTGATTTATCTACGCACAGGCCAAACCCTTAGGGTTAGAAACTTGAAATTTCGCACACGTATTTCTTCTAAGATGTAGGCATCCACTAAGTAAGGATTTTTCAAAATTAAACCCCGAATATTTCACCCACTTCGATAAAAGTTTGTATGAAACTTTTTATTCCCTGGACATATTTGCATGAAATTTAGTATGAATTGAGTAGAAAAAAGTAATAAGTTACATATTTAAGCGTTTTTCAAAATTCGATCTCTAAGAGGGTAAAATAAGGGAAATCTAAATAAGTTCTAAAGTAAATATGCGCGAGCGAAGCCGCGGGTAACAGCTAGTGACATATAATTAAATCAAACATTTACTGTTTTTTTACTGTTATAATGGTTACTGAAATATTTTTGCTGCGTAACATCTTTCCTCTTGCACTCTTACAATTTCTAAGCGTAAAATGGAAGAAAGTGTGTAACAGAGCCAGGGAAGCTCGCGCTATTTGAATTGTTCAACGAGCGCGCGCTGTTGTAGCGTTGGCTATCGAATTGTACACAACTTAATTACTTAGATGTCAAAATTTGCACATATATGCGACTTCTATAAGACTTGCTCGTTTTTTTTCTTTTTACTCAACCCATATCTACTTATAGATATAAACACACCTATGTATATAATTTTGAATATTGTGTTCAATTGGTACTGTGTTATTGATTTGGTATTGTGGTATTGTTTGGATTGTTGTGACTTTAATTTGGATTGTGGTACTGTGGTATATTATTGTGATAATTAAAATAATAGATAAATAGTACCCTCTATAATTTGGCTTCATATTGGACGTGGTAAAATTTTTCTAATGTTTCCGGCAATTCAGCTTTTAAAAAAATAAGTCCTTATAAGTGGTATGTATTATTAATGTCTTATATTATCTAAAGCTATGTATGGTCTTCTATACATATAATAAAATCGTAGGAAAGTCAATGTATGTCCGGGGTAAACTCAAAAATTACTGCATGGCTTTATTTCAATTTTTGCATGAATATTACTAACAGATCGGGTCAACATATAGGCTACATATTATCACGCTATCACTTACGGGGGAGGAGCTGTGCGGAGTAAACGAAGTCCGCGCTAACGAAGTCGCGGGCAACAGCTATTATATGATATAAAAACACTAAGGGTACTTTCTCTTTCTTTCTTCGTGAAACATTGCTACTATTTTTTCAAAGATAGCAATTTTTATTATTAATAAACTACTTATATTGGCATATTCGATATTATTATTAGTACATTTTTAAATAACTAACATTTAATGTATTGGATTTTATCTTATGGATCTTTGTTAGTCGAATGCCTGCGTGTTTTTTTATATTTACTACTAGATTTCGATAAAACATTGGGTATCGCATCTGATTTTCACACGCGTGACAGCTTTGTTATTGTAATTTTAGTATAAACATGCTTACTTTTTCTTGCAGTTTTTTATGCGTGGAAATTTCCCACAAGGCCAATGTAATTTCGAATAAATAATAAAATGGAAAATATATTCGAATCGCGAGTGTTTGATGTAAATATTGACGTAAATGTCTCTACTGAGAGACATTACGTCTACTGACTATAATACTGAGAGGCTTACTGAAGCCGAATATGTTTAACAAGTTAAAGATACAAGAATTATAGTGAGATTCGTTACGTCAAGCAACAATTGATTAGCGTAAACTTATGAATAGCTTTTATAATTTTGTCTCTTTTTTTATTTCGAAACTATATTTTAAAATATAAAAATGTTTTACATGGTTATGGATCATAAATTTACACGCATATCCATACATACATATTACATACTAATTATATATATAAGAAAGTCTGTCTGACTATCTGTCCGTATGTTATACTACACGAGGTCACACAAATGCTACTTTTTTCAGAAATCAATATTTAAAGGAAAGGTAAAACTAATTAAATTTGCTATTTTTATATTTTATGTGATCTTCGCGATACTACCGAAAAGAAAGATAGAAAAAAAACTCACCAAAGGTCCGGTCAACAAAGAAATCCCCAGTAGCACTATTATCCACCCACATTCACCACAATTTCACATATCATCAGCCAACGCAAAAGCACACAATTTACGCACTCAATGCGCATTTTATTTCACAGCTGAAGTATCTTCTGGAGAAACAAAGATAATCTCACTTGACGAGAGCGTAATTTACACACGTGTATTAGTTACACTGACACTCTAGTCAAGTTCGTTTTTCCTGGACTAAATAGGTAAGAGGGTGGTACTGACCCGGACGAGCCGTTGCAAAACTCTACCACCTATAGTGCGCACGGAACTAGTTGGCCGCGCCTTAGGTATGTGAACGGTGGGGCGGAGAGGCAGGGGCGCTTGCTGCCATTACTCAGTGCGGCGCCGTACTTTGCGACGGCAACACGCGTTGAAAGTTCCGGCTAGTTTAGACAAAACGCACATAAGATTGCAATAGCGAGATGAGTCCGCCGATAAAAAGACAATATAAGGAAATAATATTTAAAGTGCATACATTTTTTAATAAACGGAAAGCCGATGACAATAGTTTAGAATATAAAACTGATGCGAATATACATAAACTAGTAGCAGAAGCAACAGGTATATCAGAACGAAGTGTTAGGAGAGTGATTGCTGAAAGTAAAAAATCGTTGCAAAATACAGGGGAAGCAAGATTTAGTTCTCCACGTAGACCAAAAGAAATAAAAAAGAAAATACAAGTTGATGACTTTGATTTAGCAGTGATAAGAAGAAAAATAAATCAGTTTTATACGGTAGAGAAAAAAATTCCAAGTCTACGAAAACTAAATGCTGTGTTAAAAGAGGATAATATTTTAGACTGCGGATTGACTTTTTTAAGAACACTTTTGCACAAACTGGGATATTCATTTAAAAAATGTAAATCGAATGCCTTTTAATAGAGAGACCAAATATTGTTGAATGGCGAGTGAAATATATGAGGGCTATAAGAAAATTCAGAGAAGACAAACGAAATATATTCTTTTTGGACGAAACTTACGTTAACCAAAGTCACAATGTCCAAAAATGTTGGCAATCTTCGTCGGAGCCTGGAATTTATACAGATATAGGCAAAGGAAGGCGTTTGATAATAGTTCACGCTGGTAGCCGGAACGGGTTAGTTGACGATGCTTTGCTAATTTTTAAATCAGATTCAAAAACGGGGGATTATCATGGAGACATGAACTCTACAAATTTTTACAACTGGGTTGATCAAAAATTAATACCTAAACTTCCACCTAACTCAGTCATAGTTATGGATAATCTGCCTATCATTGTGTGCAAGTTGAGAAGAAACCGACTATGTCCAGTTTGAAAATTAATATGCAGAACTGGTTGCAAAATCATAATGTAACATTTTCTCCCACGATGATCAAAGCTGAACTCCTGAGGTTGATTAATGCGACCCAATCAGAAAAAATATTCAAGATTGACGAACTTCTGAAAGCTGCAGGTCATACTGTTCTCAGACTACCTCCATATCATCCAGACCTCAACCCGATCGAGCTTGTGTGGGCAAATATTAAAAATTGCCTGGCCAGAGATCACATTAATGCTACATTGGACGAGAAAATGACAATACTAACAAGGCTATTTTCCGAATTCTCTGCCGAACAATGGCAAAAATGCGATGACCACGTACAAAAAAATGAACAGGAATACTGGAATCATGATATGAAATTTGATACTATGATGGACCAAATCATTATAAGTTTACAAGATGATTCTGAATCAAGTTCAGAGAGTTCAGAATCAAGTGATTCTGAGAATTGAGTTTGTTTGTTTGTTTGAACGTGGTAATCCCAAAAACTACTAAACCGATTTGAATAATTCTGATTTTTATTATATAATACACATATTTAATACACATCCATAACTCATCATTATCTCGTTTCGTGGTCATTTGGAGGCAAAAGCAAAGCTTTCGTCCAAGAAACTTGTTGTTCTGAACAGGGCAAAACAGTCGATTGTTTGCGACTCTACAAGTCACAAATCAGGCTTCATAGGAGTACTGTTCTCATCTTTGGCCAGGGGCTCCACAATACCAGCTCCTTCCTCTTGAACGCATTCAACGCAGAGTGTCTTCAATGCCGATCACGATAAACGTATACTGATGACTCAGCCTGAACTAAATACTTTTCGTAACTTCCACTGACACGTGTTTCGTTGAAGGTCGAGATAGAAAGAGACCCATAGATAGAGAGAAAGGGACCCAACACAAAGGCGACACATTACCCTTATACCTGCTTTTCTAATATCGGCGGCAATAGTAGAATATTTTAGAAAAATATACGAAAAACACGTGGTGGTGCACGAAAACGGAACGAATAATACTTTTTGACGCTCGTACGCCAAAACTATTGATTTTATGAAAAAAAATATTAGTACATAAAGTGTAGGAAATTTCCTCTAATTTAATTTAGTACACGAATGTACTATCGTAAAATGCGTCGTAAAGGAGATATTCGAAAAAAACCGTTTTTAGGCGCCATTTTTCAATATGGCGGCGCGAGTGGCGGAGATACGAGGTGGCAAAGTTGAAATTCAAAAATAGCATACCGAAATCCATAAAACAAGCAATTTTCAAAACTACCGGAAAACTTTCCAGGTAAAACTACCAAATTACTGAACTAACATTACAAAGTTCAATTTGTATTTTATTTATTCTTTTCAATAAATGAAAAAATATTGTTCACGATATCTTCAGATTGGTCATCACTGTCTAAGCTCATGTGCATTGCGAGCAGTTGACAACCCGCCCCCTTACCCCTGTCACCACCTAAGGCGCGGCCAACTAGTTCCGCGCGCACTATAGTAGTCGCGATGGTAGAGACAAGTTTGGCCAAACGTTCGCCTTTTGTTGCTTGGCAGAATAGCAGATGGTCTATTCTTCAAATCTGACCGGAGGTCCGGACCAACACTGGGTACATGTAAAGTGGTACTTTAAATTATAGCTTACGTTAATATATATACTTAACTAGCTGTGCCCGCGACTTCGTCTGCGTGGAAAAATTTCTAAACACAGTGCCGGGGTCTTAATAAATTGGATAGTTTCCATCGTCGGCATTTGGTGAACGGGGTCTTAACTGCATAGTTTCCGTTCCCGTGGGATTTTTGAGATAAAAACTAGCCTATGTCTTTTATCGGATCTCAAACTATCTTTGTACCAAATTTTATCTAAATCAGTTCAGTGGTTTAGGCGTGAAGAAGAAACAGACCGACAGACAGACAGAGAGAGTTACTTTTGCATTTATAATATTAGTATGGATAAGTGGCAAACACACAATACATTTAATCAAGTAAGGTAAAACGACGTTTGTCTTTCGAATCCTAGAATGAAAATTGCAAAAAATAATGTTATTCTACGACAAAAATCAGAAATTATCTGATTATAATTTTTTTTATATCATAAGATAGCAAACAATCACACGGGTCTCCTGATGGAAAGAGTCAAACATCGCCTATAGACACCATAGATGTTGATGGTGCATTACTATCTTGTGGCAAGATCTAGTGCCACATGCATAAGTTTACCGGCTACCTTACCAAACGCCTAACCAGACGCTATTGCGGCAATAATCTTTTCGTTATTCTTACATCCTTTCCTTCAAAATAAAAAAATCAGGTGCACTCGAGAACGTGAAGATAATGTTTTCTTTCCTTTGTAACCCTACGACTCCCCCATGCTACATTCAAATCTTTAGTTTTTCTTTATTTTAGCTCGCAATTAACACTGACGCGTTTCAGTGTTTTCATCTGTTTTTTTTTCTCTGTATATTTTTCCTGCACAAATGAAATTAAAAATATTATATAACCTTTTATTTTTCATAACATCTAATCTAAATATTCAAATAGGTCCCCATGACTATCGAATAAATCCCTATTTAGCATCTTCGGCCCGCCTACTATAATTTTTAATGTGAACAAAAATTCGAAAAACTCTCGATACATTCCTTTATCATCTGACTAAATGTGCATCGTTTACAGTCCAAAAATGAAAACAGCTGATATTCGAATCCTGCAGCATCAGGTCAAACTTATTTACAGTCACACACACATGACGTGTGTCATGTTATTGCAATATTATTGAAGTATTAGAATACTATATTTCATATCAATCAGGAATGTACATTGTACAAGTTGATAAATATTATTATCAAGTAGAAAAGAGCGGAAGATCTTGAAATGGCTGAACAAATTTTGTTGAGCTTTTATTTAGATTTCGTTTAAAAACAACTGCACTCATATTGGTATATCCATTTGGAAGATATGATGCTTCAAACAGACACATAAATACACACACAGAAACACACACACACACACACATACAAAAACACACATTAATCTTTCCTTATTGCGTTAAGGGTTAAAGATATCCTTTTACTAATAGGAATACCCTTAATCAGGAAATTATTATACGTATATAGTTGTTCCGCGTATCACGTATCCTCGTTGAGTCGTCGTAAATATTATATTGGCATTTAGATATTTTATTACCTCCTAGAAATTACGTTCTTATTGAAACACATAAAATTGTAATAACAAACAATCAATGGCGATTTATTATTTTAATTTCTTGATCCTACAGCGTGCATAGAGTTGTGTAACTAAAAATGTTGATAGAATTCGTTGGTTATTTATGTTTAATATAGTCATAATCGAATGGATTTCCATCTTCAAGGTTATAACCTCCATTTGACAGTTTTTGAATGAGCTTACCTTAATATTAGAAGTAAATGTTTTATTCGTTTTTTATTTACGTTTTTATTCATTTCTTATAAACCTTACACATGATACAAACGCGAAAGTTTCCTCAACGTCTAGGTTAGGCTAGAGATACACTGCCAGTAAGGAATCTCTTTTTCCGAGGCCTATCCTTTCCTGAGAAAGATAACGGATGTGCGATAGCACGCGACGGAATCCTCTAGGCGATAGCGTTCCTGCTACCTTTCTCGCTCTAGCAAATGGTAGTTCTAAGCGACAGAAAAGGCTAGGGCGATGGAAAAGGCGATTCCGTGCTGATAGATGTAGTCCAACCCCTATACGATTGTCTATTTTATTAGCGTCAATGTAGTGTGTTCCATTTAATTTAATAAAGCATCCCGTAAATTTAAAAAAAGGTGAAGTCATTATTCAGTCATTGCAGCGACATGGATAGTAGTGATTTAAATTATTTCCGTCTATAGGCCGATAATTATATCATTTCATTAGGATTTGCTTTTTTGTTACATTGCAGCATAAAAAAAAACAAAAAAAATCATGTCGATATTGCGCTGCGCTCTACGCCGCGCCGTGCAGCTATTAAACTTTATTTGGGTCGGGTTCATTTTTTAGGGTTCCGTACCTAAAAGGTAAAAACGGGACCCTATTACCAAGCCTCTGCTGTCTGTCTGTCCGTCGGTCTGTCTGTCTGTCTGTCATTAGGCTGTATCTCATAAACCGTCATAGATAAAAAGCTGAAATTTACACAAGTTATGTATTTTCGTTGCCACTTTACCAACAACAACAAATACTAAATATAAAAAATTAATATATTAAGGTGGGTCCCCATATAATAAACGTGTTTCTTTTCGTATTTCTTTGCTCAATATTAATAACGGTAACAGGTAGACGCTTAAAAATTGTCACGGAATATTTTGTTGTATATTTGAAAGTTGTGCCTTTGAAAGTAAATAATTAATTAAAAATAAAGTAAATATTAATAAGGGGGTTCCCATACAACAAACGTAATTTTTAAGCAATTTCTTGCTCGATTTTAATAAACAGGTAGAACTTGAATAGGGATGATACGGAACCCTTCGTGCACGGGTCCGACTCGCACTTGGCCAGTTTTTTATATAATTAAATAGCAAACAAGCACATGGTTCTCTTGATAGAAAGAGAAACCATCGCCAATAGACACCAAAGACGTTAATGCTGCGTAGCTACCTGTATGGAGGAATGGCACTGCCACATGCATAAGGTCAGCGGCTACCGTACCCTCCAAACTGGAACACGACAACGACAAGCATTGACACTATTGTGTTAGGAATAGGTAAGGCGGTGGTACCAAACACTCGAGCGAAACGTTGCGAAAATTTTTTCTTGCCGCAACAGCGTCAGTGCTTGTCGATATCGTGTTCCGGCTTAGAAGGTAAGATAGCCGGTAGACCTTTGCATATAGCATTGTCATCCCGCCACACGGATGGCAATGCACCATTAACATCTTTGGTGTTTATAGGCGATTGTTTTTCTTTCCATAATGGGAACCATTTGTTCGTTTGCTTTGTGATGATATAAAAAACTCTTCTCACAAATATTGCGTTAACGATGGAAGATGAAATTCATCACAGTTAAAGTTTGCATGGCGGAAGAGTATAACGTAATATTTTAAATAATATACATTATAAATACATTCAATTAATAAAAATAAACGTTAATTACACTACATTCATATTACGTTTTTAGCCAAGCCTGTTGTTAAACTTACAAGAGATGTTATTTTTACCCTTTGGTCGAATTTTGAGCAGAGGGCGATTGAGGTTTACAGTCGAAAAATGAAAACAGCTGATATTCGAATCCTGCAGCATCAGGTCAAACTTATTTACAGTCACACACACATGACGTGTGTCATGTTATTGCGATATTATTGAAGTATTAGAATACTATATTTCATATCAATCAGGAATGTACATTGTACAAGTTGATAAATATTATTATCAAGTAGAAAAGAGTGGAAGATCTTGAAACGGCTGAACAAATTTTGTTGAGCTTTTATTTAGGTTTCGTTTAAAAACATTAAACATTTTAAATAATATACATTATAAATACATTCAATTAATAAAAATAAACGTTAATTACACTACATTCATATTACGTTTTTAGCCAAGCCTATTGTTAAACTTACAAGAGATATTATTTTTACCCTTTGGTCGAATTTTGAGCAGAGGGCGATTGCTAATAATAGTTACTATTTCAGGGACCAAATTTACGTAACAATACAGTAACCGAGTCGATGCGTTTAGGACTATTACACATTTTCTTACATATCATGAAGCGTTGTAGCACGTCTCGACGTTGTATCGTGTTTACGTGTGTGAGAGTCCTAAGCGCATCGACTTTATAACGTGAATGAGGGGCAGTACTCAATAGAGCCACGTGTGTCGTGTGTTCATTCACCATTTACAGACTTTTTATTCGACTCGGGGTTCGAAATCAAGACCACGTGAGCCGCTGAGTAGAGTAGAATAGACTAATAGTAGACTATGAGACAGTTTATTATTCTAATAAATGAAAATCCGGCTGCGCTCGGAAGTCTCATCATTACACATAGTATCAAACAAAGTCGCTTTCTCTGTCTGTCCCTATGTATGCATAAATATTTAAAACTACGCAACAGATTTTGATGCGGTTTTTTCCAATAGATAGATTGATTCTTAAGGAAGGTTTTAGTATATAAACCTTTCCGATGTTCCCATAGGAACAACAGCTACGCGGGTAAAACCGCGGGCAGGTCGCTTGTAATCTTATATACTAACTCAAATAATAGATATTAAAAAGTAGCAACACTGTAGTGACGTCTTCTTTCAACTATTACGTTGGTTTAATTAAGAAAACACTATAGTGATACTATTTTTTAACTTCTACTTTTTTATGAACGAAGAGAAAATAAGTTTCACAATAATCTGCGCTCCGTTCTACATATAATAAATGCTCACGCCATCTACACCACATATTTGTAACCTTTAAAGAAATATGGCCGATTTGTCTGTCAGCACCGTTAGAATTTTTATTCACTATTTTAACAAAATACTTGACAATCCGAATTTTGCGGATATATGTTGTCGACTCAAAATTATTATTTTTTACGCTTTATAATTTAAGTAAGGTTTCGATTGAGTCTACCCTTGACGAAATTATTAATACAGATTTATACATTCAATTGTAATAAGTCTTTACAAATAGGCAAGACATAAGAACGCTATAGGAAAAGAAAATAAGCTTAAACTGAGTCGCAATTTTAAGTGGCTTGTATCTGACAGCGTTGAGCCAAGGTCATGTAGCTGATCTCATCGGACACTTTTTCTACAATTGTTACATATCCAATTCAAAAAGTCCTTATGACAAGTGGGATTTCTATGTCTCTCTTTATAAATGCAGGTCTTACTACTTTTATCCGGATGATATCGCTAAATCATATGCTATTTAATTGAGAATATCCCAAAAGTTTTGAAACTCTTAATTCCTCTGTAGACATGTATGACGTATCACACTTGTCCGGATAATATCGTATAATCGCATGCTATTGTAACAAAACAATGAATATTTCATAAGTCTAAATTGTTTATTTTTTGTTTGTATTTTTTATTCGGATCTCGCTGTTTTGATAACTGTTTCATTTTCTCGGACGCCATTTTCCGTGGAGGCCGGTTATAGGATGGCGCTTTAGGAAACTTTTGTTAGACTTGTTTAACGATATTTTTTATTTCATAGAATAGCAAACAAGCAGATGGATCTTCTGATGGAAAGAGATTATCAAATTTTATAAACAGTGCGTTGCTATCCGGAACAGAACAGCGTTAAGCAGCTACGCTATTGTAGCAGGAATAGTTAAGGCGTCGGCATCAAATTTGGTTGAGACGCAGAATTCTACAATATAAATTAATAGTTAGGATGTTAGCGACATCTTATTACGGAACCTTATTACTAAGACTCCACTGTCCGTCCAATTATCCGTCTGTCTGTCACTACGCTGAATCTTATGAAACATCATAGCTAGACAGTTGATATCACTCCTCCTCGTGTGGGGGTTGGTCCGGGCTCCTTTTAAGAACAGACAAACTGCCGTACTACCAGGCAGGTCGTAAAAGGCAAACGATTTGCTATGCGAGTCACTATCATCGTGGCTACTAGGTTGTAGAGTTCCGCAACGTCTCGTCCTGTATTTGGCACCACCTTCCTGCCGCAATAACGTCAATGCTTGTTATTGTCGTGTTCTGGTTTGGAGGGTAAGGTACCCGGTAAACTTATGCATGTGGCATTAGATCTCGCCGCAAGAAAGCAACGCTCCATTAACATATTTGGTGTCTATAGGCGATTGTTGACTCTTTCCATCAGGAGACCCATCTGCTTGTTTGCTATTTTATGACAGGTGAGGTATGTATATAAAAAAAACACCTGATGTTTTTCTGTTACCGATATAACAACAAATTTTTTTTGTTATAGCGAAACTAATAGTAATTTAGTATTTAATACTATAAACAGAATTAAATAAATATTTAAGGGGGTTCCCATACAACAAACGTGACTTCTGCCGTTTTGTAGATAATGGTACGTAACCCATTGTGCACAAGTCCGACTCGCAGTTAGCCAGTTATTTTACAAGATGTCGTAGCAACAATTAGGCAGAAGTTTTAAGATCTATATGTTTTTTGAGTTAATTTGTTTCAAAGCTATAAATGTTTTCTCTTTATAATATTTTCAATTTCAATTTCAATAATTTGTATTCAAAATAGGATACATTTGTATCACTTATTGAATGTTATGTATATGTCAAAGGTAAATTAATTGTAAATTTAAATATGTCTAAAAATAAAATTAAAAATAATAACACTGTTAGAATATGTCAAAAAATCATTAAGATTTATCATATTCAATAACCATTAAAAGATGAATATAAGATTTCGTCACAGTCTCAAAAAGCAAGATTTTTCCAAACATTTTTGCCATCGACGTAGACTTATATTAGAATAGACTAACAATTTAACAACTAAACAAAAAAACTTAATAAAGAAAATCATTTTTTAAAAGAATATAATCATACGATTTTAGATCTAAACACTATTGAACCAGTCGATGGTAGCTCAGTTGACCGGCACGCTCTGTGCCGGTCACAGGCAACGGTATATGTATTTGAACCTGTTAACATTTTTCTTTGTTAAGTTTTTCAAAATTACCCAAGTACGGAATAAAACACATATATGGTTGACAATTATAAAATTTTTCGTCAGCCCAAATTAGTTTTCACGCTAAATTTTATTCCTCTAAATATATGTCAGTACTTTCTCCTATTATATGTGTAATTCTTTATCAAAAAGATTGTAACTAATTGCTAACATTTTTAAAAAGACTATAATCATTTTTAAATTTTGGCAATTAATTTTATTTTTTTATTTAATTTAGGTCTAAACAAAAGTAGCCCAGTTGCTTAGAGCGTGCCAGCCAGAGGCAAGGTCGCAGGTATTTGAACCTACGAATTATAAAAAGTTTAAGTTTAAAAAAATTCTCAAGCATGGGATTAAAATACACCTAATATGTGTATAGTTAACAATTATAAAATTTCCCTCAGTACAAATTATTCTTCACGCTAATTTTTATTTCTGTAATTATCTATTAGTACTTTCTTCTATAATATGTGTAAATACTCTATCAAAAAGATTGTAACTAATTGCCAAACATTTTTAAAAACAATATAATCATACGATTTTAAGTCTTAATGCCACTAAATAAGACTGATTAATTACGCCGTCCGTGACAGACGATTAAGATAATAAATAATTATCTCTGATAATTTTAATCAAACTTGTTAGTCAGTTAACGTGAAAGATTCCGGTTAATAAATCGTAATTATTATTAGATACAAATATTTGATTAAAGATAATTTTTTTTAAGGTATTCATGAAAGAAAATTTAGTTTATAGTAATTTCAACTTTGAATACGGCTATTATCATAATTTGAACATTCAAATTATGGCTTTTATAGTAATTTCAAAATTGAATATGGCCTTTATAGTAATTTCAACATTGGATATCGCTGTTATAGTAATTTCAACATTGAATATAGTCAGTATCTAGTTGGAAAAACTCCATCTCAATGTATATTTATCTAGTCTAAGCGGCAGAGTTCTGCAACGACTCGCCCCGGTCTGGTACCACCGCCTTAACCAGTCCTGTCGTAAAAACATCAAAGCTTGTCTCTGTCGTGTACTGGTTTGAGGGTAAGGTAACTGATATGCTTGTGGTATTGCCATCCCGCCACGCGGCTAGCAACGCACCATTACCATCTTTGGTGTCTGTAGGTGGATGGTTTCTCTTTCCATCTGGAAATCCATCGGCTTCTTTGATATTTTATAATATACTAGCTGACCCGGCAAACGGTGTTCTGCCTTTTTAACTACTCTTATTTTTTTATGTTTTCTTACCTTTTAAACCTTTCCTGAACTTCAAAAATTAATTCAAAGTAACGCGGGGTACCAAGCCATGCCCGGGTAAGTATATATATATATATATATATATATATATATATATATATATATATATATATATATATATATATATATATATATATATATATATATATATATATATATATATATATATATATATATATATATATATATATATATATATATATATATATATATATATATATATTAAATTGTTTTATTTACCACACTTCCTGATACATTTATACATCTTCTATACATCTATACAAATAAATAAAATTGGAGTATCTGTTTGTAACATTAAAATAACCGCTTTTTACTAAAAGCATATGGATGTATATACAATACATACAATACATATAAAAGCATATGGATGTATATACAATTCCCGCGACTTAGTCCGCGTGGAAAATTTTCGAAAAAAGTAGCCTAAGTTACTCACTATCACATTAGCTATCTGACAGTAAAGGCCCGTCAAAATCGGTCCAGCCGTTCCAGAGAACAGTCGGAACAAACAGACAAACAGACAAAAATTGTAAAAAATGTTATTTTGGTATATGTATCGTGTATATCCATATGCATTTAGTAAAAAGCGGTTATTTTAATGTTACAAACAGACACTTCAATTTTATTTATTTGTATAGATGTATAGAAGATGTATAAATGTATCAGGAAGTGTGGTAAATAAAACAATTCTTTTTTTTTTATAAGCGCAATGGGCCCACCTCTCGTTCCCACCACTGTAACTTCTGTAAACCAGAATCAACAGCGGCATCCGTCCTGATAACCTCTGAGTTGCGAGTTCAGGGTGCCCTGGGGAAAAGCTAAGCTGTCTTGGATCCCGCAACGAAATTAATCAGAAGTATATAGGAGGAGTAAGAAAATACATCCTGTTTCCCTCCCTTTTTAGCAGGAGACAGCAAAATGTTAAAAGCATAAAAATGTTACGAAATGAGACTTTTACAATCAGGTTAAGCCTAATTGCTATTGCACCACGGAAGTTTGGAAATTAGGGACTTACCAGAATGGCCTACTTAATTTTGCTTCCAGTAGTAAGTGTGACAAAATCGTTTGAAAGCACGGAAGGTCCCACGTGTACCCAAGGAAGGACACGTGGAAGGTCGGAGTAATAAATTACACCAGATATACATTTGATACTATCAAGCATTTGGCGACGTTCGTTTTGCCAAAGATTACACTCTCAAAGAATATGATGTGCAGTTTGTTCATATTTACAGTTTAATGTAGAGCACTCGCAAAAAGGAGAAGGAACTAATTTAAACGAGAATAATTTAGCTTTGAAATTACCGTGGCTAGTGAGAAACTGTGTAACACAATGATCTATTTCTATCCAAGTTTTACATAAGCGATCCCGGACGCATGGGAAAAAGTTATATAAATGCCGTCCTTTAGTTGAACAAGACCAACGCGACTGCCATTCAATTGTTATTCTCATTATGTTTATTGCTTTTCAAAATAATCTCCTTTACATTTTAAACATTTTTTCATGCGATCGAACCATTTTTTAAAACAGGAGGACCACAGATCTGAAGACATGTTTTCTACGTGCTGATTGAACGCTATCGCTGCCTCTTCAGAGTTGGTAAAAGTAAAACCTCTCATCAAATCTTTGATTTTGAAATCACAGGGTGCTAGGTCGGGGCTATACGCAGGATGAGTGACGAGATGTACTTTTTCGGAAGCTAAAAATGACTTTGTTTTGTTGGCCTTGTGTGAAGAAGCGTTATCATGGTGTAAAAGAATGCGGATTTTGGGTCGTCTTTCGCGAACTTTTTCTAACACCCTGGGTAAACAAATGGTAGTATACCACTCGGCATTAACACTTTTTTGATCTTCAAGTGGAATTGTATAGATGGGACCTGTAGCTGAGAAAAAAACACGATCATTTTTTACCAACGTTTCTCGCCTGTCTCACTTTTGTTGGCCTGTTCTCATTTTCAAACACCCATTCACAAGATTGCTGTTTTTTTTTCGGGTTCAAAACAATAAATTCACGCCCCCCCCTGCCCCCCTCCCCCCATACACAAAAATACATAAATTTTGCAGGTTTTTTTAGTTCTTTTCATTGGTTAAATCTTTCTTCTTTCGCGGTCAAAACATCAATTATCCTTAGCATGCAGGTCGGTAAAACGCAGCGATTCGAATCTTCTCCCACCTCGCCAAACAATAAAGGATTGAATCTCTTAAAACCAAAACGTCTCTTGACGTTCGGTTTAGTCGTCGTACCCCGCAACGGTGTTGATAAGCGTTAATACTATAAGAATGTTAGGGTTGTTACGGAGCTTCGGTTCCGATTCCGATAAGTCGGAACTTCCGATTGGTTTTACACCCCCGATTCCGATTTCGGTTCCGATAGTTTTAAATCGGAAGTTATAACGAATGTTGAAACGCAGGGTGCAACTGCGGCCAGAGTGCTGAGCTTGTACTTAGCATAAAAGCACAACATACTACAAAACTATCTTGGGGAATGGCTATTTCTTGTAAACCAAAACTATTTCAAAAGGTTTTTCCGAGTAGCTTTGATGTTAGGATTTTTAAAAGGAAGGTCAATAACATTCTCAGAAGTCGGCACCGTATTATCAACTAACTTTTGGCAGTGGTGACTGCTTTCCATCAGGCTCTTGTTCGTATGCCTGCGGATGCTATAAAAATCTGTAAGTAAACTGGTTCACCCTGCAGGCCATTCCTAAAACTTCCCGCTAAATAGAGGTATTTTAAGCTCAAAGGAGCAAAAAGAATACCTAAGCATAGATTTTTAACTCAAAAATAAGTATCTTCACGCTCGTATCCTAGAAGAGGTAGACCGAGGTACATGTGCGCCCACGATAAGCCGAAGATACTTAGACCCACAATGCGATAGGTGGCTAGCCTATCGCCTACCGGGCACTTCTCCAATCCTGGGCAACTTTGTTTTTGTTTAATCAATCGATTTTGATTTTAAAACCTAAGTTTAAAAAAATGAGGTTTTAAAACCTGCGTCAAATACTGTATTTTAGATCAAAATCTTAACTCTTTTTGGATCTTCTACTTAAGGCGAGGCATCGGGACAAACGAGAAAAAACTGGTTTGCTAAATCACATTTTTTGTATTGATTGTTAAATAACAATTTTACAAAAAATACACGATATATGTACCTGAAAATATTATCTAAGGAATGTGCTAACTTATTATATGATAGAATGTACTTTACTCGATCATATAACATTTCGAAAACAGGCTAAAAAATTCTAAAACAAATAATTGGTTAATAATATTTCTAATCTTCCAAATGATTTTTTATATGTTGATATTTAGTTTTAAATACACAAAAGAATGTACTAAATTTTGGTTTTCAGCTGAAGTCCTATATTTATTTATCCTAAAATTAACACGTTTCCCAACGGTTTCAGAACATACCCCATTTTCTATAGAATTGACGCGCGTCAAAATACCTCGCCTTAAGTAGAAGAGCTAATTAGGTTAGAAATCAACCAGAATTAGTCTGAAAGTTACTTTATAAATATGAAGTGACTTTTCTGTAAACAACAAAATAATATTTGAAAAGCTGTAACTTTTGAAAACTAATCAAGTTTATTATGATTATGATTTTTTAAAACAGTATTTGACGTAGTTTTTTAAGTATCAAAATATTGTATAAAGTAAAAAAATTATTGGTTAAAAAAACTCGAAGTTATGTCGAAAAACCACTTCACACACTAGGTGGTAGAGTTCTGCATCGGCTCGACCGGATCTGGTACCACCGCCGTACCTATTCCTGCCGCAGTAGCGTCAGTGCTAGCTACTGTCCTGTTCCGGTTTGGAGGGTAAGGTAGCCAGTAAACTTATACATGTGGCATTAGACTCCGCCACAAGATAACAACGCACCATTACACCTTTGGTGTCTATAGGCAATAGTTGACTTTTTCCATCAGGAGACCCATCTGCTTGTTTGTTATCTTATGATATAAAAAAAACTTCATTCCAAATTTTTTGTCAATGACTCCCGAAAGGATAAACCAATTTTGATGCAATTTATGCATTGGACGCAGTTTTTGAGGAAAAGGATTGATTAGATTTTGTACCCAATCGGTGCATTAGCTTGGAGGGTGTTTAAAAAAAATACTCTCCTCAAATTTTTTCAGGTTTTTCAAAATCTCAGAATCTCTAGAATTGAATTGGTTCCAGTCTTCAGAAAGTCTAAGTGGAGCAAAATTTAATCACATTATGTTATGCCACACATACAGACGTACTGAAGTTAAAAATTGTTTCTGATAACCTCTTCAACCTTTTGAAGAGGTTATCAGAAACATGTGTAATAGGAATTTTAGCATTTCATCGGTTTTTCCAGTAATATATGCTGTAAAACACATACACATTTCACTTGAAACAAAGTAAACCAGACACAAATGAAACATTTAGAACTGTAATAAAATGTACATACCATCGAAAAATTAAACTCAAGATTTGAGGACCTTCCATTTAATAATATAGATATTTGCAATATTTACAGTGACTAGATTATTCAATTTAGACTCACAAACTTATAGATTAAAATTTTTCACGTAGGCTGAGTTCGATGACATTGTTCAGAATCAAAGATAAATCTACCTTTTTGTCACAGGGGTAAGATTCATATTACTGACAAGCAATATTTATTTTTCTATGGCCCTGACAAAACGTTCCATGCCAATCCTACGTGAAAACTGTTGTAAATTGTATTGTACATAGTACTTTGAATTCTATCATACTATTAAACCTAAAATTGACAAAAAATTCCCGGCCGAACAGTGTAAAAAAACAATCTCGCTTACACGGTGTTTCCAAGGAGCCTTTACACGGGTATTTTTATGAGGAAGATTAACGGTTTCTTTTAAGATGGTATGGCATTAGCGGCTCCTTCCGTTGCCATTACCTTAAGTGCATGGGCAATGGTTTGGCTTTTCATCAGGTGGCTCATTGCTCGTATGTCAGAAATTTTTATAAAAAGCGGTATTAGTCTAGTTTTACTAAAATTCTTTAACAATAGCGTATAAATACACCTACCCGAGGAGAGAGGGCGCCGCCACCAAAATCAAAAACGAAGAATACGTTTTTCACGTAAAAAATATATATATTTTTTCATACGATTTTTGTATCTTTCAAAGAATAGAAAAGAAAATGCATGCGCTTCTAATAGTAAAGACAACCTGAAAATACTATTGGCTTTAATAAAAGCATACAGAATACAAAAAATATTTTTTGTATTTTGTATTTTTTATTTTTTCAGAAATATTTTTTGTAAATATCAAAATAAATCTTAATTAAAAATTTGAAAGCCCTTGACACATTATTATAAGACCTTCCTGCCTCATTACATATTTTGCAGCACTAGCACAAAAGGAGCTAATGATTTTCAAATAGGAATCCTGTTAGCTCAGGTCAACGTTACCATGTCATTGCAATATTATTGATGTAACACAATACCAAATTTCGTATTCATCAGACACATACCAATTGCTCAATTTCTTTCATGAAGTAGAAAAGGGCTTGAAACTGCTAGACCGATTTTGATTAAAATATTCTAGAACCTCCGCTAGAAAATCAGCGAAAGCTTATTGAAAAAGTGAAACAAAAATCACATCTAAATGTTCACTCATTTATCGTTGTGAGATACAGATACTAGAGAAAAATATAGATACACAGACAGGTATACACACACACATAGTGGTCAAACTTATGATAACCCTTTGCTTCAGGCCGGGGTTAACTAATTTTGACTATAATCTGTTTAGACCGCTCCGTTGATAGAGTAGTTAGCGATTCTAATTGCGCAATTAGTAGGGTGGGATTTCATTCCCGCCACGGATAAACATTAGTGTGATAAGCATTCATGTTTGTTTTGATTTTTCCCTCAAAGGGTTAAATTCGCCCTCTGGGGGATTTTATTGTAAATTAAATTTGTATGTTGATTCTTTGCTATTTGATACAAAGCTTTTTTGGTTCGCTGAAGTGTTTACATTTGCGTTGCACATATTTTTCTTAAGTATTAGGTACCTACATTTGCTTTTGTTTTTAATTTTCAATCAGCATTTGTTATTTAAATGCAATATTTACTTAAATATAAGAACATGACTTAAGAATATACATAGAACTTAAGAATATAAATTTACAATATGACTTAACTATATACATTTAGCCAAAGAATATTTACAACCATAGTTTTTTTTTATGTGTGTGTATGTTTGGTGCTTGTGTGTATTTAAGAGGTGAGTGTTGCCATTATGTATTGTTGTTTTGGGTTAATTCGTTTTTGACATATATGACATGCATGGCATTCTCTAAAAGTCAACCTTAATCGAATCATGACTAATATTTATGATGGGGCGTACAGAAGAACATATTGCAGTCGTTTACTGTAAATGTAATTTCTAAATTAATATTACAATTAAACACAACATGAATGATGCGATATTACAACGTAATTAAAAATAAATAATGAATATAATAATATTCACGGGACAAATTACACTTACTGATCTAACCCCAAAGTAAGCAAATTATTTGCTTGTGTTATTGGTGTTAGTTAACGATACTAATACATAGAAATACGTATATTAATACTGGAATATATTTAATAAACACCCAAACCTGGAAATACAAACTCTCAGCACATCACACAAATGCTTGTCCCCGACGGGGATCGATCTCGAGCTGTAGTATACCACTTACTTCGATATATTCATTTTTGGAAAACTTTTGCCTGTTAGATCAATTCGTGTCATTTGTCAAACGATATTTATTTATTACTAGCTGCAGCGTGCAGTCTGCTGCATTATAAAAGTTTAAAGTGAACCCCGCGGGATCATCTAATTTGGTCGAGATAAAATTTAGCCTATGTGCTATTCCAGGTTATCATCTACGTGTGTGCCAAATTTCATTCTGCTCAGTAGGTTTTGCGTAATTGAGTAACAAACATCCATCCATCCAAACATCCAAACTCGCATTTATACTATATATAACTAGCTGCAGCTTGCAGCTTGCAGCCGTTGCAGTCTGCTGCATTATAAAAGTTTAAAGTGAACCCCGCGGGATCATCTAATTTGGTCGAGATAAAATTTAGCCTATGTGCTATTCCAGGTTATCATCTACGTGTGTGCCAAATTTCATTCTGCTCAGTAGATTTTGCGTAATTGAGTAACAAACATCCATCCATCCAAACATCCAAACTCGCATTTATACTATATATAACTAGCTGCAGCTTGCAGCCCGCTGCATTATAAAAGTTTAGTGAATCCCGCGGGATCACCAGTTTTTCCGGGATAAAAAATAGCCTATGTGTTATTCTGGATCTTCAGCTATCTACATACCAAATTTCATCGTAATCGGTTCAGTAGTATTTGCGTGAAAGTAACAAACATCCATACATATATACTCACAAACTTTCGCATTTATAATATTAGTAGGATATAAATTATTATATTTATTGACCGCCCCGTTGGTCGAGTGGTTAGCGTACCTGACTACGCAATCAACGGGGCCCGGGTTCGATCCCCGACGGGGACAAGCATTTGTGTGATGAGCATAAATGCTTGTATTTCCGGGTTTGGGTGTTTATTAAATATATTCTAGTATTTATATATATATATATATATATATATATATATATATATATATATATATATATATATATATATATATATATATATATATATATATTATATATATATATATATTATATATATATATATATATATATATATATATATATATATATATATATATATATATTATATATATTATATATATATATATATATATATATATATATATATATATATATATATATATATATATATATATATATTTCTATGTATTAGTATCGTTGACTAACACCCATAACACAAGCAAATAATTTGCTTACTTTGGGGTTAGATCAGTAAGTGTAATTTGTCCCGTGAATATTTATTATTATTATTATTATTTGAGGCTACATCTTAGAGCTCTTACACGTGTCAGGGGCGATGTAAATATCTATCCCGATATCGAAATTTGAATCAGTTTAGGGTGTAGTGTGTACCGCCTTGCAAGTGCCACAGCCCACGTGTCGACGCTGTCCTGCAGTGCATATGTATGACGGTATTTCAAAAATTATGCTGGGTTCAACAGTATTAATAACATTAACATTTAGTCCAATGTAACGGCATTTTTATTTTATTTTCTTAATATTTTTTATTGGATAGCAAACATGCAGGTGGTTTTTCTAATGGAAAGAGATAACCATCATTTATAAACATCACAGATGTTAATGTTGTGTTATTCGTGTGGCGGGTTGGAATGCCACATACATAACTTTACCAGCTACTTCACGCTCCAAACTGGAACACGATAGCAAGATGTTCTGACGATATTGAGGCAGGAATAGGTTAGGCGGTGCTACTATAATCGGTCGAGACGTTGTAAAATTGTATCATCTGACGCTAGTAACATGTATTAGTATTTTTTTTATATCAAAAGATTTCGTGTTGCGGGTTTGCAATGCCACAAGCGTAAGTTTACCGGCTACCTTATTCTCCAAACCAAAACACGACAATAATAATCATTGACGCTATTACGGCAGGAGTAAGGCGCTGGTACCAAATATCCTGGCAAGACGTTGCGAAACTTTACCATCTAGTAGGCACGACGCTAGTGACAAGTATAGCCAATCGGTCGCATTTTACGACCTGCCGGGCAGAACGGTAATTGGTCTATTCTTCACGAGCACGGACCAACACGGGGAAAAGAAAAAGAAAATATCTGTCTTTATAATAGAAATATAAAAAATAATTTTGTAAAACACCGCTTAATCGCCTCGTCCTTAATTACGTAACACGTAACCGCCTCTGTGGTCTAGTGGTCTGATGTCGGAGTTGACCACACATGAGGTTCTGGGTTCGATTCTTGAGTTGGGCAATTTAAAAAATGTATTTTTTCAGTTTTCTAACGAAAACTACGTTGCTCGGGATTGTAAAAGTGTCTGGTTGGCGATAGGCTGGACACTTATTACATTGTTGGACTAAGTATCTTCGGCTAATCGTGGGTGCACTTGTTGTACCTCTGTCTACCTTTTCGGGGATACGAGCGTGATGATACTAATACTACTACTACTACTTATATCACAAGAAATATAAAAATCACCAATTTTAATGAAACTACATTCATTTTCAAAGCTCAATTTTTTATTAGTCCCATTAATCTTACTGTGTCTTATAATAATACCTCAATACAAGAAACAAATATGTATTTCTTGGAGTTGTACTCGATAAAAACTGTAATTGGAGGCACATATAGAGAAATTATATAATAATATTAATTCACAAGTATATACTCTTTATAGATCGAAACAAGTTTGTGGTAAAGATATAGCTTTAACTTCTTATCACGGATTTGAAGCATCCAAGGTAAGGTTATTCTTTGGGAAAACAAGTTTGTGGTAAAGATATAGTTTTATCTTCTTATTACAGATTAATAGCATCCAAGCTAAGGTATGGACTTATTTTTTGGGGAAGTTCTACGGATGTTCAAAAAGTATTGATAGTTCAGAAAAAATGTGTACGTGCAATCTGTGGCATAGACCCTTTCAATTCTTGAAAACCATATTAATCAAAAAACTAAAACAGAAACGACTTGGAGGCCTTTAAGAAAAGAGCTTACTCATTCTTAAAAGAACGTGAACGCAACTGCAAGACCTCTGGTATTGCGGATGTCCATGGGCGGCGGTGATCATTTACCATCAGGTGCACCTCCTGCTCGTTTGTCCCCTCTTCTATTAAAAAAAACTAAAATTAATGACTCTAGCTTGTATGTACATCTATAAAGCTGCAATGTTTGTGAGAAGGCATCCGAATGTTTTTCCTAGATTGGGAGACTTACGGCCGGTTTCTGAAACGCAAATTAATTTTAACAAGGAATTATTCTGTGTTTGACATAATTTTTATAAGCAAATGATCTTTTAAACACAGCTTAATTGCTTAAAGCCGGTAAACTTATGTATGTGGCATTAGACCTCGCCACAAGATAGCAACGCACCACTAACAACTTTGGTGTCTATAGGCGATGTTTGACTCTTACCATCAGGAGACCCATCTGCTTGTTTGCTATCATATGATATATATAAAACAAAAATGTTAAAATTAATTTGCGTTTTGAAAACCGGCCGTTGGCTAATTTCACTATTAGTGATGAAGATAAAATTACTATGCCAGTTTTAACTAGTTCCATGATAGCAAAAAACTGATATGTGCGTTAAAATTTATAACAAATTACCAAAAGATATGATAATGTTGCCAATAAATAAGTTCAAACAGTTTTGCAATCTTTATTAATTAACAAAGTTTGTATAGTACAGGATTTTTTCATAAATTATGAAGATTAATATTAGATCCATGGTCTACGAGTATTATTATTTCTGAGTTCAATTCATGTAATTGTTTCTTTAAAATGGATACTAAATTACTATAACAGTATCATAAATATAAATAATATCTATAACATGAAAATTACTTTTCATGTTATAGATATTATGTTACATTTGTTCATAATAAAATTATAGAGTAGATTAACTTTATTACTAGATCACTAAATAATATTATTTAAACAATTTGGAAATATTAACCAGGACAGGCGTATGACGATTGTATGTTTCTAATTTATTATTGGTTCAAATATTTCAACTTTGATTGCCAAAATATCGTTAAATGAGTAGTCTAATTTATAGTTATGTTTCTTAAAAATTTTGCTTGCCGATTTGGTATAATACGCGGAAATATTATAACTTATGTAAACCGATAAAATTGTACCGTATTCTAAGCAAATAAATTTAATTTAATTTCATTTCATTTAATTTCATTTCACCCTCGTGGTCTAGGGAGTCGAATGGACTAAGCTATTCGACTCAGATTGTGAGTTCCCATTTTCGATCCCCGCGACGGAAAAAAGTGTAATTGAGGTTTAGAGTTTTTCACGCGACGGAAAAAAGTGTAATAATTGAGGTTTAGAGTTTTTTATCGATAATCCAAAATCAGCAGCTCGAAACCTGGTGGTGGATTACCACTCCTGTACCTCAGATGATCACGTAAAGCTTTTGGGCCCGGTTATCACTAGAAATTAGCTATAATCGTTATTATGTAATGCGGCGATGGGCTCATCATCTTGCCAACCGACAAATCGATGAATCATAAGGTCTACAATCGCCTGGTCAAGTCGCTCAAGCTCCGCCTAACCTGCGAAAAAACCGTAATGATGACTATTTTTTATATAGATAAAATAAGAATAATGAGAAAAGGTTTAAGTATAATAGGTATAGTTTCAACATCTCAACACAGAAATTATCTACACAATCATATCCTCGAAAAGGTAGGCGGAGGTACAAACAGTGCACCCACGATTAGCCGAAGATAAAACAACTCAACACACTGCTCGATAAGCATTGTTAAATCGTCTCGAAAGCTGAAAAATTAATAAAAACAGTCTGTAGTGCTTCGTCTGGCTTCTGATATATTTTTAGAAAATCGCAACTCATACATAGTTTTCGTTTTCACACATTAAATACGTGAATACATAATACGCTATTTTTAGCTTACTATAATGTTTACTTCGTACGCCGTAGTAGCCGATAAGATAAAGGCACAATAAAATGTTGTGAAAGTAACATGTTCATTTTGTTTAAGCTGATAATGTAAAGATATAATCGGAGACTGTTTTCGTGATAGCGTAGATAACAAGTTGGTATCAGCTGTGGCGATCCTTCGCGAAATCCAGTTATTACGTTTATAGAGACTTCGATTTGTAATGTTGAATTTATTTTAAGATATCGAATTTAGGAATTCAGGAAATTATATTATCCTATTAGTGATTAGATAGGGCGAAATTCGACCAAAGACCAAACAATAAGAACTCTTTTAAGTTTGAACAGACTTCAGCGGCAAAGGAAGTAGTATACATGTGATCATGTATGTCGTATGAATGTAGTGTTTGTTATGTTTATTTTTACTAATTTCATGTATTTTTAATGCATATTATTTAAAAACTAGCTGTTGCCAGCGACTTCGTCCGCGCGGACCTAGTTTACTCCGCACTGCTCCCTCCCCGTAGGTGATAGCGTGATAATATGTAGTCTATATGTTGGCCCGACCTATTAAAAATATTCATGCAAAATTTGAAGTTAATCCATGCTGTACTTTTTGAGTTTACCCCGGACATACATACAGACAAACAGACAAACAGATAAACAGATAAACAGACAAACAGACAAAAATTCTTAAAACTATATTTTTGGCTTCGATATCGATTGTACATTACGCCCCAGCCCCCCAATTCACGTAATTGAGTCAAAGCGCTTAGGGCTCTCACACACATAAACACCATAGAACGTCGAGACGTACTACGACGCGGTATAATATGTCAGAAAATGTGTAATCGTCTTAAATACTTCGACTAGCTTCCCGTTTGATTACGTGAATTAGGCCCCAGGTATTCTTTTAAAAAAATATTCAATCTACAGTTTTGACTTTCCTACGATTTTATTATATGTATATAGATATAGATATTAGGTTTCTGCACTCCTCCGTAATGTAAATTACTGTGCCAACTACATATTAGACACTATTATTAATACATTTGCACTTCAATTTTACTTCGAAACATACATGGGCGTACCGAAAGTGGGGGCAAGGAGGGGCTGCTGCCCCTCCCCCCGAAATTTCTTTACCTCTCTACTAAGTATTTAGTGCTGTAGATAAAAATATAATAAGATAAAAATATAGTCTTAAAATGTTACGATTGCCCCCCTCTGACCCAGAACCTGGGTACGCCCGTGGAAACATATATATTATTAATATATTATCGACTGGTTTCAGTTTTTAAAGCATCTCAGGATTTACGACCGGTTTCTGAAACGCAAATTAATTTTAACAAGTAGTTATTGGAGCTGGATGGTTTTACTGCTTACCCATGAAATAAAGTCACTACAATGGTAATTTTTAAACCTTGTCACCTCTTCTATACGATAAAATGGTTTATATCTATTTTTACACAATACAGAGTTACTTTTAAAGGTACGGCCAAATTTTAAAATGAAAATGATGCTCGGTTAAACATTAACATTTAATCCAATGTAACGCCATTTTTATTTTATTTTCTTAATATTTTTATAGACTAGCAAACAAGCAGATGGGTCTTCTGATGGCAAGATAAAACCATCGCCTATAGACACCAAAGATGTTAATGGTGCGTTGCTATCTTTGTGCTACATGCATAAGTATTCCGGGTACCTTACCCGCCAAACCGGAACATAGAATTGACAAGGGCTGGTGTTATTGCGACAAGAATATAGGTAAGGCCATGGTACCAGATCCGGACGAGACAATGCAGAACTCTACCCTCTAGTAGCCATGATGGTAAAAACCTGCATTCGTCTCTTATGAGCTGTCTAGTTGAACGAAATTTTACGAAGGCTCGAACCAACGCTAGGTAAAATTTGTTGTAAGGGTATTATTCTCTGTCAATTTGAACAGCCATTACTACCCGTGTTGGTCCCGGGCTCTTTTGGAGAATAGGCCAACTACCGTTCTGCCAGGCAGGTCGTAAAAGGCGACCGATTGGCTATGCGAGTCACTATCATCGTGGCTACTAGGTGGCATAGTTATGCATTGTCTCGCCCGGGTCTGGTACCACCGCCTTACCTATTCCTGTCGCAATAATGTCAGTGCTTGTAACATCTTAGGCGTCAACCCTCAACCATCAAAGAATCAACCATCGCCTACTATAGGTTGACTCTTTCCATCAGCGCATCTGCTTGTTTGCTATTTTATAATATATATAAAGCCATCGTACTATTGATATTATATGACCAGAATTCGTGGCAGATTGACCCATATGTTGTTCATGTTAAAAGTAAATGAGTTGAAATGACGTCAACACAATGGCTGTTGGTCTGGAAAAATAATTATGAAATACGCGCAATATACTTCAAGTAGCTCTTGCCGTTGCCTCCAGTGCAAACTTCTCTAGAACTAGTACAGATAGCAGATAAAATTGTAATCGAATTATAAATTAATGTATTTTTACCTATTTACAGTATAAGGACTATATTAGGGACGCCATGGCGGCGCGACCAGTCGCCGCTACCAACAAAATGTATAGAGCTCTATAGAAAGTTACTCACCTGATGTCCGTTTGGTAGGGCAACCAATTTGGCGACGCGACCAGCTCGGACACTAGAGGTCCATTTCGCCGTGTTGGTCCCGGCCTCCTTTGAAGAATAGGCCAACTGCCGTTCTGCCAAGCAGGTCGTAAAAGGCGACCGATTGGCTATCGAGTCAATACCATCGTGGCTACTAGGTGGTAGAGTTCTGCATTGTCTCGCCCGGGTCTGGTACCACCGCCTTACCTATTCCTGCCGCAATAGCGTCAGTGCTTGTCATGTCGTGTTCCGGTTTGGAGAGTAAGGTAGCCGGTAAACTTATGCATGTGGCATTAGACCTCGCCACAAGATAGCAACGCACCATTAACATCTTTGGTGTCTATAGGCGATGGTTGACTCTTTCCATCAGGAGACCCGTCTGCTTGTTTGCTATCTTATGATATAAAATAAATAAATAAAATATACTGTATCAGTGTGATGTGGTGACTCTGGTGTCTGTATGTTGTCTAGTTTGGTAGCTTAGGGACACCACGGTGGCGTGATTGGTTGAGCTGCCATGGCGTATGAAATATAGCCCGTGTAAATTATACTTTTCTTTTCATTTTTGCCATTATTGGTTGGAAATTGGAATTATAAATACAAAAAATATATTAAATTTTCTACAGTAAACAAAGACAACTACAGAGAAGTTACGTCCACTATTTCCTAATTGCCGGGTATTCGCATATTTCCTCCTAGCTAGCTTTGCTAGAGATCCTATCTCTAGCAAATCTAATCTTAATAAAAAAAAGTATCTTCACGCCCATATCCCCGAAGGGGTAGGCAGAGGTGCAACAAGTGCACTCATGATTAGCCGAAGATACTTGGTCTCACGAATGTGATATGTGGCAAGCCTGTCGCCAACCGGGCACTTTCCAATCCCGGGCAACTTTGGGTTTCTCAGAAAACTGAAAAAACACTTTTTAAATTCCTTTTAAATTTAAAATCTTAATAAAATAGATAAAATTTATATATATTCCTATTTCAACGTGCTGGTCCCTAACCTTTTGAAGAATAGACCATCTGCTATACTGCCAAGCCTTTCGTAAGAGGCATTTCACTACCATTGTGACTACTAAGTGGTAGAGTTCTGCAACATCACGAACGGGTCTTTGGCCTATTACTCCTGCCACATTAGCGTCAGTGCTTGTCATTGTCATATTTCGGTTTGGAGGATAAGGTAGGTGATAGTTATGATAGTGACATCAATATATCGCCACATGGATAGCAACGTAATATTAACATATTTGATGTCTATAGGCGACGTTGTCTCTTTCCATTAGAAGAGCCATTTGCTAGTTTGTTATGATATAAAAGAAAAACATCGAAGTTTCTTGGTAGGATATGACAGCATCCAGCAACGCATCATCAACATCTTTGGTGTCTATAATCGATGTTTGTCTCTTTTCATCAGAAGAGCCATCTTCTTGTTTGTTATCTTGTGATATAAAAAAACATCGACGTTTCTTGGTAGGATTTGCCAGCATCAGATAAACCTGTGAATGTTGATTGGCTGCTAAGTTGGTACGGATATAGAAAGAAGTGTTTTTAGCCACCACCACCACTTTCAACTATCTGATTTTTAAAATAATGTACTTTTCCTCGTGTACGCTTGCCACTAAGAGATTACTGATGGCTGTACGGATTTAGCGTTGATATTGGATTAATTACGTGTTTTTAAACATATTTAAAAAAAACCGGTCAAGTGCGAGTTGAACTCACATACTGAGGGTTCTGTACAAAGAACACAGGCCATTTCTGTTTTGTACATCCCTTGCGTGTCTTTCGGATTGATGAATATTAGATAAACTAGAATATTTTTTTACGATTTTTACATCAATTAAATAAAATACCTATATCGCTAGGGACAATATTTTAAAAATATTGAGACTTTAATTTGATTGAATTGTATCATCATATTTAAGTTTTAACATTGTATAAAACTTGAATAACATTTTCATTAAAACAGCAATAAGTTATCATAATATCATAACTTATTGCTCATCAACAGCAATAAGTTATCATATCATAATTTTCATTCTAAGTGTCAAATAAAAATTCTCCCTGTTTTTGTATTAAAGAATAGTTAGTGCCAATTTATTTTTTGTTCTTTTAAGTACCTATAAAGTGTCTCCGCAAAGTCTTAGCTCAGAATCCTGTCAATCTATCTTAGATTTCTGAGATTACCAGCTATATTGAAGACACCGAATGACAAGATAAATACATAACCACAGACTACTAAAGAGAGAACTGATTGTTTACGTTAATCTTACCTAAAATCCAACTTTATTTAGCTACTATTCCCCAAGTTAAAAAAATATGTAGGTATTTAATGCGGATAAGTTAAGGAGTTGATATAGAATCTTAAGGAATATATTAAAATTTAAGGTAATTACTAAAAAAATCAATGTATGAAGTCTTGCCCGTGTTCTTTGTAGGTGACCTCAGCTACACATAAATTTCATGATTCTAGGTCAACGCGAAGTACTCTGTAGGCTTTGATTCCCTTATGAAATTGCAATATATGCGACATAAACGCTCATATATTTTGATCGTTTTTTTCGTGATGTAATTAAAAATTTACGGTTTTTGGATTTTTTCCTTCATATGTGCTTTTGAATTGCTTTTTGTGAAATTTCATAATTCTAGGTCAATGAGAAAAATAGGAAGCAAAATATTCGACATAAATAGTTATATCTTCTGATCGCGTTGACTTACAAATTTGATTTTATCACAGATAAAAGAGTCTGTAAATTCAATTATAAAACGAAGTCGTTTTCCGCTGTCTGTCTCTAATACCTATGTACGCTTAGATCTTTAAAATCACGCAACGGATTTTGATGCGGTTTTTTTTAATAGACAGGGTGATTCAAGAGAAAGGTTAATATGTATAATAACATCCATTATATAGCAGAGAAATACTGTTATAAATATATTTAGTAAAACAACGTTTGTCGGGTCAGCTAGTTTGATATAAATTTCAATACCTTTACTTAAGAAAATGCGTCTTGATAGACGGGTAGACGGACAAAGAAGTGATCCTACAAGAGTTCCGTTTTTCCTAATGCTGCGGTCACACTTGAGTCTGTCGTCCCGAAGATATTAGCGCGCTAAGGCACACGCAGTCCGGAAAGTATGCGACAGTAGCCGATAATAGTCGGTCACATTTGACCGCCCCGTTGGTCGAGTGGTTAGCGACTCTGACTACGCGATCGACGGGGGTCGGGTTCGATCCCCGATGGGGACAATTGTGTGATGAGCATAAATGTTTGTATTTTCGGGTTTGGGTGTTTATTAAATACGAACTGTGCCCGCGACTTTGTCCAAGAGGATCTTTTTTTTAAAAAGTGGCCTAAGTTACTCCTTATTACATCAGCTATCTACAATGAAAGTCCCGTCAAAATCGGTCCAGCCGTTCCAGAGATTAGCCGGAACAAACAGACAGACAGACAAAAATCGTAAAAAAAGTGTTATTTTGGTATGTGTACCGTGTATACATCCACATGTACTTAGTTAAAACCGGTTCTTTTAATATTACAAACAGACACTCCAATTTTATTTATTTGTATAGATATTGTAGTATTTATATATGTACTTTTATGTATTAGAATCGTTGACTAACACCTATAACATAAATAATTTGCTTACTTTGGGGTTAAATCAGTAAGTGCAATTTGTCCCGTGAATATTTTTTATTTATTTATTATTTATTTGCATTTAAGATGTCATTGCGCGAAGTTTTGTGACGATAGACGAAAGTGTGGCCGAGCCATAATAGTAATGTGCATCATCGATCTATTTCAATTTTTTTGATGTATACTGATCTGTATTATCCTCTTCATGAGATATACGATTATTTAATATATTATTTTAAACATGTTTTAATTTTTTATAATGTGTGTAAGCGGTTTAAAGTTTATTTTTGGCAGAAGCTCTATAAGACTGTCAGTATAAGCGGATTGTGAAACAGTAGGCCATTGTATTAACGACGAGTTTCTGATTATTTTAAACTTCTGCAAGATAAATGCACGCACAGAGGAGTCTAATGTTTGGTATATTTTATGTTTATGTAGAGCAGACAGAGGTGCAGAAAGTCGTAATGTAGGGAAGAAATGAGTTTTTCATTTAAAAATATTACAGATGCTACTGTACCCTAAACGCAGCCACACACTGAAAATTTGTTAAAAAATATATAAGTATTATAACTAGCTGCAGTGTGCAGCCCGCTGTATTATTAAAGTTTTTAGTGAATCCCGCAGGAAGAAACTACTTTTCCGCAATAAAAAGTAGCTATGTACTATTCAAGATTATTGTCTAACTGTGTGTCAAATTTCATCCAAATCCGTTTAGTAGTTTAAGCGTGATTGAGTAACAAACATCCAAATTTTCGCATTTATAATTAATACACTAGCAACCTGCCCGCGGTTTCACCCGCGTAGGTTTTGTTTCCATGGGAATATCGGAAAAGTTTATATACTAAAACCTTCCTCAAAAATCAATCTATCTCTTTAAAAAAACCGCATTAAAATCCGTTGCGTAGTTTTAAAGATTTAAGCATACATAGAGACGTAGGGACAGACAGAGAAAGCGACTTTGTTTTATGCTATGTAGTGATACTAGCTGACCCGCGCAGCTTCGCCCGCGCGTAGATTAACATGTCGTCAAGATAGCTTTTCATACAAATTTCATCTCCTATTTCAACCTTATAGGGATTGATTTTTGAAAAAGAAAATTAGCCTATGTTTGACCCCTGCTCTTCAACTACTTCCATGCCAAATTTCATGAAAATCGGTTTGAATGAAGATTTAATCACGAATAAATAACGTAAATAGCCTTTACACTGGAACTTGCATTTGATCTTTGTTAATCGCGTATAACTTCAATGTTTCACCTTCGCCGTCTTTTTTGCACCGATTTCGAGGTAATTTTTAATATAACAATTTAAACTGGACATCTTTGAGAATTAAGCTGATTCATTCTTAGAAGGCAGTTTTGGTATCGCTACTTCAAGAATTTTGGTGTAGCAAATATTCAAAGGCGATCAGATATAGTTGGAACTTTTATCCGTTTATAGTCTTTCCTATATAAAACACTAGCTGATTCACGCAGCTTCGCCCGCGAATACAGTAACAGGTTAGTTATATAATCTTTCACACAAATTTTTATCCTGTATTTCAACTTGTAGCTTATTTTTGAGGTTAATTTTTAACAAAAAATTCTACAATTATTACCAAGTTTAATGGTGGGTTGCTCTACCAAGATTTAAAATCAAAAAAGAGGTGATATTAATTAATATTGCTATTATCCGCGAACTGTTTTACGTGACATATTTCCCTCGTGTTGGTCCTGGGTTCCTTTGAAGAATAGGCCAACTGTCGTTTTTTCCAGGCAGGTCGTAAAAGGCGACCGATTGGCTATGCGAATCACTACCATCGTGGCTACTAGGTGGTAGAGTTCTGCATTGGCTCGCCCGGGTCTGGTACGACCGCCTTACCTATTTCTGTCGCAATAGCGTCAGCGCTAGTCACTGTCGTGTTCCGGTTTGGAGGACAAGATAGCTGGTAAACTTATGCATGTGGCATTAGACCTCACCACAAGATAGCATGTTTGGTGTTTTAGGCGATGTTTGACTCTCCATCAGGGGACCCATCTGCTTATTTGCTATCTTATGATATAAAAAAAAATCAGCGATTGCACCGAAAAGAAAGACGCCGGTTGTATAAGTGGATAAAACTCACCGATCAGTAATATAATCTTTCATACAAACTTTTATCCTGTATGTAAACTTGTACCCTAGGTTTGGGGTTGATTTTTAACAAAAATTCTACACTTGTTGCAAGGTTTAATGGATGGTTACTATCTAGCAAACTTAATTAAAATAGAAAAAGGTAAAATTAATTACTAGTGTAATACTAACTCTGTGGTCTAGTGGTCCAGCGTTGGCGTTGACCACATGAGGTCCCGGGTTTCATTCCTGAGTCGGGCACATAAAAAAAGTTTTTTCAGTTTTCTGGGAAACACAAAGTTGCCTGGGATTGGAAAGTGCCCGGTTGGCGATAGGCTTGCCACCTATCACATTTGTGGGACCATGTATCTTCGGCTAATCGTGGGTGCACTTGTTGTACCTCTGCCTACCTCTTCGGGGATATGGGCGTGATGATACTTTTTAATTAAATTTGCTATTATCCGCGAACCGTTCCATGTGACGTTAGCGATAGCACTGAAGAGAAAGACGCCGGTTTATAAATGGATAAAACCCACCGATGGTCCGGACAAAAAAGAAGAACCAGTTGCACAATTTCGTATCCACCCACATCCAACACACTTTCACCCACGTCGGCACCTGATAGAAAAAGCACATAATTTACGTACTCAAAAGACGTTTTGTATAAAAAGACGTTTCTCTCGACACTTTTTGCCTCGCACTACTTTGTTGTGGAATCAATTACCGGCAGGGGTGTTTCCAAACGGATACGACTTGGGGGCCTTCAAGAAAAGAGCTTACTCATTTTTAAAAGGCCGGCAACGCAACTGCAAGTATTGTGGATGTCCATGGGCGGCGGTGATCACTTACCATCAAGTGCACCTCCTGCTCGTTTGACCCTCTTCTATAAAAAAACACATTTATAAAACCATCGCCTTTCTTTTGGTGCCATCGCGAGGGTCGCATATCACACTTCGCGGATAATAGAAATATTAATTAATTTTACTTTTTTATGGATTTCCGCAAAGAAACACCTAAATCAATAAAATATCTTAATTAAAATCCTTAGTATATTTGTTTAGTTTTTTTAAATAAATGAATAATTACACTTAATGATTTAACCCCAAAGTAAGCAAACTATTTGCTTGTGTTATGGGTGTTAGTTAACGATACTAATACATAGGAAAACATACGTAAATATTGGAATATATTTAATAAAATAAACACGCAAATCCGGAAATACAAACATTTATGCTTATCACACAAATGCTTGTCCCCGTTGGGGAACGAACCCGAGCCACATCGACTGCGTAATAAGGGTCGCTAACCACTCGACCAACGGGCGGTCACTGATCCTGAGTTTCAGCTATTTCCTTACCAAATTTCATTAAAAGTCGGTAAATAGCATTTAAGTCAGAAAAGCGTAACAGACAAACAAAGATTTTCCTATTTGTAGTATTAGTATAAATTATACTTTCCTTTTTTCATTATTCCCTTGTGTTGGTCCGGCCCCCTTTAAAGAATAGGCCATCTGCCAGGCAGGTCGTAAAAGGCGACCGATTGGCTATACGAGTCATTAACAATGCGGCTACTGGGTGGTAGAGTTCTGCATTGTCTCGTCCGTGTCTGGTACCACCGCCTTAACTATTCCTGCTGCGATAACGTCAATACTTGTCAATGTTTGGTTCCGGTTCGAAGAGAATGGTAGCCGGTAAACTTATGCATGTAGCATTAACGCTGCCATACGGATAGTAACGCACAATTAACATCTTTGGTGTCATATAGTCGATGGTTGTCTCCATTAGGATAGTCATCTGCTTCTTTGCTTTCTTATGATATAAAAAAGTCTATATTTTGTAATGATTTACAAAAGAATTATTATCGATATAGATTCCAATGTCAGCGGATAGCGATTACAGAACGGACAGAGAATGTTCTAAAACTTGATTGGCCTTGCTTATTTGATAATTTATAATACAAAATGCTTATTTCCTGTTAACACTCATAAATCATAATAGTTATGTTAATATCATGGCACTGTAATACACAGGATTACTTTTAATGGTCCAATCAAATTTTAAAATTAGGAACTAAATAGTGAATTGAAAGTGCGTGTAGCGGTTCAAGCAGTCTACGAAGATAACGTTTTTTTTTTGTCTGTATTTGTTTTGGCTCATCTCTGAAATAAATGGACTGATTTTGACGGAACTTTCTCTGGCATATACACCTGAAACAAATCGGATGAAATTTGACACACAGACACACACAGACAGGAGCATAGGATACTTTAAGTCCTGGAAAAAAAAACTTATTAAATGGAAAAAAAAACTTGTTAAAAAATTACCTATAGTAAAATTATCTCACATTTTTTAACAAATGTACATTAACTACAAAAAAAAAATACTAAATCGCGTTTATCTCAGAACTACAAAATCAGAGTTATTTAATTTTCCAACTACGGGGACGATGTATAAACATCTATTAAATAAATAAAAATCAATTGCTGTTAGTTAGTCTCGCTAAAACTCAAGAACGGTTGAACCGAATCGGCTAATTTTGATTTTGAATTAATTGCTGAAGTCCAGGGAAGGTTTAAAAGGTGAGAAAATATAGAAAAAAAGAGTATTTAAAAAGGCAGAACAACGTTTTCCGGGTCAGCTAGTTTCAAATAAAACGATGGTTTTTGCTAATCGCTTCAATTTATAAATTTAGGTGTGATATCACCGTATATGAAACAATGTTATGCGTATTATCCACAAAATTTTTCCCTTTGTAATCATAAATAATAATGGTAATTATTATGAACGTGTAAGAGGAAAACGCTCAGACTACGAAAATATTAATATTAATTATAAGGTAATGAAGTTACAGATAACACAGCGTTTCTTGTTTTTCGAATAACAACGGGGAACAGGAAATATTTGAACGAAACCCGCGTATGAGGCTTAATTTACCAACAGATTAACTTGCCCAGATAATTATTTTCATAGAATGGAAGCAAGAGTCTCACCTGATTAGGTCGCCATCTTATAAAATAAAAAAGCTTGTCTCTGCTTTGTATTAAGCCCTTGAAGCCGGAAATTATTTTGTAATAAAAAAAAGTGTCTTTACGCCCGTATCCCTGAAAAGGTAGGTAGAGGTACAACAAGAGTATCCACAATGTTCTTTAATAGCCAATATATATATATATATATATATATATATATATATATATATATATATATATATATATATATATATATATATATTCGCCATTACTTCACTAGGTCACTTACACAGAATCTAGCAAATGTTAGATAGGTTGTACATATAAATATTTGGCCCAGGGCTTGAAACCGGTTTAATAAATATCACTTAATAGAGGTATTTGACGGTTTTCATAAAAGGTTTCACTCGAAGCGTGTCTGAGATAAGTGTGCTTCTAAAACCTATACAAAACGGTTTAAGCCAAAACCATAGAATTGTACGTCGCGCATATTGCAAACAATAATTAAGAGAGGCAAACATCAAAGAAATATTTTTAAGAAACCTCTATAAACCGGTTTATTGATTCAAAACCCTAATAAATTTGCTCTTTAAGGAAACCGGTATTTTTGAGGTTAAGTTACAGCTAAACCTTTACAAAACGCTCTTTACATACTTGCTATGATTTAGGTTTAAAATTAACCACTTAACACGCCATGATTTAGTCAACACTACTTTAAAGAGCTAAACATAAGCACAGATGGTAACCCTACACCCATAAAAAGTTTTATATCGTAAGATATCAAAGAAGAAGATGGCTTTTCTATTGAAAAGATACAAGCATCGCCTATAGTTATTAGCGCCACATGCATAACTTTTCTGGCTACTTTACCCTTTTAAACCTAAACACGACAGTGTCAAGCACTAACTCTATTTCGATAAGAATAGATAAGGCAGGGACACTGAACCAGAGCAGTTGCAAACCTCTACCACCTAGTAGTCACGATAGTAATGGTAGTGACGGTATAGCCAATAATACGCCTTTTAGAAACTGCCTCGCAGAACAGCAGAATGCCTATTCTACAAAGGTGGCTCGGGCCAACACAGGGTAACATCAGTACTTATCTCTATTGTGGCATAAGTTAATGCACCATCTTTGCATATCTATATTTTTAGAGTACATTGACAACAACTAAGTTTCCATCAGTAGAACCCGCTTGTGTGTTGACCTAGTCATAAAAGACTGCGTCCATTGCAAAACACAAACAAAAAATAAGCAATATTTGTGAGCAATTAATTAAATTCTTCTGTTTAATTTTAATGATGATTTTGGTTTATTTACTATACACATTTTCATACATTTAACCATATATTAGATGTGACATCTTTATTCAAAGGCTACTAGTTACTGCATAAAATTACATAACTGAATTTCAAAATTGTTCTTTGTTAATATTATCATAAGATAGCAAGCAAGCAGATTGTTCTCCTGATGAAAAGAGACAACTGTCGCCTACAGACATCAAAGATGCTATTCGTATGGAAGAGGGTTAATGTGACGTGAATGAATGAATAAATGATAACTCTTTATTATGCACAAACTACATTAAAAATATATGCTTAAGTGCAAACTATTTAAAGACTTATAGTACACAAAGGCGGTCTTATCGCCAAACTCTACCAGACGACTTTTGTTGATAAGGACAACATTTTAAGGTAGAGGAGGATATTCATAAATTAGTTATCTATATTATTATTTTATTATTTCTTATGTCTAACATCCAATGAAGTCAATTTTTTTTCTTATTCGTGATTTCATTATACATATGTTAATTTTGTATAGGTATTATGACAAAAATTAGCAAAGTCTATAAGGGCAAAATTAAGAGCAAAATAATGTCATACTTCGTACTATGTAACGTTAATTGACTAGAATATATAAGAAGTTCGGTTTTTGGCATGTAACATATTTCCTTCCGTTTCTTTGTAATTTATGGGAATTATTTCGTCAAATTCGACGGGAGTGTAACAGGAAGGCGGGGAGGGGCGTTATTTTAAATTGACCAATGAGCGCGCGCGGTGGCAGAATTGGTCATCAGAGTGCTAAGTGTGAGTTTTTCTTTTCGCATTCGATCGTAAGCGCGTTTCGAGTTTACTAGGAATTTGTATGTGATTTGTACAGCGCCAACAAGTGGTTAACGTGAGAAACCAGTTTACCACTAGGTGGCGCTGTACAAATCACATACAAATTCCTAGTAAACTCGAAACGCGCTCACGATCGAATGCGAAAAGAAAAACTCACACTTAGCACTCTGATCTTACCGATTCATTCACTTAGATGTCAGATGTTACTCTTATGTTACTACACATTGAATTATTAGTAAGTCAATGTTATTATAGTATGGTTTGCTTGTTTTTATAACTTGTATTCATAAAAATGGGTGATAATAAAATAATAACTAAAACATACACACAGAGAGAAACTTTTCCACTATTAACTTCAATGAGATATTCTGGAATCTATTCTCTGTACATTCAGTTATTTCTTTGTTAATTTTAAATGATGTTTTTCCTGTCCATACAGTAGGCAGGAACAAGTGCACGTTGAGCTACGATCTGTTGAATATTTATTTTCATAAGTCGAGTTTTATCGCACGCTCTCGGTGGGAACTGAGAAGTTCGCCGCCGTGGTAACTCGCTCGAATGTAAGAGTTGTAAACAATATTGATTGTTAACATAATATAACGTGTAAACAAGTATGCTTCCTTAAACAATGTATGAGACCTATCTCATTGCCACATGTTATAAAAAATAAATAGCGTCATATCAATATCCCCAAGGAGGTGCAATAAGTCTAAACACAAATAGCCAACGATGTTACGTCCTATCGAAAAATCAGGATCATATTATCCTAGACTCGGAGAAGTTACGTTGTTTTATATCATTTATTTTTTATACCACTGCCTATCAAAAAACAAAAAAACGCGAATGACATAGCATTTGTAAGATTTTGCTTACATATGCTATGTCATTCACGTTTTTTTGTAAGATTTTGCTTACATATGCTATGTCATTCGTGTTTTTTTTTTTCATATATTTTACCACCGCCAATGAATAACGGCATCGTGAAAAGCTTGCAAGTGCGTTTTCGCCCTTCAAAAATTACTATTTTTTGTTATATAACGGGAAAATAAATAAGTTTTATGGTTGCTTCAAGTGAACAGAAATCACCATTGTCTATTGACATCAAAGATGTTGCCACGTACCTAAGCTTATCGACTATTTTACCCTCCAAAATTGGAACTCGATTGTGACAAGCATTTCTGTTATTGCGGCAGAAATTTAGACGTTGTTTAATTCTATCACCTAATAGCCCTGATGGTAGTGATACTTTTTGTTAGTTATTTCGCTTTTTCATGCCTTGCCTAACTGGAAGCCCGTACCTCTAGTCCATTGAAACGGATAGCATTAGCATAATATGTCTGTTCCCACTTCCCTCTATGTATCTCATGTTTTAGTAAACCATCTTGGAGATCCTAATTACATACAGAAAATCCGATGTTAATAGGTTAAGGTCAAGGGACAGTTACATACAGTCTAATTTATGTGTATTTTTTTAACTTGGTTGTTGTTGCATCACTTTTTTGGCGACCTCATATAACTGAAGGTGTAATATAAACGCAGTTTATCATTACATAGTATAAAACAAAGTCGCTTTCTCTGTCTGTCAATATGTCCCTATGTCCCTATGTCCCTATGTCCCTATGTATGCTTAAATCTTTAAAACTACGCAACGGATTTTGATGCGGTTTTTTTTAGTAGATAGACTGATTCTTGAGGAAGGTTATAAACCTTTATAAACTATATAAACCTTTATATAATATATACTCTTTAAACTACCCTTTAACTATATAAACCTTTATATAGTATATAAACCTTTCCGATATTCCCACGGGAATAAAAGCTACGCGGGTGAAACCGCGGGCAGGTCGCTAGTTAAATATAAACAACAATCGATCTAGTTATGTATTACTGAGCTCGTTATTAAAGCAACCGCAAATGATTAGAAAGGGAAATCTATTGTTTTGCCACTTAATTTGTTTATTAAATATCCAAGAATTCGTGTAATCCGGAATATCCCAGATTTTTCTTTTCCTTAATGGGTTTTCCGTAAGGTTTTATATTATACTAGCGACCTGCCCGCGGTTTCACCCGCGTAGCTTTTGTTCCCGTGGGAATATCGGAAAGTTTTATATACTAAAACCTTCCTTAAAAATCAATCTATCTATTAAAAAACCGCATCGAAATCCGTTGCGTAGGTTTAAAGATTTAAGCATACATAGGGATATAGGGATAGATAGAGAAAGCGACTTTGTTTATACTATGTAGTGATAACGAGTACTTTGTACTTATCAATTAATGGAATTTGGCATTTGGCCTGGCAGAGCGGCAGTTGGTCTATTTTTCAAAGGAGCCCGAACCAACACGGGAAATTAAGAAAGAATATGAGATGAATAATTGGAGTGCGTTATGTAACAACGAATTAAGCGACAAAATTGAAAAAAAAAAAGTTTTGAATGCAGATCGATTTCAGGCATGATAAACTATATGTTCAGCTATTTTGTGTTCAAAGGTTACTCCTAGTGCCTTATAATAAAGGGATAAATCAAGCGACATGTCGAAATTTGTTAGAACTTATGCACATATTCGTTACATATTAAAGAATTGTGCGCCTAAGTTACTGTTACAAAATACACAAACAGGATTTCAAAGTACATAAAAGTAAAAATTTAGTGTTGAAGTAAAAGAGATAGTGTGGTCCCGGGCTTTTTTGTAGAATAAGCCAACTGCCTTTCTGCCAGGCAGGTCGTAAAAGGCGACCAATTGGCTATTCGAGTCACTAATATTGTGGTTACTAGGTGGTAGAGTTCTGCATTGTCTTGCCCAGGTTTAGTACCACCGCCTTACCTATTTCTGTCGCAATAGCTTTAGCGCTTGTCACTGTCGTGTTCCGGTTTGGAGAGTAAGGTAGTCGGTAAACGTATGCATGTGGCATTAGACCTCGCCACAAGATACTCACCATTAACATCTTTGGTGTCTATAGGCGATGGTTGACTCTTTCCTTCAGGAAACCCATCTGCTTGTTTGCTATCTTATGATATTGAATATTTAAAAAAAGAAAGAAATTAAGGCTTAAAAGAAAACATCGGTGTGAAAATAAACATGGAGATGCTCCGTTGAATGGGAAATTAAGAAAGAATGTGGGATGAATAATTGATTAAACATATACTCATAAAATGTGAATGTGAATGGATATTGGTACCGGGGTAAATTAGAACCGACGTGTTTACTTCATATTTGGAGGGTAAAGTTGCTGGTAAATTTATGCATGCGGCATTATGTGGCATTACCGTTTCGCTGTTTCGATAGCAATGCACTGTTAACATCAAACATGTAAACAGTGCGTTGCTGTAGGATATGGTTGTCTTTTAACACATTTTTATTAGCTTAGCTATCTTATGATATAAAAAGTTGGTAAAGTGCGTGTCGGGCTACGCGCAATGTAGGGTTCCGAAGTTGCCCTTAATGATAATTAATTATGCGGACTAAGAAGATGAAGGACTTTATTGTGTTATTGTAGGAAGATTTAACCTATTTAAAGTCAAAGACGGATATTTCCGCACGACGCAACACAAATTTCTCCAAATATATTTAGTCGACTATTACTCGTAAACTTGTAAAACCGTCATAGTTTTCCTTTTAAATCCATATTAATATTATAAATGCGAAAGTCTGTCTGTCTGTCTGTCTGTTACGCTTACACGGCTAAACCGCTGGACCGATTTTCATGAAATTTGGCATGGATATAGTCCGGGGTCAAACATAGGCTAATTTTTTTTAAAAAATCAGTCCCTGCAGGTTTACTAAGAACTCGCGGGCGAAGCTGCGCGGGTCAGCTAGTTCATTATATTTACTACTACCGTTAATTTTTTTCCACCCCAAAAACCAACCGTTAGCTAGCGGAGGGGGGGGGGGGGGGAACTTATTTGTCGCAACTTGGGACTTTATATTTTGCAAACGAGTCCCTTAATCGAAAAATTGTTTAGGCAAACCTACAATATTTTTTAAAAACCTATCGAAAAGAAAAAGGGGAAGAGAAAAAATAACATTCCCACTTTACCTTTATATGTGAAGTGGGAATGTTATTTTTTTGCCACCCTAAAAAGTTATTTGTATTACCAATTTGTTGCCGTTACTAATATGTATATTCATGCCAAATTACAGCTTTCTGGTATTAAGGATCTCTGAGCGAGCGAACGTACGGACGCGACGGGCGGACACAGCGAAACTAGAAGGGAACCCTAAAAACGAAATTTAAATAAAGGATTTTTTTATTTAATTACTGAATGACCCTTTCATTGTACAAGATTGTGTAAGTGTAATAGAAATAACTTTTTTTATGGCGGGAAAGAACAATTTTGTCTCTAACTGCCTTCCTGCTAAACAGGTTATACAGGCAAACGATTGGCCACATATTTCGAAAATAAAGTTGGTAAACTTACTATATATACTAAAAATATATTATTATTTCGCATAGAAATTATAAAATTAATTATGACGTTAATTACTATTTAAATTTTTAACTTCGATTCAGGATAGATGCCCCACCTTGTCCCACTATGAGTAGGCCCAGAAACCGGATCGTCTATTGACGTTTAGTTCACCTTGCTTACTCTGCAAATTAAATTGACCGTGTTGCGTTAAGTGGTTCTAAATAGAAAACGACCTATAAAAATCGATCCCGAGTCCTCATGAGAACAGGTTACTTTCTCTCCGTAATGGCCTAAGCTCTTGAAGAAATGGTCTTCCATTCATCTTCCAGGCAGTTCGTTAAAGGTGAAATTGGCCAAATGTGCCACAAACATTATCACTACTAAGTAGGTGGTACAGAGAAAGTGCGTGGGTCAGCTAGTGTTCCACAAATATATTTTCACGGATGCTTTATTATTATAATGGATATGCATATTTAAATTCAGGCGTTACTTTGCGGAAATCCATAATTCAAAGACGAAACTAAGGTATTTAATTTGCAATTTTTTATGAAATCTTACTGCACTAGCCTTTTTTTAGTTTAATAACTGTAGTAATTAAACTAAACAAAGCTGATAGAAAAAATAAGACGATCTTATTTCAGGCCTGAAAACTAAAGGAGGCCTCCAGCTGCACTATCTATGCAGCGTGGTGGACTTTTAGTAAACCCCGTTATCTATGTAGCATATTGGTGGCAAATGCTTTTATGGATTATATAAAACTCTGTTTTCTTTTTTTATTTACCTGTGGTGTAGTGGTCCGGTGTCGGAGTTGATCACAGAGGTCTCGGGTTCGATTCCTGGGTCGGGCAATTCAGAAATGTGTTTTTTCAGTTTTCTGATTAAAACAACATTGCCCGGGATTGGAAAGTGCCCGGTTGGCGATAGGCTTGCCACCTATCACATAGTGGGACCAAGTATCTTCGGGCAATCGTGGGTGCACTTGTTGTACCTCTGCCTACTCTTTCGGGGATACGGGCGTGAAGATACTTTTTTTTATTTACACAACAAAATAAGTAATTACAATAATATATTATTCACATTGACATTTGTTTAGTATGTGACATTCGTAATAAATGACATGGGTACGGTCCATATTAACGGAAGTAAGGCTTTGTCTCCTACTCGAAAATATCCATTTAAGGCAAGAGAATGATGTTTCAACTTCTACCGAGCAAAAAGTTTGTAATTAAAATCAATGTCAATAATATATCATTGTAAATAATTTATATTTAAATTAAAAAAAAAACAGATTTATTTAATTATAATTACCCCATCCCTAAAATCAGTTGCCACCAATATGCTACATAGATAGATAACGGCGTTTACATGTAATTTTTCGCGGGTAAATTAAATACCATAATTTCATCTTTGGATATTCATATGCTTCGTTTTAGTTCAGTCCGTCCACTGGTTCAACGTCGATATTCGGACAGGATAATTGATTTGAAGTACAACTTTTTCTTTGCGTATTATATTACTATAGCGTGGCAATACCGACCTACGTGAACCACGATGCTTAGATTGTGCTATTAAGGTCTTTTTTAATTTTCAGACCTTGGTAAGTTCGTTCCATTTCTTATACTACCTTTTGTGTCAGCTGTATCACAGTAGTCACATAATTGATTTTGCGGAAAGAACACAGGCCATTTTGCTTTTGTACATCCCTTGCGTGTCTCTTGGAATGACGAATATTAGATAAATTAAAATATTTTTTTACGATTTTTAAATCAATTAAACAAAATATATCGCTAGGAACAATCATATAAAAATATTGAGACTATAATTTGATTGAATTCCATCATCATATTTAAGTGTTACCATGCTAATTTATTTTTTGTTCTTAAAATAACCTATAAAGTGTCTTCGCAAAAATCTTAGCGCTTTCTTTCTTAGATTTCTGAGATTAGCAGCTGTTGTACTGAAGACACCCAACGACAAGATAAATACCTAACCACAGACTACTAAGGAGAGAACTGAGTGTTTACGTTAACCTTACCTAAATTCTAAGTCTATTTAACTACTATTCCCCAAGTTAAAAAAATATTTGTTAAATGCGGATAAGTTAAGGAATGGACATAGAATCTTAAGGAATATATTAAACTTTAAGGTAATAATAATAAAAAAACAATGTATGGAGTTTTTTCCGTGTTCTTTGCAAATTAAATACATTAATTTTGTCTTTAGATATTCGTATGCTACGTTGTAGTTCAGTCCGTTCACTGGTTCAATGTCGGTAGCAGACGGGATAATTGATTTGAAGTGCAACTTTCTTTATTATATTACTACAGCGTGACAAAAACAAGTTAGCATTGTTAAATAACATCACAAGGTCACTAAACACATCGTGATTAGGCTGAATAGGATTCAGCCTCTTCATGTTTTAAGGGCTAGCCAATTCCCACAGACCTACAGAAATCAACAGTCACAAAACAGAAGCAACTGCATATCAACTGCATAGCCTAACTCTGCTTACCACTGCAGAGATATAATTGTTATGGTAATTTAAAAAAGTATCTTCATCTCCGAAGAGGTAGGTAGAGGCACAACAAATGCACCCACGGTTAACCGAAGATACTTTAAACCACATGTGATGGGTGACCAGCTTATTACCAACCGGCCACTTTATCCAATCCCGAGCGCAAAGTTGTTTATGTCAGAAAACTGAAAAAGCACATTTTTAATTGCTCAACACGGGAAACCAATCCGAGGCCTCATGTGAGCAACTCCGCCTCCGGACCACTAGATCACACAGGAAATAAATAGTAATTTTTATCTACATTTAAAATTAAAATTAATATATCTGGAAAATTCTAGTTTTCACAACCTAAATTTACAATTAATTTGAAGCACAAAATTGAACAACAAAGTCATTAAGACTTTTTATTGTTCCATGCTAATTTATACAATTTTATCATGTGAAACAAAAAACTTAATCGTAGAAGTAAAAAAAATCTATAATAAGAAACATAGGAAGCTAACTTCGTAACCTTGCAGTGTGGTGGCCACATGTCGTCAAATTATTGCTTGGCCGACCTTGTGGTCTATGTGGGAACTAACAATTTATACCTTTCTTGTTTTTTGTGAAGTCATGTCCCATACATAAGATCGTTAGTATAGACAAGTATGTTTTATTGCGAAAATGTTCTTAATTATATATGGGGCTACTACAATGACGCCTGAAAAAGTTATATCTATTATATAATCTATGGGACTACTTAATAATAATAAATAAATAAATATTCATGGGACAAATTACACTTATTGATCTAACCCCAAAGTAAGCAAACTATTTGCTTGTGTTATGGGTGTTAGTCAACGATACTAATACATAGAAATACATATATAAATACTTTTATATACATAATAAACACCCAAACCCGGAAATACAAACATTTTCGCTCATCACACAAATGCTTGTCCCCGTCGGGGTCGAACCCGAGCCCCGTTGAGTGCGTAGTCAGGGTCGCTAACCACTCGACCAACGTGGTGGTCTAATAGGTATTAAGTAGTAACTAATATACAAGGCTGTTATGTGGAGGAAAAAGTTATATCTATTATATAATCTATGGGACTACTTAATACTTATAGCCTATTGGCTTGCGGGTCACAGGATTTATTCCCAAATCAGAGTGTTATTAATTTTTTTACCATCGAAATATAAAAAGCACTATTACTTGTATGTACTTATTATGCCAAGTAATTTTAATTCAACTTCACCATTACATATTTAATAAGTTAAAAATAATATTTATTCATTAAAAGTCCAAAGTGGACGTGGCTTGCGCAAACCGGAGTATCCGTTTTCGGGCGTATTTTTAACCCTTTAGGAAAATTATAAATATTTATCCTATAGTTCCGGCATTAGAAATTTTTTTTGGGAAATTTTCTTCTCTCTTTGAATCTTTTTTCAAATTTCTAAAAATCTTAAATAGTTTTCGAGATATTCGTGAAAAACCAACCCCTCCTCATTTTTTTCACTTAATTGTTTATAACTTTTGCAATTTTTGCGAGGGGCCCTTCATATTTCTCAAAAAGTTTCTACATGCCATTCCAAATCGAATGATACCTAAATCATAATTTTAAGAGAATTAGAAAAAGTTTTGACCTAAAAAGCACTTGTTAACCAGACTATACAGGATCTTTTGACAGGTCGACAATTTTATAGCTACTACCGGATCGGAACGCGGTCTCATAATGTTTCAATGGCGTTGTCTAGAAAATAAACGGTATCGATTCCAATCTACCGTCTGAACCCCTCATACTTTTCTTTGGCCTTTTTAGCGAAATGTACTTTAAAGCTTTAATATTTTTTTTAATAAATTGAATTTTATGTGATAACTAAAAATTTATTTAGCTGTTAAAATGAGCACAACGGTTGACTCTACAGGCTATCCTTATAACTTTCCGTTCTTCTGAAATATTCAAAAGATAATATCTTTGAAATGCGTCATACGATTTAAAATTTCGACGTATCTAGTTTTCTACGAACAAATATTTTTACTAGAGGTCTAGAATTGTCTGGACGACAATTTTCAATTATATCTTAAAAAACAAGTTTTTAAAAGGCAATGAACTTTTGACAATAGGCCAAAAACTGTTTTAGGGGGTTAAAAATTGACCGAAAATGTTATAGTTATTACTTGACCAATATTTTTTAAAAGTGTTAAAGTTGGTTATAAAAAGGTTATTTTTTTATATCTATGTGTATGTGTATCTTTATATCTTTATATATATGTTATAAAAAGGTTATTTCTTTATATTACTGTATTGATACAGTTTAAGTCCAAAAAATATTTGACCTTGACATGTTGAGAGTAGAGCACTACCTCAACTATAGGCATAGGTATATTTTCATTACGCATTTTAGTAGCTAGCTAGGCAGGTGGGTATCTGTCTTCTGATTAAAAATAATGTAGGTAATGCCTTGTCATTTTTGCATTTAAGTTTTCTCAATGTATATCAATTTAGTTAAGATCAATCAAGCCATTCTAAGCTATAATGGGACATACAGACAGGATTGATAAAGAAAAAATAAATCACGGTATAACTGATGCCAGTGAAGTATGAAACGAATATGTATCAAGTTATATCATAAAAATGGTAACTGTATTTAGTTTTTTTGCTGTATGCAAAATTATTTACATTTGTGCCATAAGAATTTGCTTCTGCACTACCCGTTATGACAATGTTTCTACAAGTGCAGAGTTAACTGATAGAAAATGTCTTTAGACGTTGAGTTCGCCGGTTGTATATTGTGTGCAATAAAGCGTTTAAACAAATAAATAATAGAATAAAAATAATTTTTTAGACAGATTTATAAGCTGGTACAGATATTGTTATAACTATTATTAATATAAATTAATATGTATTAAGCATGTATACTATGCTTAAGACCTCAAATTGCGTTGAGTGCCATTCGAAAATCAAAATCGATCGTAGTTTCCAAAATAATACGGCTTTCAAAAGTCATTTTTAACAAATTAGACGTCGGACTGAAAAATCGATGCTTATAGTTTTAACTCTTTCAGCTTAAAATACCTTAATTTAGTGGGAAGATTTAGGTATGGCCCGTAGGGTCAATCGGCTTAAATTTTTTCCCATACCCTTTTAAAATCACTCAGTATATTTTTTTGGTGGCATATCGTCCCTGCCATATGGAACACACCATTTTTGGTGCTGGAAATTTTTGGTGCATTTCTGGTGCACCATTTAGTGTGCATGAAAAAATATCGGTTAAAGCCGATATTTTTCTCTTTCCATCGAGAGAGTAGTCTAATTATTAGTTGTCCTGTGATGTAAAAGCATATATAAGTTAATTTAAAAAGTCGCCTTCTTCAATACTTAAAAATGTAAAGCGTAGTTTCAACTATTTTAAAATCAAAACCCACATTTATTACGAAAATCTGAAAGAAATTTATGGCGAGAAATAATTTCGCACGGCAGGCGGCTCCAACCTACTCAGTGTTGCAACAGTAACAGTTTCGTAGTATTGGGCAACGTGAGATTGTAGAATGGCTGATGCGACCAGGTATACACGGTAAAATGTCTTTCGCTTCTGTAATGATATACTATGACGAAAATATGTGCACATGGCTTATTAATGACGTTTTAGAAGTAAGGAACGAATAGAAAGATAGGCTAATTTATAAAAAAACATTTTTTTAATATAGAACAGCAAACAAGTATATTTTTTTACATGATAAGATAGCAAAAATCAGATGACTTGCCTTGCTTGCCAAAGATGTTAATGGTGCGTTGCTATCCGTGTGGCGAGGCGTCGATGACATTTGCATAAGTTTACCGGCTTTACCCTTAAAAGCCTTTTTTTACATAAAAGCAGAATGATGAGGGTCCAAACAAAGTTCACTTAGAAACCATCGTGTGTTGGCTATCAACACACGATGGTTTCTAAGTGAACTTTGTTTGCAAATCGTTTTTTAATATATTATTAATTTCTTCTGAAATGTAAATTGTATCATGGACACTTTTTTTAATGCTACAATTAACGGAAACCTATTAGGCTTACAAATACTTGAATTGACAATTATTATATACATACATCCCTCAGGGATCACTTCTCTCCGCAACTCTATTTCTGCTACACATTAACAATCTGCTGAAGCCCAGTATCTATGGGTACGCAGATGATAGCACTGTTGTGGAGAGTTACGTATCCAGTGCGCGGGCCAGTACGGCATGGATCCGGTCTCTCAGAGAGGCAATGGTCGCTCGTATCGTATGAACCTGTCTTTACAGGCAGTCTCCGATTGGGGCGATGCTAATATGGTCACGTTTAATGCAACTAAGACCCAGGCGTGTCTATTTTCCGCTAAACGGAGTCCGCTCCATCTATCTCCGTCTTTCCAGGGTGTTGCCGTGCCCATAACTGACCACCTCGAGATCCTGGGTATCACGTTAACGCCTATTCTCAACTTTGGTTCGTACATCGAAAATAAGCCCAAGTCGCCTCAAAAAAGCTTGGTGTTCTGGCGAACGTGGGACAGTATTTCAGTCCGGGACAGTTGCTCAACCTTTATAAAGCACAAGTCCGTTCGTGCATGGAATACTGCTCTCACCTCTGGGATGGATCCGCTAAATACCAGCTGGAGATACTTGAGGCGATAGAGAGGCGTGCCAAGAGGCTCATAAACGACGATAATCTGGTAGGCAAAAAACTCCAGAGCCTCGCTCATCGCCGCAGAGTGGCTAGTTTATCGGTTTTTATCGGATACACTTTGGAAAGTGCGCTGCGGAATTGCACGACTTAATTCCGCCATCCCCGTTTTTCTATCGATCGTCGAGGCGCAAAGATTCTAGGCATCGTTATATGGTGGACGTTCCACGTACCCGGATAAAGCGGTTCGACTCAACATTCTTCATTCGAACCGCAAAGGACTGTAACATGCTTCCTGAGTCTGTGTTCCCGGACGAGTACAATCTGGGGATCTTCAAGAGAAGAGTGAATAGGTACCTTCTAGGGAAGCGCGTTCCATTTTAGGCCTCATCTTGAAGAAAGATCAAAATCGGTCATCGTTTCTAAAATATACAACTTTGCAAAAATCAAATTATTGTCATTGTTAACAAAAGTTAGATATTTGAACTCTGAAAAAATCTATGCTTAGATATAGTTTTTGATTCTTTGGCTTAATATATCTCCACAAGCATATGCATACGGTATTACAATTCCACCACAAGGAAAGCAACGACAATCAACATATTTGGTATAAGCGATTGTTGTCTCTTTCCAGCAGGGGGTCGCCTGCTTGTTTGTTTTTCTATGATATAAGAAAAATATTATGTAATATGTTGGATCGTAATAATAATCTAGAACCTGACACTTGTAGGGGTCGGTGGGGGTGGCAAAATTATAATAGCCTACTGGCGGCAAATGTGTAAATCTGCCACTAAATATACTTGTTCTTAAAAAATATCCATGGCAAGAGACAAAGGATTAGCCAAAGAATCATACACTGATATGATCAGGAAGCTGATCATATCAGTGTGTAATATAATTACAACCTTTTCCATTTCATGTATTCCCCAATGAGGTAACAATAGTCTCTATGTGAACTGAGGCCGGAAAAATGTGTCCGTTGATTTCTAATTTGGGCTTATTGTAAGTACTGATCTCATCAATCTCCTTTACGCTCTTATTAATAAATGTGAGTGTGTCAGCGTTCATTCCGTCTCATTCATTATCACGTATTATCACGCTGTAGTTTATGCGATAGAATGAAAACTAATTGATACGCTACTAACTTCAACTAATAGGTTTATTAATTGCAACGCTAATCATTAATGATTTGTTACCTACGTATTATAATTTCAAATAATCACCTAAACGTGTCTTTCAATTTGGTGTTCTGTTAGTTTAGACTTTGGACTTATAAAAATAATATCGGATGTAATACTACTAGATAATTTGACCGCTCCGTTGGTCTAGTGATAAGCGACTCTGACTACGCATTCAACAGGGCTTGGGTTCAATCTCCGACGAGGACAAGCATTGTGTGATGAGCAAAAATGTATTTCCAGGTTTGGGTGTTTGTTAAATATATCCCAGTATTTATATTTGTATTTCTATGTATTGCAATCGTTGACTAACACCCGTAACACAAGCATAAAATTTGCTTACTTTGGGATTAGATCAGTAAGTGTTCTTTGTCCCGTGAATATTTATTTTATTTTATGATTATACTTATAATGTGAACATTGGATATCAGTATCAAGAAAGACTTAAGGTTTTTTTAAAAAAAGAAAGAAATAATGTGTATTTGCTTAAATCTATACATTGAAAAGCGAAGTTAAAACTTTGCACCCCTTTTTCCAACCATTACCCGAACGGTAGAATATGAAATTAGACACAATTAAAGTTAACATTGTGGAAGACCGTAGAAACCTAATATTTTTAAATAATATACATTAGAAATATGTTAAATTAATAAAAATAAACATTACACACACTACATTCTTATGACAAACATTATAATATACACACATGTACACTATTTACGGCTAAAGTGTTTTGTCAAACTTAAAAGAGAGTTTATTGTTTAGTCTATGGTCGAATTTCGACCAGCGGGCGATCGCTAATATCAATAAACAAGTTTGAACATGTGCGTGTGTTTCTACTATACAATAATTATTATACTATGATTATATTTGTTTCCAAAGTAAAGCTCTAGTGATTGTTGTAATAGGCACATGACGGTTCTGTGTGGCTTCATTTAAGGGATTTAGCGTAAAGAGATGTCAGCCTATGTTTGTGTGGCTTAGACTGAATGTTACTTAAACAATTATGTACCTTTAGTATGATGATACAAGTATATGCTATATAGAAAAGTGAGTCATTTCCTGCTCGTCGTCGCAAGAGGCCCGAGTAAAGTATTATGTCTTAGATAAATAATTTTACGGTACAAATATATCCAGTTTGTGTTTAAAAGCCTATACCAAAACTACCTGTTTAATAATACACTAATGTCATGGACTAAATAGATAGCTCTCTGTTTATTATAATGCTTATATTATAATTGTGAAAAAAATTATATGGGAGAAATAATTATAAAAAATATGTGTAAAGAAATATTTATAAGAAAAGACTAAGAAACGATAGATTATAAACAGGCGGCATCTAATACTGTTCAATAATTATTTTTCCAATAGAAGCGTTGATTGAGGAAAAATGACACAAGCCTATGTGCAGAAAGGAGAAAAAGTACACGCATATACAAAGGGCTTGAAAGAGATGGAAATATTAACAACTGCACATTCGCATTTGTTACTTGTTTAAAATACTAGTTTAGTTTTTTATTGACTAGTACCTGTACCCGCGACTTCGTATCAATGGCAATGGAAGGAAAGCCGCAGCCATGTTTAAGACGACAATACATTTGGAGACATTTGCATCACCGGTGTATGACATTTCTCCTAATAAAAAATAGGTTTTGCAAAAAAAAAAAATCTAAAATCTAATATAGTCAAACGGAATGAGTAGATTGACTGTAGAAAATATGTATAAGGCGTTACGACAAGCCTATTTTGGGCGTTCCAATGTTGTTTGTGGTGACTTCAATTAAACACTGCCTAAAGCCCCACAAGGCACAAGGGTAAATGTCAACGTGTTTTCAAATCCACACAAAAAATCCTTTCTTGATAACAGTGCTTCACCGTCCAAAGTATTAACACAATATTTGCTAGCTGATCACACTTGTACTGTTTCACAATAAGATAATTATATTTAATTTCCAACCGGTTTCGCTTACACAAGCATCCTCAGGGTATTCACAATAAATATTAACCGAACCGAAACCGGTCGGAAATTAAATATAATTATCTTATTGTGAAACAGTACAAGTATAATCAGCTAGCAAATATTGTGTTAAAATGGAGTTTCACCAAGTGCCGTCGATAAAAAGTGTAGAATATATGTCCAAAGTATTGCTGAATATGAGAAATTCTATGGTCAAATACGAATAATTACTCTGCAATACGGGTGTATTCTGCAATACGGGTCATTCATTCAGGAATTACCGTGCACGAAAAATTAAAAAAATATATTTTTCAACATAACTTTGAGATTTTTTAACCAGTTAATTTTGTACCAATACAACGTTTTAAGAGCTTGCTAAGACTGCGGTTAATGTTTTTTAAAGTATCAAAATCGATAAAATCGCGTTCTAAGGTTAGAGCTTCAAAAAATTAAATAAGGTATCTATGTATGTCTTGGATATTATAATAACAAATTTTTTGAGGGAAAAAGATAGAAGGTATCGGCTTTTATCGGGCAATGATGATTATTCAAGTTATTTTTAAAATCCATGATGCATTTTTGCTCATTTAACAATATCTGACTCTTTTACAGTAGTCTAAAACCGGAACACGACAGTGACAAGTACTGACGCTATTACGCGGTAAGGTGTTGGTACCAGACCCGGGCGAGACAATGCAGAATTCTACCATCTAGTAGCCACGACGGTACTGACTGGCATAGCCAGTCGCCTCTTACGACCTGACTGGCAGAACGGCAGTTGGCTTATTGTTCAAAGGAGCCTGAACCAACACGGGGAAAACCACCATCATCTTCTAGAACACTATCATCTAGCACAGCGTTTTCCATTTGGTGGTCGCGACTCGGTACCGGGCCACAAATACAGCATTTCAGAATTGCCCCATTAATAAGATGTTATTATCTTCTACTGTAAACTTGGACCCCCTGGTCAAAAATAAGAAGCTTCATACTTCTCACTAAGAGCCAACTATTCAATTTAATAGACCAAGCAACTAAAGCTATTATTACAGCTGAAATATTAAGTCAGACATTCTTTTATATTCTATACTTTCCATCGTCGGCACTTGGGGAAATTTTATTGTTATTATACACTTTTACTTTTCCACTTGTACATAAATTTCACTTTTACACAATTTTTATTATATTACTCAATCGGTTTCACTTTTTAAAGCATCTTCAGGATGTAATTAAGTATTTTAAGATGTATTAAGTATATTATTACATCCTGAAGATGCTTTAAAAAGTGAAACCGGTCGAGTAATATAATAAAAAATTGTGTAAAAGTGAAATTTATGTACAAGTGGAAAAGTAAAAGTGTCTAATAACAGACATTCTTTGTTATGATTGTAATAGGTATATACTAAGTACTTCTTCAGTTATCAATGAAAATGATTTATGCTAGCTAAGTAACATAAACGTCTAAAAACTCCTAAGCAGATCATGAAGTGGAAGTATAAAAATTACTTTGGTTTATTCTGCCTACACCGCCGCCTAAACTGCCTATGGCTAAACTGGCGACCGTCAGATCTGCTTTTATTTATTTAATCTGACAAGTTCTGTAAAGTCTTGCGCAATATTTAGTACCTACAGTTATCGGCACGTTTCTTAAGCGCTGATGAGAAGAATGAGATGAAGATGAACTTGAGAAGCGAATAATTGGGTCCGCTTTGAGGCATGAAGAAAACGCGACGGCAAGGAAAATCAACGTGATAGGTCTATCGTACACTATCGTATTTTTTTTATCTAGCACCGCCCCGTTGCTCGAGTGGTTAGCGACCCTGACTACGCAATCGACGGAGCTCGGGTTCGATCCCCGGCGGGGACAAGCATGTGTGTGATGAGCATAAATGTTTGTGTTTCGGGTTTGGGTGTTTATTAAATATATTCCAATATTTATATATGAATTTCTATGTGTTAGTATCGTTGACTAACATCCATAACACGAGCAAATAATTTGCTTATTTTGGGGTTATATTAGTAAGTGTAAATTGAACGGTAAATATTTATTTATTTATAGATATAAATTATTGATGTATATATTATGATTTCATATATGTATACATCGCCACTGTGGTCTAGTGGTCCAGTGTTGGCGTTGACCACATGAGGTCCCGGGTTCGATTCCCGAGTCGGGCACTTAAAAAAAAAGTATTTTTTCAGTTTTCTGATAAACACAAAGTTGCCCGGGATTGGAAAGTGCCCGGTTGGCGATAGGTTTGCCACCTATCACATTTGTGGGACCAAGTATCTTTGGCTAATCATGGGTGCACTTGTTGTACTTCTGCCTACCCCTTCGGGGATACGGGCGTGAACATACTTTTTTTTATATTTATACATATGAAATCGCAAAAGACCGTAAATTTGTGACGTCAAAGACTATTAGGGTTGTGGGCACAATGTGCCCATAATAGTGGATCCGCCTGTTTTCACGAAGTGCCGACGATGAAATGTAGAATAGACTTCTTTTACTTAACACTACAATACCACAAATTCAAAAACAATAAGATAGGATTAAATAATGTTAGTACGGTTCGAATAGGTCAATTAATTTGTATTTATGGACATTTTTGATATATTTAAATATTAATATTGCAAAATATGTTTTAACCATTTTGTAATAAAGTAAATTATTGCATCATACTTATTACAAAGAATTTTCCCTTTCGCAAGTTTTTACGCGGATGTAGTCCAATGTTAACATATTAAAGCCTTAAAAGGCAAACAGCGTTGCGCTAGAAATTTTTTTTTTGGTAAGTTTGGGATAACAACTTTTCTCTTTTTATTTTTTAGTGGTCTGAAAGCTAAGTTTAAGATGGCAGAGACGCGGTCGTTGTCAGCATCTGTATTTTTCCCTGTGTTGGTTCGGGATCCATTTGTAGAAACCGTCTGATGGTTTATTCTACAAAGGAAGCCCCTGTTCTGTCAGGCAGTTTGTAAGAGGAGGGGAGGAGGAAATCCGTTCGGGAGAGAACGATTGGCTATGTGAGTAACTACCATCGTGGCTAATAGGTGGTAGAGTTTTTAATTGTTTCAGGTGAGTCTGGTACCACTGCTTTATCTTTTCCTGCCATAGTGGTAAAAGTGTTAGTCACTGCCGTGTTTTGGTTTGGAGGGTAAGGTAGACGGTAAACTTATGCATGTGGTATAAGACCCCACCATAAGGTTAGCAACGCACCATTAACATCTTTGGTTTCTATAGGCGATGCTTCTCTTTCTATCAGGAGAGCCATCTGCTAGTTTGCTATCTTATAATATAAAAAAATATGTAGAAAAAATTTATAGTTGCAGTGATTTCTGTGTTAATCAGGGTAATATGGACCATGTACTTTTCTGCCAGGCATTTCGTAAAAGCCATACAAGATCAAAGTTTTCACTACTATCGCCAATACTAGGCGGCGTAAATAAATAATTAATAATAAATAATAATTTGTCTCGTCGGGTTAAGTATCTACCATGTCTTAGTTATACGTATCACTTTAATGTCGGTGCTTATCGTCAAGGCTTGTTAACCGGTTAATTCTCAAACCTAAATCAGCGTAAGTGCATAAGAGCGTTTTGTAAAGGTTTGACTCTACCTTAACCGTGTTGTTTCCGGGCTCCTTTGAAGAACATATCACACCATATACCTCAAACAGCAAACTTTGTGCTTTCTTTGATATACACTATTTAAAATGTTGCTATTTAACTAGGAGCAAGATAATTAATAGGTATTTTGTTACAACTGTATTGCTTTATTTTATTCTATGTACTAAATTTTTTTATTGCGAAAATAAAACTAAGAGTTTTATTTTATAATAAAATTAAATTTTTATAAAAGTGACGGAAGAAAATCAAATAGATTGTATGCTAAGCAGACGATTGTTTTTGTTAGTTATGTGATGTTTGCTATCAAATGTTAAAAATAAAATTAATTCTGCCGTTACGATTTTGAATTACTGTAAGTATAACGCTATCTTTTGATTTGGACTGCCTACGGACTCTTTAAGTCTTGTCCTAATTTATGTAAATAGTCTTTAAAAATAATAAATTTAATTAAAACTAGCTGTGCCCGAACTTCGCCCGCGTGAGATTTTTTTAAAGTAGTCTAAGTTACTCCTTATTACATCAGCTATCTAACAGTGAAAGTCCCGTCAAAATCGGTTCAGCCGTTTCAGAGATTAGCCGGAACAGACAAACATACGGACAGACAGACAGACAACAATCGTAAAAAGTGTTATTTTGGTATGTGTACCGTGTATACATCCATATGCATTCAGTTAAAACCGGTTCTTTTAATATTATAATAGACACTCCAATTTTATTTATTTGTATAGATAACAAAAAAAAAAAAATTATAAAAAACCGTCTATTTAGTCAATGAATATATGAAGCAATACACACTGTAATCTTTGATATGGAGACATCACAAATTTGGTTTAGGTAATGGTCCTTGTATGCGAAACAGCCATTGTTCTTTAAGGTCAAGGTCTTTCAGATGATACCAAATTTAACTATAAAAACCTATATTGTCATACATATGTGCTAGAGACAGGAGTTTCTTTAAGATTGTAATCTATACTATTATTTTAAATACGAAAGTCTGTCTATCTGTCGTTTTGCTTGCCTGCCACGCTTTCATGGTTAAACCAATTGTAATGAAATTTGACAAGAATATAGTTAAAGAGCTGGCGTCTATTATAGGCTATTATTTTTCTAAAATCATCCTCTAACTTGAAGGAAGGAAGTTGAAATAAGGGATGAAAACTTCTTGAAAGCGAAGCTGCGCGGGTCATATAGTTATATTTTCTACGTGTTGGTTCTGGGCTACTTTGCAGAATAGGCCAACTGCCTTTCTGCCAGACTGGTCGATGGATTGGCTAAGTGAGTTACTACCATCACGACTGCTAGGTGGTAGAGTTTGCATTGTCTCGCCCGGGTCTGGTACCACCGCCTTACCTATTTCCACGGCAATAGCGTCAGTGCTTGTCACCATCGTAAACTTATGCATATGACATTAGACTTCGCCACAAGATAGCAACGCGCCATTAACATCTTTGGTGTCTAATAGTCTACGGTTGACTCCTTCCATCAGGAGACTCGTCTGCTTGTTTGCTGTCTTATGATATAATAATTAATAATTAATTCCTACGTGATTTTAGTTAAGAAAAGTATTGATACACTTCTTGTTATTTATTTCCTATAATAATTGGAAGTCTGGAAAAGATGATAAGATCGTTGGTTTGTTTATTACCAAGAGTGCCAGTTTTTAAATTCCTTTAAAACTGTTTGACAATATTCAACAGTTTAACAGTTTTAAAAAAATCCTTTTCAGATCTTTCAGGCACGTGAATCGCGTCACTATGCCTGTGGTATTGCATTAAAATGGAGTTTCACCAAGCGATGACCAATAAGAAGAGGGTACAGTTCTAAGAGGAGATAACCAAATTATTGTAATATGGTAAGTGCATGTGTGTTGGTTTCTAGGCGAACTTTATATGGACAACGATCGTTCTCTTTTTGATATATTATACTTACTAGCGATCGCCTTATAGTCGAAATTCGACTATGGATTAACAGGCTTGAGCTGTCAAGAAAATAGCATATATGTGTGTATGTTATCATATATGTCAAATGAATGCAGTGTGTTTAATATTTATTAATTTAATATACTTTTTTTTATTATTGATAGGGAAGCGCTTGACCACGATCTCGTCTGATGGTAAGCTGATACGCAGCCTAAGATGGAACGCGCTTCCCTAGAAGGTACCTGTTCACTCTTCTCTTGAAGATCCCCAGGTTGTACTGTCAGTTGAACACAAACTCAGGAAACATATTCCAGTCCCTTGCGGTTCGGATTAAGAATGTGGAGTCGAACCTCTTTGTCCGGGTACGTGGAACGTCCACCATATAGGAATGCCTAGTTCTGTATCTGTATACATATTTCTAGTGCATATTTATTTATTTGCTCAGAATACGGTACAGTTTTATTCTTTTACATAAGTTATAATACATCCGCGTATTCTACCAAATTGGCATGCAATTTTTTTTAAACAAATATAATTATAAATTAAAACTGCTAGTTTAATATCACTTCGGCAACAAAAATTGAAATATTTGAACAAACAATAAATTAGAATAATTATATAATCGTCATATGCCTGTCCTGGTTAATATTTCCAAACTTTTTAAATAACATTATTATTTAGCTTATTATTATTGCTTAAAAATATTTGCAGTCCTCCGCAAAGTAAACTTTAACAATGTCAAATTTTAAACTTCACTGTTCGTGTAATTGTCTTAAAAAGGGGTAAAAAGTATTTCCTTAACGTATTTATATATTACAGATATAAGATTTATGATGTGTCAAATAATGCGGCAGCATTACGATATCAATGTCAAGTTCACTATGTAATCTGACTCCCTGACCATGCTTCGCTGAACGATTTAGATTGCGCTGGTACAGTCGTCTGTTTCCGTAACTAATAGTGTTTAGTTATGTAATAGGAGACAATTTTGTATTTATGCCTAAATATATTTGGATTCTCCCTCTTTAAAGGCCAGTAAACCAACATACGGAATAATATATCACATCACTGTTCTCCAATGTATCTTATTAGTTTGTTGATCCTGTTTCACTGGGGTGTATATACCCAATCTTTCTCAGTTACTTAATGTAATATAACTCACCATGAAAAGGCAAGTTTTTGTAAATTGTTTTGTAATGAATTTAAAAGCATTTGGTCCATATGACCGTTATTGCGAATCCGGGATTTTTGAGCGAGAAAAGTTCTCAGCCAGAGTCTAAGTAAAGTGAGCTTAGAGTCCGCCCTGATAGACAGACAGACAGATAGACAAAAATTGTAAAAAAGTTATTTTGGTATATGCACCATGTATACATCCACATGCATTTAGTAAAGTGGTTATTTTAATATTTCAGACACTCCAATTTTATTTATTTGTATAAAGTATAGATGTTAAAAATTAAAATTTTCAACACACCAAGTCAAAGTATTGACATGCAAATTTTAACAGAAACGTTACGGTAGTTACATGTAACAAATTATATTGATAAATTCACAGGAATAAAATTGTTTTTCAAATTAATTTCAGATTAAGATTAAAAAAATATATACAATATTCTGCTTAGAAACTGCACTTAAATACTTCTTAACCTTAATTAAAATTCTTCAACATTTGTTTACGAATATGTGGCATACTTATTAAATAATTAAATTTAACCTTTAATATATTTATGAACTTAATTATGAGGAGAATACCTATTTATTAATCTACACGTTAATGTCAATTATTATCCCCCTTGATATTTTAATTTTTTAGGGTTCCGTACCTAAAAGGTAAAACTGGACTCTATTACTAAGTCTCCACTGTCTGTCTGTCACCAGGTTGTATCTCATAAACTGTAAAAGCTAGAATGCTGAAATTTTCACAAATTATGTATTTCTGTTGCCGCTATAACAACAAATACTAAAAATTAAAAAAAATATATTAACGTGGGTCCCCATACAATAAACGTGTATTTTTCGTATTTTTTTGCTCAATATTAATAACGGTAACAGATAGACGCTTAAAATTTTCACAGAATATTTAGTAGACTTAGTTGTATATTATTTTTAAAAATAAATAAATAAAAATAAAGTAAATATTAAAGGGCTCCCATACAACAAACATAATCTTTATGCAATTTTACTTGATCTTAATAAACAAGCACAAACTTGAAAATTTACAAAAAAGTAAGTATTTAAAAATATATTAACTATAAAAATAAATACCCAATACATAAAAAATATTTAAGTATACATACAACAAATATGATTTTCTTTTATAGATGATGGTATGAAACCTTTCGTGCGCGAATCTGATTCGCACTTAGCCGGTTTTATTATTTTTAGTATTTATATAGCAGCAATGGAAATACATAATTTGTGAAAATTTTAGCTTTATAGCTATCACGGTTTCTGAGATACAGCCTGGTGAATAGCTATCACGGTTTCTGAGATACAGCCTGGTGACAGGCAGACCGACAGACAGCGGAACAGTAGTAATAGGGTTTCGTTTTACCTTTTAGGTACGGCACCCTAAAAATTATATATATATATATATATATATATATATATATATATATATATATATATATATATATATATATATATATATATATATATATATATATATATATATATATATATATATATATATATATATATATTAATAATTGATAACAAAATTAAAATGTCAAATATAAATAAAATAAAATTTAACATTAAAAATTATTCATTTTACATTTTTAAATATATTTTAAATTTCAATGTACAATTACACAAATAAAAAGCTATAAATATATTTTGCTATTTTTATGAAAAATCAAAGACCTCTTTTAAACTATAGAAGTTTTTTTGTATTAACCAGTTGTTCGGAGTACTCTTTGACTGGTCATTCTCTTATTTGTCTTGGTAACTAACTATTCACTCTTATACACATAACATAATAATGGTCTACAGCTGTCCAATGGATTTGCACCAATTTTTTGGTACAAACTGAATGATTCGCATAAACTTTAATAGCTTGACACGAAGACTATATTAGTATTCGTATCTCAACAAGGAAGCTACATATGCGTGATACGCTGTTGAAGCAGCATCCTAGCCTACGGTTTGTCTAATTTTTCTTAATACAAATACATATTTATTTATTTTAGTGCACAATTTTCAACTTTTTTTCAAATGCTATTGCGTTAGAAATAGGCAGGGTGATTGATATGAAATTGTGCCAAAGGTAGAAGGACTCTACCACTGAGTTGGTAGTAACGATGTGAGCTATACGATTTGTCTTCTTTCGCCTCTTACTAGATGCCTGGTAGAATAGCAATTGATCTATTCTTTAATAGGGGCTCCGATTAACACGGAACCAATAATATATTCATTAATGTTTTAAATGCAAATTAACACATGACACATAATGATTCGACACGATTATGGAAACTGTCTGCGTTACGAGTGCTAGCGCTATGCAAATTGATCAGCGATACATACTACATAGTCACGGAATCTGGATATGAGATCTTGATATCGGAATGTTGACGCAGCCCTATTATAGATCACTGATACTTTATCGCCTCTGTGGTCTAGTGGTCCAGCGTTGGCGTTGACCACATGAGGTCCCGGGTTCGATTCCTGGGCCGGACACTTAAAAAAAGTGTTTTTTCAGTTTTCTGATAAACACAAAGTTGCCCGGCATTGGAAAGTGCCCAATTTGGCGATAGGTTTGCCACCTATCACATTTGTGGGACCTAGTACCTTCAGCTAATCGTGGGTGCTTGTTGTACCTCTGCCTACCCCTTCGGGGATACGGGCGTGAAGATACTTTTTTTGATACTTTATACATTCAACCTATATATATAATATTACATTCTCGTCATATAGATAGCATAACGTTCTCGTCCGCTTTCGTTTCTGCCGTGATCGCGTGAGTAATTTATACTGTTATGTTCCGATTTTGAGGGTAGGATAGCCAATGAACTTACGTTGCATTAGCATCCCATCACATGGATGGTAGTGACATCATTACCATCTTTGCTGTTTATAGGCAATGGTTGTTCCTTGTTTGCTGTCTAATGATATAAAGACGGCTGTTGTCTCTAATTATCAGGAAACGCTTTTATTAATCTTTTAAAAATAAGGAAGGCACTCTATTGCACTTACTTAAAAATGAATCATTGATTTAAGAAATAATAAACTATTTATATTAAAATTTTCCCTTCATAATAACTAATGGGCGTATCTCCAAGCTATATGCTCTCATCATTTATATGAGTCAATGCTAAGTATATTTTTAAACCAAACGACTCCGGTACGATAAATACGACATTTAGGTATCATTTGTATTCAAGTAAAACTCAAGCTTAAACATAAAATGGTTTAATGAATAGAAATTCTCTATGAAAAATCATTCCAATTTCGTAGTTTTTGTGCGTCAAGTTATTTTTATGAAATGACTTTACTCATATCTGTCGAGCTTTTTTTATTTTTGAAATTGACATAGTGTCGTGATCTAAATTTAAAAATCTTATTACAAACAAGTCAAAAGTTTCACACACATTTTTAAAAAGGTAAAGAATAAATATAAATTATAATATTCAAATTAATAAATTACATATTCTTCATTATATTTAAAATCGAATAAATAGTGATAATATATCACTATTTATTCGATTTTAAATATACATACATACGATAAGCGTAAGTTTTTATCGACAATTCATATTTTATTACAATTTATTCATTTTGTCACACTATCTACCCAAATTTTCATTAATTATTTTAATAATAGTTTCGACGAGATACAGAAAATTGGAAGTCGGTTGTTACAGTTTTACTTAACCGCAACAACCGATTTACAATTTTCTGTATCTCGGAACCCTACATCGGATGTTCATCAAATTTAAATAGGACTACATAGGATGTTTACCCTCCCAAACAAAAAGATACAATTTCAAAATCGATTAATACGAGTAAATGACTAAGTTTTGAATGTGATAAACGTGAAGTACCAACCGAATTGAGAACCTTCCCCTTTTAGGATGACAGTTAAAAATATACCTATATTTATTATTTAAAGTATCGTATCGTAGATGATAAACCACCGTTAACGTTCGTTGCTGTGAGTTCGTCTATTACAACCTATCCTTATTCATGCGAAAGGACAAAGATCAGCGTGATGTAATTATTAGTAATTCATATAGTAAATTACAAAGTAGCTTACACGGAATATAATACTACTAGTTATTAACCACGATTTTACTATATCCGATGTATTAAATAGTTTATGATGACGTTATGATACATTCATAGTCATCATTCTGTTGAAATAAAAATTGGTAAGAGACATCAGAAATAAATGTTAAAATTGAATTGAAGTGGTTGATCGTAAATCCCAATACAAAGTTCTAGAAAACAACTGACTTATGGCATAAAGGTATAGGATACCTTGGTTATTTACCGTGGATGGAAGACTTTTTCTTTCTTTTGTCAGTTTCGTAACACACGTTTTTTAAGTGGGAGGGTGGTCTGTCTGCCGCACAACTGTCATATTGCTGGAGAATCACACTCGACTTTGGTCAGCGAGTTCACCGGACTTAGCCGGAAGCGCAGCTAAACAGTACTACCGACTATTCCCCCATCCGCCGACCGGGGGACGCTCCCTATACGCCATAAGGGCCAGCGCAGGAAGGCCGCACAGACGGGGTTGTACGGGCTACTTCGTAGGGTTTGGGCATCAGATCAACAGCCGTGGGAGTGGAATGTGGGTGTCATCTATCCTATACATAAAAAGGGATGCAGAAAAAAGTGCTCAAACTACAGAGGAATTGCTCTCTTGCCAGCCTCGTATAAAGTCTGTTGCTGGACAGACTTGAACCACACACGGAAATAATCATTGAAGATTATCAGTCTGGGTTCCGATGCAACCGCAGTACGATGGACCAAATCTTCTTACTGAAACAGCTTATGCAGAAGAAATGGGAGTTCGCGTAGAGCATTCACTTGCTTTTTGTGGACTTCAGCAAGGCCTATGACAGTATTGATAGCAGAACTCTACCGCCGTGCGCCGTACCGCAGAACGTCGTATTTACCAAATTTGGCATTCCACAGAAACTCAAAGCTCTACTCAAGATGGCCACCAAGGAGAGCAAAATGCGGGCTAGAGTTGGGAAAGAACTGACGGAGGAGTTCGACGCAGTTACTGGCCTTAAACAGAGAGATGCATTGTCTCCAATGTGTTTAATTTAGCATTAAAACAGGTATTCTGGAATATTATGGAACTAGATACTGGAATCTAATAGGTAAGACAAGAAATGAAGTGGTAAGATCTGCGTAAACCACATCTCTGGAAGCCGTTATGGTGGGACTCAGAATCAACCATGAAAAAAAAGGAGTATCTCCACATGAAACGCTACAGAGACAGCAGAGAACAGCACCCGGATCTTCATGTGGGAGAAACCTCGTTCAAAGGCACGGCAAACTTCAAATATTTAGGGTGCATTATTACGGATAAAAACCTAGGGAACAGGAAGTTGACGTCCAGACCTATAACGCCCTCCGTTGTAGTGCAGCCCTTCATAAAGTGTTGGTATCCAGGCTGCTAAGCCGGAAAACGAAAATCAGGATCTAAAAGACTGTAATTAAACCGATTTTGATGTATGGCTGCGAGGCTTTGGACATTAACCCTCAAAGAGGAAGAGAAATTGCTTGTGGCAGAAAGTAAAATAAACGTAAGATTCTGGAGCCAACCCAGAGGCAGATTGGAAGTTGGAGGTTAAGAAAAAACCTTGAAGTCAGGGAGCTGGTTGGGGAACCAAATGTAATGGGGGAGACTAAAGCCCATATACTTCGCTGGTTGGTCCACTTGGAGAGAATGGGAGACGACCGTAGCATGAAGAGAGCCTATATATGGGAGTCTCGAGTGGCTGCGACCCGTTGGAGAGACGAGTTACCGCTGGAAGGACGTGGTGGAATCAGATCTACGCGAACTTCAGGTTCAGGCACAAGACTAGGACGGCTGGCGTACTCTTCTATCGGAGGCCAAGACTCACTTCGGGTCGCCGCGCCAGCGAAGTAACTAAGTAAGTAAGGAGTATACTCAGGTCCACCAGACCTGGAATTTTCTACTATAGATCGGTCCTACAGTAGGAAGTAACAAATTGTTGGACCGATAGAATTAGTCAATGTCTGTCACAAGTAATCATATGCCATCGTAATATTGGAAATAGATTCTCGTTTCAGACTCGAACAATTACTCGAAGTCTGAAACGAGATACTTTCACTTTTGACGATCGCGTTCGAACGAAAACAGCTTATTAATGAGAAATTACAATTTGTTAGAGAATATTGCGGGTTTTAGAGTATTAATTCAAAACCAAAATTAGCCAAATCGGTTCAACCGTTCTCGAGGTGTAGCGAGACTAAGGAATAGCAATTGATATATATATATATATATATATATATATATATATATACATACATATATATATATATATATATATATGTATATATATATATATGTATATATATATATATATATATATATATATATATATATATATATATATATATATATATATATATATATATATACAGGTTAAATTTTTTAGGTTACCTTTTTAGGGACCTTTTTTAGGTTAAATTCGCCAACGTTGCAGTATGAAATTTGGCATAGTTCACGTTTATATTGTGGAGGACTGCAGAAACTTAATATTTATTAATAAAAAGCATTGGAAATACATTTAAATAATAAATATAAACATTACACACATTAAATTCATGTGACATACATGATATTATACACACATGCATACATATTATTTTCTTTACGGATGTCAGTTGTCAAACTTAAAAGAGATTTTACCGTATTATCTTTGGCCACAGGCGATCGCTAACATTAATAATACTATAATTGGAGTACCAATTTTATGTTTTTAAACTCTACTATTGATTTAACGATCATCAATAATCAGTGGATAATGACGGTAGCTCGCGAAATTGAACGACATATTCATGTATTTTTTGGATCAACTTCTACTGCACCGTTTTATATTCAATCAATGGTGTCGATCAACGAGAGATAAATTGGAAATTGGTATTAAGCATTCTCAGTCATCTTAGGTCAGTCGATCTAATTTTCAAAAGGAAGTCTATATGGCTTGATTTGCTGGAAAAAGTTTTGTTTCAAGAAAATGGTAATCCTTATTACATGTAAACTTTGTTGCATGTAAATCCATCTAGCCGTAGTTAAGTTTAGGTTATTTGCATGATTACATATTTACCCTTCACAGCCAGTGAATGTTATTTACGTAGTAAATTAAGCAAGCGAAAATACACGTGAACCAACAAAACCTAAGAAGATATTCTAGTTTTTGTTAAATAACTTGACTAATGCATTAAGACGTCAATTTAAAAGGTTAAGGCTGCTCGCAACATGAAGTTACGTAATACACTAAGTAATTTTCTTCTGCTTAATGAGTAATGGCTATACTAGTGTCATGTTGTACAAATTGTAGTATATGTTTAAAAACGTTTTAACTATAATAAATCATAAGTTAATAGAAATCTATTAAAAAAAGTGTTGTTGCCCGCGACGTTTGGAACATGGAACATGGAACCATGGAACATGGAACATGAAAACATGGAACCCTTTTGCTTAGTCGCGTAAAACAATGCCTTTATGTTACTCTTGAGATTGTTAGTTTCTAATTTTAAAATATTTTCTAATTTCGGCCCACTATTTTTTGAGTTTGTCCGTTACAAACATAAAAACAATCAAACCCTCCACAAACATACAAGCAATCAAATTTCCTCTTTATAACATTTATATTTATAAAAATAATTCTTTCGCTCACACACTGAAATGTGACTGTTCACTTAAGATTAGCATACGATATAAAAGTCCCATGACGTGTCAGAAGCCAACCTATTGATAAATTGGCATATATGGTATCTCGGGTGAGTCATATTTTTCAGAAAAACTCATTCAAAAATACAGATATTATTTATAAAGAATTAAAGAGCTTTATTCAAGATATTAAAAAGCATACAACCGTATTCTTTAGATGTGTTCGGCGTAGTAGTTTGTGACCCTGAGAGCCAAGATACGGTCTTAAAGTCGAATCTCGAGTCAGTTAGTTAGCTTTTAAAAAGCAAATGCAAAGACTAAAAATATTTCCAATTCTAAGTGATTGTGAAAGATGATCATTAGTTACACATTATTACACAATTTGTCTTCAAAAATAAAATATTTATGAACATTAAAATATATAAGTAGATATTACGTACAATTACACATCATCTATTATTGCGTTTTATAACTCTTAGGGTTTGATATCTTAATATAGCCTTGACTAAATACTTACCTATTTTTATGAAACTGAAATTAACTTACTTATTTTTATGAAATGAGTCAGCGAAATTGACAATTTTAACCCTTTTCATAGACACTAGCGCCGCGCTCATATAAATTCTCTGGACTAAATTCATAGTGATAATAATCATATTATCTGTGAATATTCATATATTATATGTACTATGTACCGATTTTCGTAGGGCGAGCCTGGTGACCTATAATTCAGGTACATTGTACTTAAGTTAGGCACCAGTCTCACAATAAAAATAATTTCTGTATATTTTTGTGACTTGGTCTTACGTTTTCTTTTTTGTGAAGAGAAAATAAAATTTATTATTATTATTATCTCTATGAGTAAACCTCACCCATGTAATCATCATATTATTCGTCGGAGACCTCACCGTACATAAACGTCATGCCTCAAGAGCATTTTGTTAAGAACTTTCATGAGAGGGAGATAGAAAATATTCTTACCTTCAATATAGTTTTAAAAATGTCTGGGTCGATTCATCCTAAAATTTACTTTAGGCAGAAAAATTCAAATCTTTGGTAACTAAATGAAATAGGAAATTAGTTTTTATGTTAGATTGTGTGAGATGTTACCTGAATACGTCGATAACTTTATCTGCGTGCTGATCAACAGAGTGCAAGGTCACCAATTGATAATTGGTAGAGCCATCCCAAAGATGACAACAGTGCTCTCCTCACGTTCAGCCTCGAGCTCGGTTTGATTAGAAATTGTCCTAGTGAATTTACTGTTTATTTTTGGAAAGACGCCTTATCACCTTTTCGCTGTTTTTATTTTATACGTCATGAATTGTCCAAAGTTAGATTTAGCAGACAGTTTAATTTCCATATTCTATAATTATCTCTAAGCAAACTGGTTTATTTCTTGTTTACGGTACAAAACTTTTGCTTTTTATAGAAGTATTTTGCTATCAAGCTTACTATACAATTACAAAATACATTCTAGACTAGGAACCGATAACAACTTGCTATATAGGAAAGGTTTTCTTATGTACTTTAACTTTTGATATGAAGTCCCAAATCACTGTTTGGAAAAAGTTATTGCACAATAAAGCCAGACATTTTTTCGGATCATATCATCAACTTAAACTAGCCAAATCATATTGTGCAGAGCATTTGCACAATGGCCTGTACATAATTGAAGTGAAAACAGATGATTTGATTGGGGATTTGCAACGGTACAATATGCCTCAAAATGTATGGGTATATATTTTATAGTAGGGGAGCCCAAGTAGGGATTTTGGTATTTACTCGTGCGCGTCAGAATAACATAGAGAAGATACCTCGCATACTGCGCATACTGTTGAGGCTCTTCACCAAATATAAGCCATTTTTATAGAGGGGGGTAACTAGGGCAGAAAAAAAAGATAACTTCGGCGTGTGAAATTGTCAGATTATAATTTTTTCGTTATTCTTACTAATTTCCTATATAGAGAATTTAAAAAACAAAAGAGAATTCGGACGCGCTCGAGAATGTCAAAACAACGTTTTCTCTGCAAGTTTGTGACCCTCCTACTCCCTAAGTGTAGCTACTTGAATCGGCAGATTTTCCAAATTTTAGGTGGAAATTAGCCCGCCAGACCTTAATCTGACGCGATTTAGTGTTACCATGGCACAGATTTTTTAAAAACATTTTTTATCTATAGTTTTTTTTTCCCACTATTGAAATGAAAAACTTTATATAACCTTTTATTTTTGCTATAATTTAATCTACAAAATCCAATAGGTCCCTCCGACGCTCGGGTAACTACCCATTTAGCATCTTCGGCTCCCCTACTATTAAGAGACCGTATATAGTCTCACCTTGTAAGGGCAAATACATATTATCAATGTTAACTTTTGGTTATTAGAGCCGCAATTGGCATTAGTGCGATAGCTTAATAATATTGCATTTACTTAACAAAAAAGGAGTTTTGTTTTGTTTTGTAAAACTTTTGTATTTTCTAACTAATAAAATTAATATGTGTTTGATTCATTATTGTATTATTGTGTGGGATAACGGTGTGTATGTGTGTGTATGGTGCTGCGACACCAGCGCCTGTAGTATGAGATAAGTGAGAGCGAGATGTCACATCTAAACGTCAAATCTTTACAATTTTTATCAATTGATAAAAATATACGTAGGTATAGATTGCCTGACCGCCCCGTTGGTCGAGTGGTTAGCGACTCTGACTACGCAATCGGCGGGGCTCGGGTTCGATCCCCGACGGAGACAAGCATTTGTGATGGGCATAAATGTTCGTATTTCCGGGTTTGAGTGTTTATTAAATATATTCTAGTATTTATATATGTATTTCTATGTATTAGTATCGTTGAGTAACACCCATATCACAAGCAACAAGTAAGTGCTATTTGTCCCGTGAATTTTTTTTATATGGATTTGATATTTAGATTTATCCTATCTTACTCTGACTGATCGTATACTACTATTTTTGCTAGCTTCAGCCTACATCTAATTTACAGTGATGATGGTGCGAAAGGAATATCATCATCAGCCGGCATTCGTCCACTGCTGGACATAGGCCTCTCCCAAGGCGCGCCACTGAGCCGGTCTTCGGCTCTCCCCATCCAGTTACTTCCCGCCGCCCTGCGCAGGTCGTCGCGTCACCGCGTAAGGGGGCGTCCCACGCTACGTTTGCCAAGACGCGGGTCTCCACTCTAAGAGCCGTTTACTCCATCGGTGGCTTGCTAATCTTCTGAGCTATGTGGTCTAGTGGTCTAGCGTTGGCGTTGACCACATGAGGTCCCGGGTTCGATTCCCGGGTCGGGCACTTAAAAAAAAAGTGTTTTTTCAGTTTTCTGAGAAACACAAAGTTTCCCGGGATCAAGTGCCCGGTTGGCGATAGGCTTGCCACCTATCACATTTGTGCGACCAAGTATCTTCGGCTAATCGTGGGTGCACTTGTTGTACCTCTGCCTACCCCTTCGGGGATATGGGCGTGAAGATACTTTTTTTTCTGAGCTATGTCAGTGACCTTGGTCCTCATACGAATTTCTTCGTTTCGGATTCTATCCCTGAGGGACACACAGGCAAAAGAATATATACGTACAGAACTCTTAATGAGCGAGTACGGTTCGCACTTAACAGTTTATTTAATTTTGTGATACTTCTCTATGTTAGTTTTACAAAAAAATCTTAATATTGATGATAAACATAAAAATATTTTTTTTTTGCGAATGGCGTCTGAATTTAATTCACCATAAGTTTTTTCACACAGCGATTTGAGACTTTCTGCTATAACGATATTTAAAGTACTTAAAAAACCTTTCTAATGATATATTGCGTGTTGTTATTGATGCGTGCGTGATGATATGAACACACATAAAATTTGAAATTTGATAAAAAAGCGCGAAATTCCAAAATTTTTTTTCTTTTCGGGTTTGAGGACACACTTTTGCTATCAATCATACATCTTTTGCTAATCAAAAGTTGAAACTTTTGAATGTATAGAAAAATTGTCAGAATTATACAATAGCGCCGAGAGTCGAGACTCACCAAATAAAATATACCCACATATATTCGGCATGTTTCGCCGAACTAAGATCTTAGTAATCTACGTTAATTACTCAGAATTCTTTACTTCAAAGGAGACGTGTTGGTCCCAGCCTCCTTTGAAGAATAGGCCAACTGCCGTTTTGCTAGGCAGGTCGTAAAAGGCGACCGATTGGCTATCGAGTCACTCTGCGCTATTGGTCCCGGCCTCCTTTGAAGAATAGGCCAACTGCCGTTCTGGCAGGCAGGTCGAAAAAGGCGACCGATTGGCTATCGAGTCACTACCATCGTGGCTACTAGGTGGTAGAGTTCTGCATTGTCTCGCCCGGGTCTGGTACCACCGCCTTACCTATTCCTGCCGCAATAGCGTCAGTGCTTGTCGCTATCGTGTTCCGGTTTGGAGGGTAAGGTAGCCGGTAAACTTATGCATGTGGCAATAGACCTCGCCACAAGATAGCAACGCACCATTGACATCTTTGGTGTCTATAGGCGATGGTTGACTCTTTCCATCAGGAGACCCATCTGTGCTTGTTTGCTATCTTATGATATAAAAAAAAACTTAGAATTTTATGCTAAGTTTTACGACGGGACGCTTTATACGAGTAAATATACTAGATAATAAGAAATTCTTCAATACCGTCATGATTTATTAGACCCCGATTACACTTTGATTAGTGCATATGCAAGTGTTTAATGCAGGTGCTTAATATTGAGCAAAAAATACGTGAAGACAGCCGTTGATTAGTGCGAGTGATTAGTATTAAGCGTGGTAAAAGTGAATAGACGCTGATTACTAATCACTCACACTGATCAACGGCTGTCTTCACGTTTATTTAGCTCCATACTAAGCACCTGCATTAAACACTCGCACCCACACTAATCAAGGTGTGTCGGGGTGAAAACGTGGTGAAAAAAACAAAAACAAGTACCAATATGAGTTAAATTTGAATGATGAAATGAATGAATGAATGAATGATTAAATAAGATCGATACTTTAAATACTTACTCATAGAATTTATATAGTTTTTTTTATTTCCTCTGTTTAAACACGATTTTAGGACGGGTTCTTCAAGCGCAGTATTTTATAAGTGCTAAAATGTGCAGAACAGCAATACAATACTCTGTTTTTATATCTCACTATCTCACAAAGCAATTACACGCTATCAAATCACGGACATGAATACACTCCCACGTAAAATCGTGACAGCGTTAAGCACAGCTAATGATTTATTTTGTACAGAACATGCTGCCTGTATCTAAACATATTATTAGATACATGATACGATACTATAAGTAATAATTTCAATTCATTTAATATATATTTTTATTCATGTTAATTTGGACCCCTTCTGAAGGATAAACTATCTGTTTCCGTGCTTGACTGCTCGTAAAAGCAAATGCTAAATGTCTTATAATCATTACGACCACCAAGTGTTGAATTTCTACGTTTGTTTTGCTTCGGTAGTACCGCAGTATACATATTTTCTAGTCCTAATAGCGTTAATGCGCGTCACTGTTGTGTTCCAGTCTGGAGGGTAAGGTAGTAGGTTAACTTAAGCGTGTGGAATTAGACCACTTTTACATGGATCGCTACGACCACTATTATATTTGTTGTCCAGAAGACGAATATATCTATCCATCGGGATCCATCTTACTACATATTAAAAAATATTAAAAATAGTTAATTTTATCAGACTACAAACTGATCCGCGTAGCTTCTCCCTCGTGTAGATCATCAGTATAAGAAATTTCAAACAATCTTTCACCACCTATTTCAGCAATTTCGGGACGGAAATTTTAATTTTTAATTTGGTAAAGTGTGTGTTGGACCACGTGCAATGTAGGGTTCCAAAGTTGTCCATCATAATAATGCGGAATAAGAAGAGGGCTTTTTTTGTTGTTTCGTACTACGAACATTTAACCTATTTAACGAAAATGATGGATATGATATCCGCACCACAGGTTCACCGCCTATAAAAACTTCTCAAAGTGCATTTTATAAAGTTGGTTGACTATTACTCAAAAGACTTTACTACTGCTGTGAATTTCTTCCTACCCCCAGAACCAACCTTTTAGCTGGCAGAGGGGGGGGGGGGGGGGGCGGAGGAGGGAAGCACTTGACTCACACACATTAATATTTCACAAACGACACCTTTAATAAAAAAATTGTTTCCACAAACCAACAATATTTTTGGAAACCTATCCAGCGATACCCCACACTATGGGGTACATAAAAAAACAATTAGCATCCCCACTTTACATGTAAATGTGAATTGTGATACATTAAAAATATTTCCAAGATTTTATGTTACCACTTTGTTGCCGTGACTAAATGTATATTCAGATCAAATTATAGCTTTTTAGCACTAAGGATCTCTGAGCTATAAACTGCGGACCGACGGACGGGCGGACATAGTGAAATTATAAGGATTCCTAGTTTACTTCGGAACATCGGTTGTCTACAGGCGATAGTTTCTCTTTCCATCAGGCAGATGGCTCATCAGCTTGTTTGCTTTCTAATGATATAAAAAAAATTCTTAATCGCACGTTTGCCGCGGAGACCTTTGAGAACCACATGGAAAAGTATCCGACTGACACTTCTACTGTAGTACGTTACGTCTATACATTTGAGTAGAGCAGTTGTACCAATAATAAGAATAATAATTTATTGCCAAAAATCTTAAATATAATTTATTAAATTTATTTAACACCATAAAAGAAACTATTGTCAACCTGAATGGGAACTCGAAGTGAGCTACACTTGTGATTATAACTCACCAAAACTCAGGTCACTCATATCCCTTCCAGATTGACACAATACTATATACTATGGAAACTAGCAACTAAATATCACTAGAAAAACTTTAAAAACAACAAAGAAAAATATCGAATTATGTATTACAAATAAACTCACTCGTACTTCCAGTTCACGTATATTTTTAATTTTCTACTATTCACATCCAACCGGTTTCGCTTATTAAAGCATCATCAGGGATGTTTTACACATAGTTTATAATATCTTTAACATATTTTTTTACATTTCAAGTTATATAATATCGACACGCAGGGATTGAACCTGTGACCTGCAACCTGTGACCTGTTAATCGATCATATAGCAAAGAAGAATTTCGCCACGTCAAACCTGTCGGCACTAGCTCAGTGGAAGAGCGTCCTGGCTTTAGGAGATGGTCGCAGGTTCAATCCCTGCGTGTCGATATTTTTCTTTGTTGTTTTTAAAGTTTTTCCAGTTTTCCCAAGCACGGGGTGAGTGTTATAACACAAAAATAATAAATATCACTACATAGTATAAATCAAATTCGTTTTCTTTTTTTTCCGTATGTATACTTAAATCTTTAAAACTACGCAACGGATTTTAATGCGGTTTTTTTAGTAGATAGATTGATTCTTGAGGAAGGCTTTAGTAATAAACCTTTCCGATATTCCCACGGAACAAAAGATACGCGGGTGAAACTGCGGGCAGGTCGCTAGTATTTAATACATGACAAACAATATGCTTATTTTTTGGCGAAAGGTACAATTCAGCTTATTCTTCTCCATTGCGGTTGAGTGAGTAATTGTATCTGTATTTAAGAGAACAATCGATGTGTAAGCAAATAGTGCTTGTTGTAATACAAATATAATACAATTATTCCCTTGTGTATTGTCATTTCATTATACATTCTGCATGCATGTGGCATTAGACCTCGCCACAAGATAGCAACGCATCATTAACATCTTTGGTGTCTGTAGGCGATGGTTGACTCTTTCCATGAGGAGACCCATCTGCTTATTTGCTATCTTATGATATGAAAAGAAAAATTCCATGTAACGATAGTAACTTCATTTCTGCTGAGTGCCTCAAGAGATCTTTTGTCTTTTATTAAATAACTAGCGACCTGCCCACGGTTTCACCCGCGTAGCTTTTATTCCCATGGAAATATCAGAAAGGTTTATACTAAAACCTTCCTCAAGAATCAATCTATCAATTTAAAAAAACCGCATCAAAATTCGTTGCGTAGTTTTAAAGATTTAAGCATACATAGGGACATAGGGATATAGGGACAGACAGAGAAAGCAACTTTGTTTTATACTATGTAGTGATACGGTTGTAAATTTTAAAATACTGTACATTTCTGAAAATATCAAAATACTTCACAACTTACTTGTGGTAAAAATTTCATTGTATAACATTTAACCTCCCTAAGTCGTATAAATAGAAGACAAGTACTTGGTATATGACTGATGACATAACAGAATCTAATGTCAAGATCATATAGGTATTATGTTTTCTATTTACTACATACTTCAAACGTATACTATTTACTGTACAATATACCAGCCACTGAATCTATTTACTTATAAATAGTTATGCGTAAGCGCTTCAATAATCAATAACTTTAATAACATATAAGGAAACTTCGTTTGAAAAGCCATGATATCGCTGCTTATATCACTGCTGTTTATTCCATTTAATATAGTCATAGTGTAACAGTTCAATATATTTCGGTCTTTTAATAACATAAATGAAATAGATACATACTATTTGATGGTTTGTTTAGAAAAAAATAAAAATTTTACCCTGATAATCCATTAGTAAACATGTAATCAATTTGTGTAGCTTTAAAAGGCACGCCCTATGACCGAGGTATCGGTAATGCAGGTCACTTGGACCCTGACGAAAATCCATCCTTCTTCAAGTTCTAATTTTTTGTATATTTTTTTTATTTCAGTCTCAAATTAATAGACTATTGATGTTCTGCATGTTGATAGCCTATTATCTGTTTGGAAGCAGTACTTTTTTGGGGGTTGATGCATTAAGATGGTCTTCCAATTTTACGGTATGTAGCCGAATCAATAGGACAAGACGTGTTAATACCGTTGCCAACTTTGGAGCACATGATATGGGTACTAAGGAGTGCCGTCAGGACTACTTGTTTGGTAGATGACCATAGAAAAAAGGCATCAAAACTACATACAGCGAGGTAGTAAGATATGCATTTCCATGTTTATCAAATTAGGCGGCTAAAAATGAGGTTACAAAATCAACTTTATACTGTATAATGTAGGCTGGAGAGTTTCATCTCTATTTCATCCTGACAGGGATATTTCAGCATATATAACCTATTTCAGTCTGCTTTAAAGCTCATAAGAGGCGGTAAATTCAAACCATACCACTATCGTTCGTGACGCCATAACATCAATGTTTGCAACTTTCGGTTTGCAAAATTAAAAGAAATTTAGCAAAATACTGAAAGAATAAAGTATATTTTACTCGTCCGATTACTTACATTCTACTGACATATCATTTAGATAAGACTAACAACCGCGGAGGTCGGAGGATTTGTAAGTTTTTATTAATAACAATCTAAAAATATAAACATTTTCGACAAAATGTGCTCAATGACATTGTAATTATTCGGATTTAATCGCAGTAAAACTGCAACAACCAACTACAAATAAAGGATATGATGAGAACTACAAATAAAGGAAATGATGGATACTCTGTAATTTTGAAATCCTGCATCAGGTCTTAGCCTAATTAAAATGGGACCACTTGGAAAGCCTTATCTTTTGACATAAAAAAGAATTTTCCAGAATTTTACTAGCGGTAGAGTTCTGCGTTGTCTCTTCTGATGGAAAAAGAAACCATTGCCTATAGACACCAAAGATGTTAACGGTACGTTGCTATCTATATGGCGGGATTACAACGCCACATGCCAACAGTGTAGTGTAGTGCGTTGCAATTCGTGTGGCGCGATGGTAGTGCAATATACATAAGTCTACCATCTAACATACCTTTTAAACCGGAACATAACAGTAACAAGCACTGACACTATTATAACAGGAATAAGTAAGGCGGTGGTACCAGACCTGGGCAAGACAATGTCGAACTCTACCGCCCAGCAGTCCCGTTGGTGCCCTAGCAGTGACACGTATAGCCAATCGGTCGCCTTTTACGACTTACCTGGTAGAACGGCAGTTGGTCTGTTTTTCAAAGGAGCCCGGATTTATACGAGGGAAATAAGTCTGAGTTTCACGTAATCACTCAAACTGCGTGATCGATATTGATGAAAATTGTCAAACAGTAAAAAAGGTAACGGGCTTGATATTTTTTATCATCAATGAATGAACGCCCAAGCGGATATAAGCTACTTAAAAATAAACACAACATGTCCCTTGTTATTAAATCAGTCAAAAAAAGACGCAGTTATGAAGTCGATCGAAAAAAAACTCGCGTCGCAGATTAAAAGAAAAATGAAAGGAAATGACGCACGTCTGACGGCATCTAGAAGTCATGTTGACCAGGAAAACAGGATTACGAGATAAAATGTTTTGACAAGGTCTTACTTTGTTTACCCGGATCAGATATAGGTCGTAGGTAGGATTACTTTTCATTAAGATTTTGACTTGTATGTCATTCTGTAAGAAAATTTTAGTTTAGTATGTCAACGAGATTAACGGGGTTTTGGGTATTAATATTTTGCGTAATATTAAACTTACAGGTTTTATACAAAAGTGATTTAACTAAATTTTCTCCATGTTAATCTGGACCCTGTTTTAAAGATCCATTACATACTCGTACATATATTTATGCCAGATGCTTTACGGAGGAGAGAGCTAAGCGGAGAGTGGGAGGTCAGATCCCTTACGGGGTAGGCATTGCGAGCGTTATATGTCATGATCCTTGTCTTTTTTTGTTTCCTCCACTTTTAACACTCTTCGTGCAAACGCGCCAGCAGTGAAGAATCTTGACACCACCTTGGGACAGTACTCGATCAATCTAATCATGGTGTTTCAGTCTTGGTCTTCCCCGGTATCTACATCGTTACACAATATTCTACATTTTATCCTTTGTTCAGTTTTGTTCCAATGATCAGTTTAGTTATCCTTTCATCTACCATTCTTACGACATTTCCGAAACAACGGAGCATGCTCTTTGTTATTTTTACACCGACACTTTCTTTCAGGCCTAACCTCTCTAGGCATCGCAATATTAGGCTGTATTACGAAACTTGTCTAACAATATGTTTTTGAGATATAAAAAATATAACTTTATTATTTAAACAAAGCATTAAAATGGCAGCCCTAGTGCGGATTTATCTACTGTAATAATGCTTTTGTGAGCCTTGTGTAAATAAAAATATTTGATATCACGCGGAATTATTTCGTACATTCTCCTCAGTGAGTCATTCATGGTCTATATTAACATTTTATAAAACATCCTTATCTTTACATCCTTATTAAATAAACTTGAAAATTAGCATGTTAAATATTCTTTAAAATGTTTTTATGTGAATAAACTTTTAGATCCGCTTGCACTTAACTATTTAAAGCTATATGTTAATACGTGAAAATGTACCCTTTTTTACGAAAATTTCGCGAATGGAGGAATATGAAATTGGCATAGATTAAGTTTGCTTTGCGGAGTAATGCATTATTAACCTAATATTTTTATATAGTTTGCATTAGAAATGCATTAAATTAATAAAAATCAACATAAGACACACTACATTCATTTGACACACATTATGATATATCTATGCACATGTACTTATGTTAATGGGTAAAGTCTGTTGTTAAACTTAAAAAAGATTTTGTTTATTTAGTCTTTGGTCGAATTTCGACAACAGAGCGATTGCTAGTCTATATGTTAATACGAAAGTAAAATCTTTGTACTCCTTTTTAACACAATTAGGTGAACGGTGAAGTACGAAATTTAGTGAGTTGCACAGTTGAAATTTACATTGCTGCACTCTCTTTTTAGACCTGGCCATGGTAGCACTTCAGCTTTTCTAAAGATCATCAATGATTGCAGAGAAGCAACGGATGATGACTCAATGAATAGTGTTAGATTTAATTGATTCTTCTAATGCTTTTAATGCTGTTGACTATGAATTTTTACCTGCGATTTTGACGCTTTTTGATTCTAATTACTTGTTGCTAACATCAATAGTCTAATTTACTCGTAGATTTCAGAAAACAACGAAAATAATGTTTTGTTTTTTACAAACTTGTTTATTAAAGATCTGAATTTGTATAATTTGGAATATCCCATATTTTTCCTTTCCTTAATGGTTTCCCCATGAGCTACATTAATTAATATTTCGTAGAAACTAACTTATACGTCCTTTATCTGTCAAACATTTAATACGATGTAGCGGATACCCACGACTTCGTCCGCGTTGTCTTTATACACATATATATACATATATATATATATATATATATATATATATATATATATATATATATATATATATATATATATATATATATATATATATATATATATATATATATATATATATATATATATATATATATATATATAAAAGTACATCAGTTTCCGGGCCGAACGTATAGGCCATACCAGAAACTGTATTTTCTGTTTTTTGGCTGATCAGAGCATCAAGGTCGTAGTCGACGGTGCATGCTTCGACTTTAAACACGTCAATGCTGGTGTTCCCCAAGGCTGCGTGCTAACACCGACCCTTTTTCTTCTGCATATCAATGATATGTTGCGAATTAGTAACATACATTGCTGCTATGTAGATGATAGTACTGGTGATGCTACATACTCTGGCTATAGCAATATTTCTCAGGAACACGTTGAAGAGAGCCGAAAGAAGCTTCCGAGACATCAGTAAGTCGAGAATCGACTTATCGATGTCTCGGAATGGGGTCGTCAAAACTTGGTCACATTTAACCCCAAAAAGTCACAGCTTTGCGCGTTCACCGCAAAAAAGACACCCCTTGTCATATCACCTCGATTTGGGGATACTATCCTGACAGCCTCAGCCAGTGTCGGAACCGTGGGAGTCGATATATCGAATACCGTTTAATTTCGCGGTCATCTGGAAGGCAAGGCAAAACTAGCCTCCAAAAAGCTCGGTGTACTCAGCAGAGCGAAGCAGTATTTCTTGCCAGCCCATCGTCTCCAACTTTATAAGGCGCAAATTCGGCCTCACATGGAGTACTGATCTCATCTCTGGGCCGAAGCTCCCCAGTACCAGCTTCTTCCACTTGACCTCATTCAACGTAGAGCGGTTCGAATCGTTGACGATCAGGCTATTTCAAACGGCTTGACTCTTTGGCATTACGCAGAGATGTAAGCTTACTCTGCGTCTTTTATCATATCTATCATGGAGAATGTTCCGACGAGTTATTTAGATTAAGTCCTGCTGCTAACTTCCATCATCGGACATCGCGTCAAAATTTGAAGTTCCACCCACACCATCTTGATGTCTGGAAATCCACAACCGTGCGGTTCTCCCGGCAATTTTGCCTCGCACTACTCTTTTGTGGAATCAATTACCGGCAATGGTTTTTCCGAACAAATACGACATGGGGACCTTCAAGAAAATAACGTACTCATTTTAAAAGGGCGGCAACGCAACTGCAAGGCCTCTGGTATTGCAGATGTCCATGGGCGGTGGTGATCACTCAACATCAGGAGCACCTCCTGCTCGTTTGCTCCCTCTTCTATAATATATATATATATATATATATATATATATATATATATATATATATATATATATATATATATATATATATATATATATATATATATATATATATAAAAAGTTATTATAAAAATAATGAGCAAGTTTTCTGTAAACTACAAAATATTAATAATGAAAAGATGTAACTTTGGAAAACTTAATTAGATTTTGGTTTTAGAAACTGCATTTGACGTAGTTTTATAAGTACTAAAATATTGTAGGTCGATAAATGATTGGTTAAAAATCCCGAAGCTAAGTCGAAATAATACTTTTTGTAAATTTTTTGCCAACAATAACTCCCAAGTGGATAAGCTAATTATTAAAATTGGCAATTACTGCATTACACGCCTTTTTTGAGGAAAATAGCTGAATAGAATTTGTACTCATAAAAAAAGTATCTTCACGCCCATATCCCCGAAGGGGTAGGCAGAGGTACAACAAGTGCACCTACGATTAGCCGAAGATACTCATTCTGTACATTAGTCCGGAAGTTATATTAAAAAAAATCTGTTTCGCCAACTTTTTTTTGAGGATTTTACAGAATTTCTTAAAATCTCCTGGACCGACTTGTTCGAATTTTCAGGAAGTTTAAGTTGAGTGGAATCCAATCAAATGCCATCATCCGCGTTTCGATCGGTCAAGCCGTTCAAAAGTCATGTTTACACACACACACACACACACACACACACACACACACACACATACACATACACACACACACACAAACACACACACATACATACAGACATACTGAAGTCTTCGTGAAAATAGTCCTAAAAGGTCCCTAGGACCTCAAAATGTGGTGATCTGGAGAACATCAATTTTTCGAATTTCGAAAATAGGGGCAAAATCATTATCGAGAAGGACTTCCTTATACGTAGCGAGAAGTCGAAAATGTATCTCTATATCCTACTATATTTTAGTAGGAAAGAATAAAAAAAAATAGACTAAGATATATTTTTTATAAAAACTATATTTTTTTACCATTTCTTTTTGTCTTCAGTAAAACTGGCATAACGTTGATCGCAGTAAATTTTTAAATTGATACGAATTTAAGCTCATTTTTATTTAAAAAAATATCTTCAAGCCCGTGTCTCTGACAACGATATACAAGATTTTCACTCGTTGCCGACAATAAACAAGACTTTATATATCAATAAAACTAAAAAAACTTTTTATTTCTTACATAAAATAAGTACATCTCCTTTTGTGCGTACATAAGTGTACACATAATTTATTTATATAAATAAACTACTTTTACGTTTGATTAAGTATATCCGTAGAATAGAGGAATTCCGTCGCTCATAAGATCTATGTTTTATTTCAAATAGAAGGCTAAACGGTTTTTAAGCCAGCGGGATGCCGAGGTTACAGGAATTTGTTTACTTCCAACATAGCAGATTAATAAATATGAGACAGTATAATTGAGCGTGAGGTGTAACTATTGTGAATATCTTAAAAACAAAGGTAGAGTTTACTAAAATTGAAATACCTTTCATGGTGTTGGTTTCATTTGCTATCAAAAAAAAATAATTAAATTATAATAGCTGTTGTCCGCGACTTTATTTGCGTGACTCAAAAACATTAATTTATTTTGCTTAGTTGGGTAAAAAGTAGCCTTTGGTGGTCTTAAACCATATTCTCTTACGGCAAGTTTCCGAAACGCAAATCAATTTTAACAAGCAATTAATCTGTGTTTAACATATTTTTACAAGCAAGAATCTCTTAAACACAGATTAATTGCTTGTTAAAATATATTGCGTTTCGGAAATCGACTGTTAGTCTTTCAAATGACACCGGTTTATTGCATGGGTTGGATGGTTTCAGTCGATAACAGACTTAGTAAAAATATATATATTTTTTGTGTTTTATATAAACTAAATGTAGATGTCGATTTTGTTACATAATCGATTGCATCGAATCAAATTGAAATAAATGTGTTATAGTCTAGTAGTCAGCCTATTCAGTTTAGATCATGAAGTCTCGGGTTTGATTCCAGGTTCTGACAAAAGCGTTATTAAGATTTTTTTCGGTGATATCCTTGATAATCGAAACACTGCGCATAAAAGTAAATAAAAGTTTTGAGTTTTTAAAAACCACAGAAGAGCGAGTTCGTTTGCACGGGGCCGCGGGGATTTCGTATAATATTTTTCCGAGCTTTTCCCGAAATTTTGTTTCCAAAACTTTTACTTTCAAGTTTCGAAAACCTTTGTTTTCAAGTTTCGGAAACCTTTACTTTCAATAAAGACTATATTTTTTAAGGATTAACTAGCTGCAACATGCAGCCTGCCGCCATTCATCCATCTATCCATTATCATTCACAGGACACTGTATACTATTTTATAATAAAATTCCAATTAATATGATTCAATTGCCTGACAATAAGTTTAAAAAGTATTCTTGGAGGACGACTGAAGTAAATAATGCTTGTGATACGAGTAAATTAATAATTTTAATTGTAAATATGTTTAATGATTTTACTGTTCCGTGTATTGAAATATTATTTTCATTTTTTTTTTGACAATTACATAGTATGTTAATTAGATTTAAGGCAGACATTATTTATTATTATTAGACATAATATATTTATTGTCAATCTATGTTACATGGAAATATTTTAAGATGACTTTCAAAAAGAGATGGTAACTAATCCTATTTTGACATCGACATAGTATATATTGATTTTGCTGTATTTTGAAAAAACATGTTAACTTTGACTTTTGACTTTGACATGCAAACTTTCACATTTATAATATTAGTAGGATTTTGAAAATACATATATACCTACTACTGTATACACAGAGACAATAACTAATATGCATTTCAAACCATCCGACCGACCGTCAAAAATGCCTGTGAAGATTTATTTCAATTCGACATTTTAGACTTTGACTAAAAGGCTATACTTATTTATTTTAGCGAAATCTCATAAAACACTAGCTGACCCGCGCGGTATCCCCGACGAGTAGGTTAATATGACATCAATTAGTATTTGATACAAATTTTCATCCCCTATTTCCGCCACTTCCAGGGTAATTTTTGAAAAAAAAAAAACAATTTATATTTAACCTCGAGTCTTAAACTATCTTCTGGCTCCGTCCAAATCGGTTCAGCCGTGAAAAAGCAACAGACAGACAGACAGGGAAGTGACGACCCCATCGCCCGCCGGAGGGATAATATTCTTTTTTGAGATTATTCCACCGGTGCAGTCAGTCAAAAAAAAGTGGTAGTGCCATGCTTAGCTGAATGGGTCGGCACGACCGGGGCGATACCACTACCTCACTTAAAACCAACGTAAAGTAACAGCTTTGCTGTTGCGTTTCGTTGGTCTGTGAGGTTCCCGGAGGCCCTTTCCCCCCTCCCCCTAACACTATGGAAGCGCAATTTAAAGGTAGTAGTTTACCCCAGGGGGGTACCACTAGCGTAAGCGGTGGAGAATCCCCCTCTGGACATCCATGTTCAGGGGTTTGTAATCAGCCTAATCATGGATGCCCAGGCTGCCCTGCGTACTCTGGGGGGGGCACAATTGCGCTCTCAAACTTCGCTGCTCGAGGCAAATCGAACAGACATCGAAAGGCACCCTCTACCACACTCCACGTGGATTATACTAATATTAGGGGTCTTCACTCAAACCTAAATGCCGTCCACTACCACCTTGAGACGGCTAAGCCGGCTCTGTTCTTTTTAACTGAGACGCAGATATCTTCTCCGGCTGATACCTCATATCTCTCCTACCCGGGGTACAAATTCGAGCATTCATTTGTACCCCGGGCGGGAGTTTGTGCTTATGTCAGAGAGGATATCTGCTCTCGACGTCTCAGCAGCATTGAAGGCTATAGGGACCTATCCATCCTCTGGCTGCGTGTAGACTGCGACGACCATCCCCGCATCTACGCGTGCCTCTACAGGTTCCATAGCGGAAATGCTGAAGTCGACAGGCTCGTTGAGCACCTTCAAACGGCTGTAGATTCCGTGTTGCAACAGACCCCCTCCGCTGAGATCGTGATCTTAGGCGATTTTAATGCCCACCACGCCGAATGGCTATGTTCACGCACTACCGATCATGCGGGGAGGTCTGTTCACGATTTTGCCTTGGCATATGGTCTAACACAATTGGTAACCACGCCTACGCGAATTCCCGATGTGGACGACCATACGTCTTCACTGCTGGACCTTCTGCTGACCTCCCATCCGGACAATTATCAGGTATCTGTGGACGTCCCTCTTGGTACGTCAGACCACTGCCTGATCCGGAGTAAAGTGCCGGTTACGCGCCTATCACGGCCTCCTTTTGCAGGCTGTCGTCGCGTTTGGCACTATAGGACAGCAGATTGGGACGGGATGCGGTCTTTTTTTGCGTCCTACCCATGGGGGCGGATGTGCTTTTCGCTGGATGATCCGAGTGTCATCGCTGACTCTATCGCTGATGTGGTGCTGCAGGGCATGGAAATTTTCATTCCATTTTCTGCGGTACCAGTTGGTGGTAAGTCTCAGCCTTGGTTTGGTCGCTCCTGCAAAACGGCTTCACGCCGAAAGCAGGAATGCTACCGGGCTTGGGCTGCAGCGTCGACATCTCGTGATGAAAAAACCAGCGCGTTACGTAAGGAGTACAATTCCGCTTCGAGGTTCTTCAAAAGAGCTATCGCCAAGGCAAAATCTGAACACATTGGCAGAATTGGTGAGAAATTAGTTCGCCTTCCTTCGGGAACTCGTGCGTTCTGGTCTCTCGCCAAGGCTGTCTTGGGGAATTTCTCACAGCCCTCTCTTCCACCCTTACACGGAGATGATGACTCTCTGGCCCATACCGCAAGGGAGAAGGCCGATCTTTTGGGCTCGTTCTTTGCGGCCAACTCGACTCTGGACGACCAAGGAAATGCACCGCCTACCATCCCGCAGTGCTATAGTTCTATGACGGAATTAAAATTCTTGCAGTCTTCCGTACGTAAAGCACTTTTTTCCTTGGACGTCCATAAGTCGAGTGGACCGGATGGCATCCCTCCGATTGTACTTAAATCATGTGCTCCAGAGCTGGCGCCGGTACTAACACGCCTATTCCGGCTCTCCTACTCACTCGGCGTGGTACCGATTTCATGGAAGACAGCTTTAGTGCATCCCATCCCTAAAAAAGGAGATCGCTCTAATCCGTCTACTATCGGCCGATAGCCATAACCTCCTTGTTCTCCAAAATTGTGGAGACAATCATCAACTCGCAGCTCCTCAAGTATTTAGAAGAGCACCAGCTGATTAGCGACCGCCAGTACGGTTTCCGTCGCGGCCGCTCAGCTGGTGATCTTCTTGTATACTTAACACATCGGTGGGCGGAAGCAGTTGAGTCCAAGGGGGAGGCATTGGCAGTTAGTTTGGACATAGCGAAGGCCTTTGATAGGGTATGGCACAAAGCGCTTCTGGCGAAGCTGCCTTCCTATGGGCTTCCCGAGAAATTATGCAAGTGGATCACCAGTTTTTTTGGCTGATCGGAGCATCAAGGTCGTAGTTGACGGTGCGTGCTCTGACCTTAAATCTATCAATGCTGGTGTTCCACAAGGCTGCGTGCTATCACCAACACTGTTCCTTCTGCATATCAATGACATGATGCGAATTCGCAACATACATTGCTATGCAGATGACAGTACTGGTGATGCTACATACTCCGGCCGAAGCGGTATTTCTCGGGAACACGTCGAAGAGAGCCGAAACAAGCTTGTGTCCGAAGTTGAGAATCGTCTAACCGATGTCTCGGAATGGGGTCGTCAAAACCTGGTCACTTTTAACCCCAAAAAGACACAGCTTTGCGTGTTTTCCGCTAAAAAGACACCCTTTGTCGTGCCACCTCAATTTGGGGATACTCTCCTGACAGCCTCCGCTAGTATCGGGATTCTGGGAGTCGACATATCGAATTACGTTCAGTTTCGCGGTCATTTGGAAGATAAGGCTAAATTAGCCTCCAAAAAGCTCGGTGTGCTCAGCAGAGCGAGGCAGTACTTCTTGCCGGCCCATCGCCTTCAACTTTATAAGGCTCAAATTCGGCCCCACATGGAGTACTGTTCTCATCTCTGGGCCGGAGCTCCTCAGTACCAGCTCCTTCCTCTTGATCGCATTCAGCGTAGAGCGGTTCGAATCGTTGACGACCTGGCTATTTCGAAACGGCTCGACTCTTTGGCATTGCGCAGAGATGTTGGCTCACTCTGTGTCTTCTATCGTATCTTTCATGGAGAGTGTTCCGACGAGTTATTTGGATTAATTCCTGCCGCCGAATTCCATCATCGGACATCGCGTCAAAATTTGAAATTCCATCCTCACCATCTCGATGTCTGGAAATCCACAACTGTGCGTTTGTCTCGACACTTTTTGCCTCGCACTACTTTGTTGTGGAACCAATTACCGGCAGGGGTGTTTCCAAACGGTTACGACTTGGGGGCCTTCAAGAAAAGAGCTTACTCATTCTTAAAAGGCCGGCAACGCAACTGCAAGACCTCTGGTATTGTGGATGTCCATGGGCGGCGGTGATCACTTACCATCAGGTGCACCTCCTGCTCGTTTGCCCCCTCTTCTATAAAAAAAAAAAGACAGACTTTAGCATTTATAATATTAGTATAGAAGTATGGACAAAATAAGTTAAAAAATGCAAAAAATAGTAGCCTATCTAAATCCCAAGACTATAAAGGTTCGCTATATTACATTTCATCAAAATCGGTTTAGTGGTTTAGTCATGAAAACGTAACATACAGACCGACAGACTTTCGCATTTATATTACAGTTATATTAAATTGTAATATTATATAGTTTTTTTATATTATAAGATAGCAAACAAGCAGATGTCAAAAGAGTCAACCACCGCCATAAGATAGCAACGCACCATTAACACCAAACGTGTTAATGGTGCGTTGCTATCTTGTGGCGAGATCTAATGCCATATGCATAAGTTTACCGGCTACCTTACCCTCACAACCGGAACACGACAGTGACTAGTACTGACGCTATTTCGGCAGGAATAGGTAAGGCGGTGGTACCAGACCCGGTCGAGCCGATGTAGAACTCTACCACCTAGTGGTCACGATGGTAGTGACGCGTATAGCCAATCGGTCGCCTTTTACGACCTGCCTGGTAGAACGACAGTTGGCCTATTCTTCAAAGGAGCCCGGGACCAACACAAGGGAATAGTATGGAGTATATCTACAGATATGGATTGCCTCTGTGGTCTGTTGCTCCAGTGTCGGTGTTGTGTGGTGTGTGACCATATGAGGTCGTAGGTTATCCGACCTGGGACCGTATGAGATGATCAGGAATCGTCCCGGATCGGGCAATTCAATAATGTGTTTTTTCAGTTTTCTGATAAATCAACGTTGCCTGGGATTGGATAAAATCGCTCGGTTGGCGAGGGGCTGCTGGCTGCCACGTATCACACTATGGGTAAGAATCTTCAGCTAACCGTGGGTGCACTTGTTGTACCGTCGCCTACCTCTTCGCGGATACGGGCGTAAAGATACTTTATAGATATGGATTTTCTCTAAATACCCGACATACATTTCTTTACTTAATTATTTTTCCACATTATACATTGCTTAACCCTTATCCAATGTAATTGAAAATAAATTGAAATATTAATACATTATTATTTACTTCACATATTTTTTGCTTAATACTAAACACCTGCACTAAACACTCGCATTTGCACTAATCAAAGTGTAACCGGGGCCTAAGTGCTAACGATTTTGAGGCAGTAGCAATTATTTTAGTAACTAGAGTACTTTGCACTCGACTAAATACGACCTACAACTAAAGTAGTACAAACTAGGTTTTCCAAGCCAAAATACATTAGAAGCAACCCTTAAATTATGTCAATATTTGATACTTTGAGTATATTTAATATATTATGATTTGATAATAAGTAATATTTAGAGTGAATTCGACACGGTATTATCTAAGATTCACGAATTTAATGACTAGTTTAGAGATATTTATGATGTGTCTGGCACAAAACTGATATTCTATTCCTAATAACTATATCATAAAAAACCAAGTGCCAATATATAAAAATACATGTAGCTTTGTATGATTACGTGCTTTTTTTACCTAATCTAAAAGTAAAAATAATATTTCTTTGGTTTTTAATATATTTATGCAAATAATTTCGAAGTGAAGATTAAAAATAACTTTATAATCGAATTCTTTTAGAGCTATGAACGAGGAGGACGCAAGCTAAGTCTGCCTAAAACATAACTTATGGCACACAGTTCTCTCTTGATACTGTAAAGAATTTGGTGTGAAGATATTAATGTTTGTATTATAGTAGGGGAGTCCAAGATGCTAAAATGGGGATTTATTTGAGCATCGTGGGGACCTATTTGATATTGTAGATTGGATGGTAGGACAAATAAAAAGTTATATTATGTTTTTCATTTCAATGGTGAGGAAAGCGTACACAGATTCTCATACATGTAAAAAAATTAGCATAAACATATGCGCGTGAACTTTGTGCTTAATATATAGTGATTGAGGTTAATATATGGTGGGTTAATGGCAGGCTAAATAGTGTAGATAAATTTAGAAAATCTTACGATTTGAGTATAACGCAAGGGAGTAGGAGGGACACAAAGTTGTAAAAAATTGGTAAAGTGCGAGTCGGGCCACGCGTAGTGTAGGGTTTCGAAGTTGCCCTTCACAATAATGCAGACTAAAAGAGGGCTTTTAACATTTATCTTATTTAACGTCAATGACGGATATGTCCGCACCCCAGGTTCACCACCTATAAAAACTTCTTCAAGTACAGTTTATAACTTTAATCGAAAAATTGTTGTAACAAGCCTACAATATCCCATACTGTGGGGTACATAAGAAAAAAATTAATATTTACATGCAGAGGAGCTACCCTAAAAATATATTTTTAAAATTTTATATTACAACTTTGTTGCAGTGACAAATATGTATATTCATGTTAAATTACAGCTTTTTAGTATTAAGGATCTCTGAACTGTAGTACGGACGGACAGATAGACGGGCGGACTATAACGAAACTATGAGGGTTCCTAGTTTATTTCGGAACCCTAAATCGTTGTATTGATATTCTAGAGCGAGGTAGACTTTTTATTTTATAACGTAACGCCTAGGCACGTCCCATGTCCCAATATTCTTTATTGGAAAACTGATATTATAACATTTTTATTATAAGACAAATACAAAATTACGCACAAAAATATTATTGCATTCACGGAAACACATCCGGACATCGCGATTCACTAACACAACTGTGGGACGCGCGGGGCTCCGCAACCGGTGCTCTCGCCACCTTTATGCTAGCGTAGCGTTAACTCACGGTGCGTATGTATGTATCTATCGATACGCGCGCCGTATCTGTGATTTGATTATTTTATGGAATAATTAGGTCATGTATTTTTATAGATATTTGGGCTCAGAATCGAATACTGAGTACACTCCTTCAATAGGTCCCACAGCTAAAAAAGCAGCCTGGGGCTTATATTTGGTGGAGAGCTACAACAGTATGCGAGGTTTCCCCCCTTTCTTAACTTGCCGCGCTCGAGTAAATCCTGAAATCTCCTCTCTTGGACTGCCCTGCTATTATAGCTCTTGATATAAAAATGTTTAAATGTTAACACACTAAATTATTGACATAAACTTTCAATATTTTTTACTGAAATGTAGTTAGCTACTTAGGTTTTTGTCTACCTGATGGCACGGGTCACGATGCAGTAAAATTTGAAAGTAAAGTGGAAAGTTTTAGTATATTATTTTGCGGTGTCTTCGTGAAACGAAAGGCCATAATTGCAATAGAAAGTAATGTTATAAAACTATGTTTAACAAACACATGTATCCCATTACAATTTCACATCGTTATGTTACCCAGCTGTTACCCTCATTGTAGTGAGATAACATTTACATGCCTACTATATTTTTTTTTATTTATTCCCGCCCAGCTTCGCACGGGTGCAATGTAAGTCAATAATGTACAAAAATATGCTTTTACGACAAATTAATGTAATTATCGACTTTTGTCTACTATAAAATGCATGTGTTTGTCCGTTGAAGAATAGGCCAACAGCCGTTCTGTCAGGCAGGTCGTAAAAGGCGACCGATTGGCTATGCGATTCACTACCATCGTGGCTGCAAGGTTCTACATTGTCACGCCCGACACTGGTACCATTGCCTTACTACTTGTCGCAATAGCGTCTTTGCTTGTCACTGTCGTGTTCCGTTTTGGAAGATAAGGTTGCTGGTAAACTTATGCATGTGGCATTTGACCTCATCAAAAGTTAACGAACCATTAACAACTTTGGTGTCTATAAGCGATGGTTGACTCTTTCCATCAGGAGACTAACCTGATTGTTTACTATCTTATGATATAAAAAACTTTTTTTAATTTTCTCTTGTATTGCTCTATTTATTGATGAAAACCGCATTAAAATCCGTTGCGTAATTTAAAAGATATAATCGAATTTACAGCGGAAGAGAGTCTGTTTTATACTATGTAAAGAAGTTAAAGAAGAAGATTGATTAAAAAGCAGTACTTTTTTAAACCTTAACAATAAAAGTCTTTTTTTTAAGTTTATAAGGTTTTTGCTAGCACGGGATAAGTACTAAAACACATATGTAGTTAGTACATTATCCTATGTCGATCCAGGCTCTCTTTAAGGAACAGACAGTTCGTAAAAGGCGAAGTTTGGCTATTCGAGTCATTGCCATCATGGCTACTAGGTGATAGAGTTCTGTATTGTCTCGTCCGGGTGCGGTACATCGCCTTAGCGTCAGTGCTTGTCACTGTCGTGTTTCGGTTTGGGGAGTAAGGTAGCCGGTTTACTTAGTTCGTAAAAGGCGAAGTTTGGCTATTCGAGTCATTACCATCATGGCTACTAGATGTTAGAGTTCTGTATTGTCTCGCCCGGGTGTGGTACCACCGCCTTAGCGTCAGTGCTTGTCAATGTCGTGTTTCGGTTTGGAGAGTAAGGTAGTCGGTATACATATGCATGTGGCATTAAGGCCTCACTACAAGGTTAGCAACGCACCATTATCATCTTTGCTATCTATAGGCGACAGTTATCTATTTCCATTAGAAGAGCCACCTGATTGTTTGCCATCTTATGATGTAAAAAAAAAATACATAAACTTCATATAAAAGCTCTCAATTTGTGTTTAGATCTGATACAAGAAGAGTAAGAGTGTATCTTTGCAAATCGCAAAATAAAATTTTATCCCATTGATCTTGGGTCCATGTAATGTAATGACCCTTTGCCGTTGTATTGTTTGATGATCGTACCCATGCAGCCAATTTAGCAAGGTTTGGGGGCTAACGATAACCACTTGAATATTGTAACCTTAAGCCTATCTCTCGGACGGTTAACATCGGCTGAGGTTTTGCTTTTAGTTGAATGTCTTGCTGAGTATACTTCTTTCACGGCCTTGGTGCTGATCTGCGGGATTTCCTGTGGTAATGTAACGCTGCCATAGACAGAAAATAACGCTACTGGTTGCACCGAGAAAGCGATCTCGTGTGATCTCGTCGTCACGTAAAAAATGTCTGACATTGATTTTGTCAAACACTTGTACTATTTCACAAATATTTGGGCATGTAAACAGTTGTAAAATATTTGTGAAATAGTACAATTGTTTGACAAAATCAATGTGATGCAGTTTCACCAAGTGCCGACGATGGAAAGTATAAATGTCTGACAATTTAATTTTGTCGAAAACTCTAAGTTAAACTTCTTCGAACTAAAAATTCAGAAAATATTAAATTTGAATAATCAAAATAAAACACATTTAAATTTGCACAAATGCATTCGCTTTTATTTTTATGATAAAAAAAACAAATCTTTATTTCAATAACCAGCTAGTAGGTAATCTGGAACAGAAAAATAACAAAAAAGGTTAGTTTTGGTAAGAAGATAAGACTTTACTTATTTTCTTACTTAACATTGACTAGTATAGTTCATAGTATTTATAACATGATGCATGGTGATTACACTTTTTGAGTAGAAAATTTGTATGGTTGTTTGTGTATTTTTTATTCAATCACGTGAAAAATCCAAATTCATCCAGGATAAAATGAAATCAGCATATAACCTGAAATAGGACATTATTTTTTTTATTTATTATTTACTACTGACCCGCGCAGCTTCGTCCGCGTGTAGATTAATATGCCGTCAAGATACCTTTTAATAAAAATTTCATCCCCTATTTCAACCTTTTAAAAGTTGATTTGTTATAAAAAAATTAGCCTATGTTTGACCCCGGCCCTTCAACTACTTTCATGCCAAATTTCATGAAAATCAGTCCAGCGGATTAGTCGTGAAAGCATAACAGACAGACAGACAGACTTTCGCATTTATAATATTAAGTATGGATATGGATATACTTACATCGATTGTAAAATACGGGTCGCTAACCACTCGACTCCCGACCAACAAGGCGGCCGATATATAAAGGTGTTTCAAATGAAATTGAAATTATTTAACTATTTGTACTTTTTATAAACACCAACAAAGAACTGTTATAAACAGCGGCTCATAAAAATTTACGTCACTCGGTTTCACTTACCAGTTCCCAGAAGTCTGTTTTCACTGAAATCCCTTGAAACAAAGGAATATTCATAGTTACCTGACTTTTTATTGTGCAAGGTATAGTAAAATGACCTACATTTTGTCGGCTAGTTTGACAATACTTCAATGCATTGTTTTAAAAGTAAAATTTTGAACATAATAAAACATCACCGGTAGCAAGTTTTTTTTAGTAAGCTTCACTTTCGATGTTCGGCGCTGTCTTTTATCTTTTATATTGAATTTTTATGATGACTTTCTAATATAAAAAGTTTGTAATTTACACAAAAAAGCAATTATGAAGGAAGCGCAATGAAAGTATTTATACGACTTTTATAATATATCGATCACTATACATTTTATATTGTGATACCTACCTACGTCATTTTAGTCATTTGCGTATATAACTTACGATACTTCAAAAGTAAGTGTTTTCGAAGTATGTCGATTTGTTTCTTTGAAGTTATACTTGTTATGGCACTTTAGAGAAATAAATAAAACGCAGTAAACATGGAAAAATCAACTTCCAAATGGTACCTCTGGAACACTGCATCACACCTTTGCTTAATTTATTTGGAACCAAACGAGATATATACCCTCTTAAATAAAACCAAAAAAATAATCTTTCTGATCACTAAATGACCGAGTTCTGAGGTAGCAAACAACAAAAATACAGTCGAATTGAGGAAAGACGAAGTCTTTTTGGCCGGTTCAAAAATGATGTGAGTGTGTGAATTTTTGTGATGCGAGTCGACATGAAATTTATAGCTTGAGGTCAATCGATAAACCTTTTAGTTTAGAGTGGCAAGCAGCCTGCTTGTAAATCAAGAAAATGTTCTACTACTCTGTAAAAAAAATTTGCGACAACTTTTCGGTTTTCTGTATACTAATGAATAGTTATTTTTAGCTAATGAAATACATGCTTATGAACGAACCAATTATTTTGGACGGCCACACGATGTAACTTAGTTTTATACAGATTTGTGGCTGTTCGGAAATGCTAACCGTTTTAAGTAATTTTATTGATTCAGGCAGGTACTACTTTGCGGAAATCCATTATTAAAAAGGTGAAATTAATTAAATTTGCTATTATCCGCGAACTGCAAATACATTTTCAGAATGAATTAAATACATGTTTTTACCTTGATAAGGCAACAAGTAAATTTGTGTAGAAGTCTTGATACATCGGTTATAAGGCTGTATCTGATGTATACAGGTGTTTGCTATGATATAAAAATATTGTATGTAAATTTGAAAGAAGTATAGATGATACATCTCATTTCAAAACCTCTAAAGGATTAATTAGGTAGTTCATTAACTATGATTTTTTAATTGAAAGTATTGTATTGAAGATTTTTTTTTAACTTCCCGCTACGTATGTAAATAAGGAAGTTACTGATCACTGAGGAAGGCCGGATCGCCACGTTTTAAGGTCCTAGGAAACTTTTCCGACTATTTTCACGATGACGTTATTATGTCTGTATGAACGTATATGTATGTGTGTGTATGTAAACATTTCATTATTTTTGAACGGCTGGACCGATCGAAACGCGGTTGATAACATTCGATTGGATTCTGCTCAACTTAGACTTCCTGAAAATTTGAACTAAATCAGCTCAGAAGATTTTGAGTTTGGAAAAACCCCAAAAAATTTTTGACAAAACAGTATTTTTTTAACATAACTTCCAGATTAATGTACCGATTGGGTACAAAAACTAATCAGCTCTATTCCTTAAAAAACTACGTTTAATGCAAAAATTCCATCATATCGGTTTAACTGTTTGGAAGAAATTGTTGACGAAAAGTTCTGAAAAAGTGTTTTTTCGACATAACTACCTACCATTTCAACCTATCATTTCAACCTATCATTTTTTAGTATAGTACGATATTTTAGTACTAAAAACTATTTTAAGTAGATTTTACATAATAGTTTAGTACATTTCAAATAAAGCACAAACGAACCCTCGAGCATCGAATATAAAGTTCATAGTAAATCATATATTTATTGTTTAAATCGAACACGATTGACAAGCAACATATAAAAAATATTAAAGTAAATTTTTAAGTTAAGTTGTTTAGACAACAAAGCATTTCAAAAAAATATGCATACACACATTCTAAAAATGTTGTTAAAAGTAGTTATTAGTGGATTGTTAAATGGAGCTTGTTTACTATCTTACTAGCTTTTGGCAGCGGCTTCGCTTGGGTTAAATTCATTTTAGGGAAGTTGGGGGTTTGAAAGACACAAAAAGTAGTCTATGCCACTCTCTATCCCTTCAACTATCTCCACTTAAAAAATCAATTCGTCGCTCCGTTTTGCCGTAAAATACGGACAAACAAACACACACACACACTTTCCCATTTATAATATTAGTATAGATGAATCTAAAAACAAACTTCTATTGGATGCATCCGCCAAAGCATTAAAAATACAAGTAAATTAGGTATTAAAAATACCTAATTTAATACCTATTATTAAAAATACAAGTAAGTAGGTATTAACAAGCTCCATTTAACATATTTTACATATATTAACTAATAAAAACTTCTAACAATATTTTTAGAATGTGTGTATGCATATTTTTTGGAATGCTTTGTTGTCTAAACAACTTAATGGATTTAAGCTTGAAAGGTGTAATTAGATTCGTCTTTGACGTAAGTAACATCATTATTAGCCAACTGCGCTAGAAGGTGGCTAAAATTTTTTCGAATCGGTTTTCTATTTTTCAACCGACGAAAAATCGGAGGAGGTTCTCAATTCGACGCGTATATTTTTTAAGATTACAGCACGCATAATTTTTTACAGAGTAGTTTAATTTTGACAATACTTTTTTATTGGAATGGGTGTACCTTAAGAATGATCCCATTTTTTGAACTTCCCGCTACGTATGTAGTATAAGGAAGTTACTGATTTTGCCTCGATTTTCGAAAATCGGGTTTTCACCGGATCCCACGTTTCAAAGTCCTAGGAACCTTTTCTGAATATTTTCACGATGACGTCAAAATGTCTTTATGTATGTGTTCATGTGTGTGTGTATGTATGTATGTAAACATCTCATAACTTTTGAACGGCGGAACGGAGATTTTGAGAAATTTTGAAAAAACCCAAAAAAAGTTTTGGCCAAAAATTTTTTTTACTTATATATATATATAACTTCCAGATTAGTGTACCGATTGAGTACAAAAACTAATCAGCTCCTTTCCACAAAATACTACGTCTAATGCATAAATTTCATCAAAATCGGTTTATGCGTTTGGGAGTAATCGTTGACGAAAAATTTTGAAAACAGTGTTTTTTCCCTTTCTAATCATTTGCGGATTTAATAAGGAGCTCAATAATACATAACAAGATCAATTGTTGTTTATCTATACAAATAAATAAAATTGAAGTGTCTGTTGGTTATATTAAAATAACCGCTTTTTACTAAATGCACATGGAATACGCATGTATAATACATATACCAAAATAACATTTTTTTAAATAAATATGGACAAAGCCAGTAATATCGTTCAAAGAAATAAAGTTTTTTTTTTTATATTATAAGATAGCAAACAAGCAGATTGGTCTCCTGATGGAAAGAGTCAAACATCGCCTATAGACAACAAAGGTGTTAACGGTGCGTAGCTATCTTGTGGCGAGGTCTTATGCCACATGCATAAATTTACCGGCTACCTCACCTTCTAAAACGGAACACGACAGTGGCAAGCACTGACGTTATTGCGGCAGGAATAGGTAAGGCAATGGTACCAGACCCGGGCGAGACAATGCAGAACTCTACCACCACGATGGTAGTGACTCGCGTAGTCAATCGGTCGCCTTTTACGACCTGCCTGGCAGAACGGCAGTTAGTTTATTCTTCAAAGGAGCCCGGATCCAACACGGGGAAAATAGTAGTGAAGTTAAGTCAATACTTTACCCTCCCAGAATTTATGTTAAGATCTGCATACTTAAAAATGCGTTCTTTTTCAACATGTAGTAGCTAGAGTCATCTGATGGTTTGTAATCCAATTAAATAAAAAGTGTGATATTTTTAGTAGCCAACGGGCACTATTATATATACCACTGCGGTCCATTGATCAGTTATAAATAAATAAATATCAAGTCGCCTGTTCCTTTATCAGTTAAGCAGAGTTAAATGAAATGTCAATAGAGTAGTTTGCCACTTGGCTAGGAATTGGAATCGCAAGCTCCACGTACTTACGGGAGAAGCGGGGGTGTTATAATTCCACCACCAGACTCTGAGTTTTGTAAAAATCTCAATTTTTTCTGTCCGACCCGTTGATTAAACCTGGGAATTTACAATATGACCTGAATTGATGAGTTCTGCATTGTCTCGCCCTGGTCTGGTACCACCTAGTCTGGTTTCTGTCACAATAGTGTCAGCCAGTACTCGTTGCTGTCGTGTTTTGTTCTGGTTTAGAGGATAAGGTAGCCGGTAAACTTATGCATTAGTATCTTGCCACGTGGATAGCAACGTACCATTAACGTCATTGGTGTTTATAGGCGATGGTTGTCTCTTGCCATCTGCTTGATTGCTATCTTATGATATAATACTAAATAGACTAACCACTTGACTACGAGGTTGTTTATTTATTAACCGTTTTAATAAAACTCCCGTCCCGGGCTCGTTTGGAGAATAGACCAACTGGCGTTCTGCCAGGCAGGTCGTAAAAGGCGACCGATTGGCTATATGAGTCACTACCATCGTGGCTACTAGGTGGTAGAGTTCTGCATAGTCTCGCCCGGGTTTGATACCACCGCCTAATCTATTCTTGCCGCAATAGCGCCAGTTCTTGTCACCCTCGTGTTCTGGTTTGGAGGGTAAGGTAGCCGGTAAACTTATGCATGTGGCATTAGACCTAGCCACAAGATAGCAACGCACCATTAACATCTTTGGTGTCTATAGGCGATGGTTGACTCTTACCATCAGGAGAACCATCTGTTTGTTTGCTATCTTATGATATACAAGAAAAAAGTATTGTATTTCGACTGCATTTTTTATATTTGTTACCACAAATTTTTTTTGTCATTAGTGAATTAATTTTGAAAATTTTCTCTTTATTTTGGAGGGCTAATTTTCCGCGCAACCTCAAGTCTCTCAGATTACCAGAAATATAGGAAACTTTTTACTTACTCACAAAATAGGTACTTACTACGATTTAGTTGCATTACGCATATTACGCTAGATAAAAAGAATGCCAACTACAATTACGTAACAACTTTGACTAAAACCGAAACACAAACAAATAAAGGTTCGGCCAAAAAGTCGGATATAAACAAAGCATTGTACAATTTTTTCTTTTGTCGCTAGAATATAAATAAAGTTACTGCGAAAAAGTTGTGAAGGGACAGAAAACTTTATTAGGGCACATTTTTTGCACCGCGCCCAATCACCATGTTTATATTTTATGATCGTTTGTTTATTTTTTTAAACGAAAGCGACAGTAAACCTTTTTGAATGCAAATACCAGCTTACAGGGTCGAATTCCTTAAAAATCTTTGATGATATTATTATTTTAATTATATTTCTGCAATGTTTAATCTTAATTTTGTAACAACTAATAGTATATTTGTCAAGTCTATAGTTGCTGTAATGCAATTCTTTCCATTGTAATAAAAAAAGTGCTTCTAGAGATCAATATATTGAATCTAAAAAGATAATAAGTATATCACGTATATAATTATACATACCCCGTGTTGTACCAGACCCCTTTGAAGAATAGATCGTCCGCCATTTTGCCAAGCAGATTGTAAGAGGCAAACAATTGGATATACATGTCATTACCATCGTGATTACTTGCTATTGCTAAATATGTTACACAGTTTTACGTCATTTACGAAAGTCTGCGTACAAGAAAAAACTTGTATTTGGGTATATACCAAGTACCACATGATCTCACTGAGAGAAACCTAATGCAACGTGTTTCCATTTGCGATTCTTTGTTGATACGTTACAATTCCGAACCATTTCTTAAACAGTTGATTACGGGTGATGAAAAATGGGTGACGTACGATAAGAATGTGTGAAAAAGATCATGGTCGATGCATGTACAAGCCCCACAGACCGTGGCAAAGCCCGGTCTGACTCGGAACAAAGTGGTACTATGTATATGGTGGGATTGGAAATATAAGCTTTTGCCACCGGGTAAAACTATCGATTCTGACCTCTACTGTCAGCAACTAATGAGGTAAAAAAAAATATTAAGAAAAACCGGCTGGAGCTGGTGAATAAGAAGGGCGTGGTGTTCCATCATGACAATGCCAGATCGCACTCATCTATAGCCATGCAGCAAAAATTGAGATATATAGCCAAGTATAGCCCTGACCTTTCTCCATCAGATTTCCACCTGTTTCGGTCATTACAGAGCTCTTTAGGAAGTATAAAACTAACCTCAAAAGAACACTGTGAATACTACCTGTCAGTTATTTTAATCAAAATTCTCAAAATTTCTACAGGAATGGGATCATGGCACTACCCACAAGATGTCATATTAAAACGACACATACACATTACAAATAAATAAAAAATTTCACCTAAAAATATTTTCCTAGAAAGTATTTTTTAGGTGAATTTCCTAGAAAAATTTCCTAGAAAGTATATTGTTCATTTCTATGAAAATACTTTTGCCCCGACCGATTAATACATTTTTTAAGACAATAGCGCGAGCGGTGGAATGCAAAATTTGGAGCAGTTAAATATATTATGGAGGAATGCAGAAATCTAATAGTTTTAAATATAATATAATGCAATAGAAATACATTAAATTACTAAAAATAAACATTACTTACACTAAATTCATATGATATATATGTGATATTATACACAGTAAAGTTCGCGGAAAATTGCAAAATAACTAGTTTTTTTCTTTTTCTTCGACTGAATTTACAGTTGTCAAACTTCAAAGAGATTTTATTGTTAAGTCTATGGTCCAATTTAGTATGTATAAAACAATATATTCTTTTATAGGGGTTGAATCCGACCCTGTTGGTAATAGATAATGAAGCTCATAAAGCATATGTTTTATGTAACAATATCCGCTTATATATTATGTAACACGTTTTTCTATGCTTGGTCATCAAATATATGGATCAGATCGTTATTTTAACACCAAACAAGAGACATTGTTCCCTGCTCTTTCCTGGGATTTTACAAGGACATTTTAGGGTTATAAAACAAACCTTATGCTGTTTTGCTCGAGTTCAAATTTTATGGTTTTACTTTTTAAAATTGTGATTTATTTTGCGACATTTTTGCTATCGAAATTCGACGAAATTATGCCTGAATCATTGAAAGTGTTTTTTTTCTCCATTGTATTTTTTGTCTGTACGAACAATAACGCGTAGGCTGGTCCTTTCCTAAATGGGACAACAGAACAAACAACGTTTAATTAGCTCTTTTGTTTTAAGATTTGAGATCGACTTAAACAACAGCAATATTAGTACAAAAACAGTTTTTCTGTCATCGACCCATCGCGCCATGTCTACCTTTTAGAAAGAAATCTTTAAAAAGTAATTTAGTGCGAATGCTGTCCACCTAAACGGCTTGACTTGGATTATTCTTTTAATATTTGGCTAATGAGCCTGTTGTCAAAATTTAGAAACTGACAGGAAGAACTTATGCATGTGGCATAAATATTCTACCACACACAGAGAACCGTACCATTAACTTCTTTGGTTTCAATACGCGATGGTTGTCTCTTTCCATCAAGATAGCCTTTTGCTTGTTTGCAATTTTATGAAATAAGAAAATAACCCGGTATTTTTTTATATCTATATTAGCATTTAAATGCGATTATTATACATCGATTTTAACTAGATTGTCGATTTTGTGACACTTATAAATTAGGCTTTTTAAACAAGAAGTAAAGTATATTTAGGTTTGAAAAGAAAAATAAACAGTATTTTAAAAGAAATAACAGTATTTTTAAAGAAATAATAGTAAGTATTTTATTTTTTAATGTTTGCCTGACCTAACCTAACACGTAATGTTGAATATTTTTAACCGCAGCCACACACAACATTCAATTTTGCTTTCGAGACAGCAAAAGACACGTATTAGTGTTGCTGAAAACAATATTTTGTATTTTTCATTTTTGTTTTATAGTACAAAGTGTAATGTGATGAAAACAGTATATTACTGTTTTTAACAGTATAGTTGAGAACCTTAAAGCATGAAACTTATCATCGTGTTACATATTTAAAAAACTAAGTCTTATTTCGTGCTAAGGCCTTTTAAAGTTTTAGGAATAAGATTTAATGTAGTGGAGCCATTAATAAAGCACAACTAATTTATATATTTGATTTTTTAATGTTGTGTAAAGAATAGACAATCTGACGTTTTGCTACTGGTTTTAACAGGTACTCTGTAGGAGGTGACTGAAGTCATTTGTTCATACCACAGACAACATGAAATACTCCGTGATCATTACCGTCAAACAGTCCTAAGCAACGCTGTTGGAGTCAGAAAATAGTAAGTTTAAAATAAAATAAATTAATTGGTCTTATCTTGTCCGGCTATTTGAGAGAGACGTTTGAAAATATCGTGCCATCAAGACTCCTAAAGGATGATATCTATTATCAGCAGTAAAGAGATAATGAGCACCAAATTTTTTTAACCTCCCACTACGTATGTGGATAAGGAAGTTACTGATTTTACCCCGATTTTCGAAAATCGAGTTTTCACCAGATGTCCACGTTTTGAGGTCCTAGGAATCTTTTCCGACTATTTTCACGATGACGTCAGTATGTCTGTATGTATGTTTGTATGTGTGTATGTAAACATCTCATAACTTTTGAACGGTTGGACCGATCGGAACGCGGTTGATAGCATTCGATTGGATTCCGCTCAACTTAGATTTCCTGAAAATTTTAACCGATTCGGTCCAGGAGGTTTTGAGAAATTTTGAAAAAACACCAAAAAAAATTTGACGAAACAGTACTTTTTTAATACAACTTCCAGATTTATGTACCGATTGAGTACAAAAACTAATCAGCTCTTTTCCTCAAAAAACTACGTCTAATACATAAATTGCATCAAAATCGGTTTATCCGTTTGGGAGTAATCGTTGACGAAAAATTTAGAAAAAGGGGTTTTTCAACATAGTTTCGAAATTTTTCAACCAATCATTTTCTGATGTTCTATGATATTTTAGTACTAAAAAAACTCCGTCAAATGCCGTTTCAAAAATCAAAATCGAATCTAATTCTCAAAACTAGTAGCTTTCCAAATACCTATTAAAATTACGTTGTTTTTAGCAAACTTATTTAAAAAAGTATCTTCACGCCCGTATTCCCGAAGGGGAAGGGGTAGGTAGGGGTAGGTGGTACAATAAGTGCACCCACGATTAGCCGAAGATACTTAGTCCCACAAATGTGATAGGTGGCAAGCCTATCGCCAATCGGGCACTTACTCGGGCTCACTCGGGACTTTCTCAATCGGGCAAACTTATTTTTTTTAAATAACTTTCAAGTTAATTCACCGATTGACTTAAAAATCTTATCAGCTTTTCTCTTTTAGAAATTGCGTCAAATATCGTTAATTTAATCAAAATCGGTCAATTTTTTGGGATTTATCAATGAAGAAAATTAAAAATAATATATACAGCTTTTCAAAAATTAATACACTTACTGCAATTTTTAACAAAATAGATGTTTGAACTGAAATATCTATGCTTATATTTTTACTGTTTTGAGCTTAAAATACCTTAATTTAGTGGGAAGTTTCAGGGATGGCCCGTAGGGTCAACCGTTTACACATTTTTAAATCTGATTTCCTTTTGAAGAATTAATAACCCTTCGCCTTTTTGACAGGAGGTTCATAGAAGGTGAAAATTCGGCCAAATGCTTCATTACCATCGCGATATTAGATGCTAGCATCTTCACAGTTTATGATGGTCTGAAAATTAGCATAGTAAACTAATCTGTAACTAAAATATAATTTCCACGTACAAAAATAAAGAATTTAATTTTCTAACTCGTTCTATAATGATCCATTTTATTGTGTTATACAGAGCTTCGATTAGGAAGGTAAGTACTTGATGTTACTAGTTCGAAGTCAATATTATTAAGTTTTTTTTTTGGTCTCTTTAAATAATATTTTATTTATATAGGAAAAGAGAACCAACAATTGTATGTTATCATACAATCAGACGGTTCTTTTATTCTACAGCCACCATAGAAATGTTAATGGTACATTTTCATTCTTATGACGGGGTTGAGAGCCACATACATAAGTTAAACGGCTACATTACCCTCTAAACAGAAACACAACAGTTCAAAGACACGACCAAAAAATCATTAAATCTACTGCGACAGGAATGGGTAAGGGAGTACCAAGCTCTACGTGAGACATTGCAGAACTCTACCACCAATTAGTCACGATGGTAGTGACTCTCTCTACTCCAGGCAGATAGGCAGGTGATCTATTCTTTTAAGAGAGCCCGGAACAATACGGGGTAAATAATGTCTATAGGCCGCCGTGTTGGTCCCGGCCTCCTTTGTAGAATAGGCCAACTGCCGTTCTGCCAGGCAGGTCGTAAAAGGCGACCGAATGGCTATCGAGTCACTACCATCGTGACTACTAGGTGGTAGAGTTCTGCATTGTCTCGCCCGGGTCAGGTACCACCGCCTTGCCTATTCCTGCCGCAATAGCGTCAGTACTTGTCGCTGTCGTGTTCCGGTTTGGAGGGTAAGGTAGCCGGTAAACTTATGCATGTGGCATTAGACCTCGCCACAAGATAGCAACGTACCATTAACATCTTTGGTGTCTATAGGCGATGGTTGACTCTTTCCATCAGGAGACTCATCTGCTTGTTTGCTATCTTATGATATAAAAAAAAAAAGGCAACAGGCACCGATGACAGCAAACATAGATAATGTCGTGTTGTATCACCTGGTGGAAACCATTGAGGATAGCGAATTGGTAACATTTTCTATCCAAGCTTATATAACAAATGCGATAGTGTGTCTTTCTGTTAGACTTTCACGGCCAACCGCTGGATCGAGTTCAATTGGCAAGGAGATGGGTAAAGATTCGAGATCTTTTTTTTTATCAGAAGATAGCAAACAAGCAGATGGGTTACCTGATGGAAAGAGTCAACCATCGCCTATAGACACCAAAGATGTTAATGGTGCGTTGCTATCTTGTGGCGAGGTCTAATGCCACATGCACAAGTTTACCGGCTACCTTACCCTCCAAACCGGAACACGACAGCGACAAGCACTGACGCTATTGCGGCAGGAATAGGTAAGGCGGTGGTACCAGACCCGAGCGAGAGAATGCAGAACTCTACCACCTAGTAGCCACGATGGTAGTGACTCGATAGTCAATCGGTCGCCTTTTACGACCTGCCTGGCAGAACGGCAGTTGGCCTATTCTTCAAAAGAGGCCGAGACCGACACAGCGAAGGATCAACCGGGAACCGGGATTAAATAAACCCCAAAGGAGTTAAAATAAGGGATTAAAAGATTATATGTATCTTTTCCCCGTGTTGAACCCCCTTTGAAGAATATATCACTTGCCATTCTGCAAGGCAGTTCGTAAAAAAGCGAACAAGAGGCTGTACGTGTCACTATCATCGTGACTTGTAGGTGGTAGAGTTCTGAAGCGTCTCGCCCAAGTTTTCGTGCCACCACCTTTCCTATTCCTATCGCAAGAGTGTCAATGCTTGTCATTGCCGTGTTTCAGTTTGGAAGGTAAGATAGCCGGTAGACTTATGCATATGGCATTGCCACCCTGCCACACTAATAGCAACACACCATTAACATCTTTGGTGTCTATAGGCGATGGTTCATTTTTCCATCAGAAGAGCCATCTGCTTGTTTGCTATCTAATTGTATAAACAAAGCTTATCTAATACTATTTATATAACAAAAACAAGTCATCAGTAAGTTAGTACCGCATATAAGTTATAAGGAACGTTTTTTGGAAAGGTGTAAAACACGTGTTTAGTTAAGTTTCAAAAAGTATTAATACTAATATTTCTCATACTATTTTGATCGTAAATTGTTGTAAATATTTCAATGTTCATACACAATTACTCCTTTTTTTACCGTATTAAGGGTTGAATTTCTAACAACTTCCTTCTTTGTGCACACTTTCAGTTACTGTAAATAAATATTCATAAATAAATATTCACGGGACAAATTACACTTACTGATCTAACCCCAAAGTAAGCAAATTATTTGCTTGAGTTATGGGTGTTAGTCAACGATACTAATACATAGAAATACATATATAAATACAAGAATATATTTAATAAACACCCAAACCCGGAAATACATTTATGTTCATCACACAAATGCTTGTCCCCGTCGGGGATCGAACCCGAGCCCCGTCATTCGCGTAGTCAGGGTCGCTAACCACTCGACCAACAAGGCGGTATGTATGTTGTTGGTGTGTAAATAGGTTTATATATTTCATAAATGGACATTATCATTTTTACCAATATAAACTTAACCTCCTCTTTTATCCTTTGGGGGATCGTATTTGGAAAATTGCACGACACATGCTTACTTGTTGATGTTTTAAAGAATATTAATAACTAGTTTCATACTAAAGTATCTTCACGCCTATATCCCGAAGAGGTAGGCAAAGGTACAACCTGTGCACCCACGATTAGCCAAAGATAGTAACATAATGTAATACGTGCCAAGCCTATCGCCAACCGAGCACTTTTCCAATTCTAGACAACGTTGTTTTTATCAGAAAACTAAAAAAAACACATGTTGGACTGCCCGACCCGGGAATCCAACCCGGGACATCATATGGTCAATACCGACACCGAATTGCTTAACGACAGAGGCAATCAAATCAAGTTTCATATTATTCTGACCATAAATTTTACACCCCGTTTTTACCCTCTTAAGAGTTAAATTTCCAACAATCCCTTCTTGTGTATACTTGCAGTTACTGCATATGGGTTTCATATATACGTAAATAAATGTGCACTTACTTTTTTGTATACAAATTTAACATCCCTTTTTATCCCTTGTAAAGATGTTTTTAGAAAATTGAAAAACACATATTTATTAAATGTTTTGAAGAGTATTAATTGATTATAAACATATTAATTTTCTTATAAATTTTAACCCCATCTTTACTCCCTTAGGGGTTGAATTGTCAAAAATATCTTCTTAGTGCATACTTTAGTTTGTAAGGAACTTCTGTGTAAAATTTCACGTTCAGACGCAGCGGTTTCAGCTATGCGTTGATCGATCAGACAGTCAGTTAGCCAGTTTTTTTTATAGATATAGGTACTTTAATTATAAATAAATTTAAAAACTTTGGTAATAACGTGAAATAATATAAAAAGGGTTTTTTTTTATTTTTTTTATTTTTGGTTTATAGCACTCAGCCCATGCTTGGGTAACTGGAAAAACCTTAAAAACAACAAAGAAAAATATCGACACGCGGGATTTGACCTGCGACCATTTCATATACCATATAGCAAAGAAGAATTTCGCCGCCTCGAGCCTGTCGACGCTAGCTCAGTGGAAGAGCGTCCCGGCTTTAGGGAAATGGTCGCAGGTTCAAATCCCGCGTGACGATATTTTTCTTTGTTGTTTAAAAGGGATTTTATTAAAAAATATTATATTATAAAATCATGAAGGAAGTAACAAACTGAATATGTAACGTGTAATTAAACCGAAATTAACAAAAACTAGATTAAAACCAAAAGATTTGAATAACTTTATTTTGGAGGTATAAGAATAAAAGAAATACTCAAGATAAGAATTTAAACAACTGGCATTGAGTCGATTTAAGTAGGTAAGTGAATAAATTCACACATGTACTTACGTCTTTAGTTTTAGAAGAGGATGTAGGTACGCATCAAATTTTTATACTCGTCATAAGATAGCAAACAAGGACATGGTTCTCCTGATGGAAATTAATAACCGTTACCTATAGACACCAAAATCACCAAGAGTCCCGGACTAACGCGAAACAACTCTTTCATACACGTTCACAACTCTATTCATACAAATGCTTATTTCGAAAACTTGATACACGGAAAATTCCACTTTAAAGCTTGATTCTGTGTGTTGAAACATGTCTTTAAATTTGTTAAGTTTAAATTAATTAGATGTATTTATTAGGTATGCATATGTTGACTTATATAATATGTTCCCGCATACTCTCAAAGAAATTATGAGATAAGCCAAAATAATCAGCGTAAATTTCATTATCTTCGTCATCTAGAAAAAAAAATCGTGAACATCACATACGAACATTTTACTTATAACAATAATATCATCAAAGTAAATCGACAGTTGTAATGGAAATAAAAAATGACGTCGCAGTGAGCTGCGTGGTTGGTCGCTAAAGACCTGACGTCGCGTCGATGAGTTCGTATCGGTGATTTAGAAAGGCATATTTATAAAAATATTTAATCATCCACTAAGCATCCATAAGCATTAAGCATCCACTTACCAGAGTCGCTCGCAATGCCTAAGAAAACAATAGACTGGATAAAATTCTAAGAAGAAATAGAGGCAAATACTCCAAATTATCCCGCCAGCTCAGCCGAAAAAATAAAGAGACTGGTCGAGAGCCTAAATAAAAACATCAAAGAAGCCATGGACAAAATACACTAACTCTTCTTGCCTTTTTCCGTCTCTACCCAACTTCCTTTAAGACGAGAGGAAAATGGCGGCTATCGGTGAACGTCACGAAAACCCAAGCATTCTTGCTAAAGCGGCTGAAGACCAGCGGGTCTAGACAAGTGGCGTAAACGCTAGGAGAATAAAAAGATAAATGTATAAAATTTGAAATTTCATCCTCACCATCTCAATGTCTGGAAATCCACAACTGTGAGTTTCTCTCGGCACTTTTTGCCTCGCACTACTTTATTGTGGAACCAATTACCGGCAGGGGTGTTTCCGAACGGGTACGACTTGGGGCCTTCCAGAAAAGAGCTTACTCATTCTTAAAAGGCCGGCAACGCAACTGCAAGACTTCTGGTATTGTGGATGTCCATGGGCGGCGGTGATCACTTACCATCAGGTGCACCTCCTGCTCGTTTGCCCCCTCTTCTATAAAAATAAAATATATAAATAAAGTATGTACTTGACGTTAGAGTTCGATTATGCTTATGTCAAATCCATACATTTATCTTTCTATTCTCCTAGCGTTTATGCCACTTTCTAGACCCGCAGAAATGCTCTCACCCCACTAAAACTCCAAGGACAGAACATTACATAGTCAAAATCCGTAAAGTAACTCGGGGTAAACATAGACAATACGCTCACCATGAGAGGCCACGTCAAGACAGTGGCGAATCAAGCTCAAGTGGTACTGACTGTACTCTGACCGCTATTGAACTTCTGGCTCCCACTAAAAACGAAACTGGGACTCTACAAAACATACGTACGACAAGGCTCATCTACGCAGCAGCTGCGTGATACCAATTCACTTAATGACTAAAATGAAGTAATAAGTCGCGACCTAAAAATGGAGAGCCTAGATGATTTTATTAAGAAACTTGCTACAAATATGTTCAGTAGAGCCGACTTCTCTTCCCTCCCCGAAATTCAGGATATTGCACTATGCTAAACTTCCTGCTTCTTATTGCTTCTCCCCCCCCCCCCCCCCCTCCTCCTCTATCAAAGTCGCCACTGGGGTCGCGGGTCGCCTCGTCAGTCTTCCCCATGGGTTTAACCTGGCGGGGTTATCGCCTCTGGTGGGGTGAAGAAACTGAGGGGGTGTTGGGTGAGGGGATATACCAACTATTTTCAATAACTGTAATCAAATATCCTTATCTTTCACATTCCACAACCTCAGGAAATGTTTTTCAACCTTCCTAATCCAATAATCTAGCCCTTTTGAGGGCTAGCGAATGATAACTTTTGAATTGACCAGGGGGCCAAAAGCCCCGAAATCAATTCCCCGCTCCTCTGCTAGGGGCGCGAGATGTCCTCACGTCGCACAACGCGTAAAGGTTTAACGAGATAAAAATAAAAAGCGAGGCTATACATTGCATTCCATTGAGGTCCAAACATAATGTAACCATGAAGTATATACGCTGGGTCCACGACTGTTGCGATCATCTGTTGCCGACTTTTTGCTAACATTAGAACTGAAGGTTGTCTGAGCTTAAGTATATTTCCAATTTCGCAAGAATATAAAACGACAAACATTAAGACAATTTAAATTACACTAATGAGTATGGAGGCGGATGTTGTCGAGGACGTTCTCTAACCAAAAAACGATGCAAAAGTGAACGGAGTCAAATTAAACGAACGCGAAGTCCATTGTTCAATTATCTATGTTCCATACGTTGAAAGGTCGCAGATTATGTGATGAGATCTTCATAGTATTTCTTTAATGATAGTTTCGAATGAACAGTTTTAATGATAACTTCCTTGGTTTTAAGGCTTCGAGGTTAACTGTGTTACTACTGGTTACAAAAAAGTGGATCGTGTGTTATTTTAGGGTTCGTATAATATATTTATAAATCCACTATCTATGTGATATAGAATAACACAATCTTCACGACTATATCATTAGGAAACAATTGGAGAGCCATCGCTTTGTGATGGAAAGAAACAACCATCGCCTGGCCTACCAAAGATGTTATTGGTAAAGTGCTATCTGTGTGGCGAGATGGTTATGATACATGCATAAGTTTGCCGGCTACCTTAATCTCTAAACAGAGACACGATAATGAAAAGCATTGACGCCATTGCGCCACAAAAAGGTAAAGTAGTGGTCTGAATATCTAGACGAGATTTTACGGAACTCTACCACCTAGTAGTCACGATGGAAGCGACATGTATACGTATAGCCAGTCGTTTACTTTTGCCAACTGCCTGGCAGAATGGCATATGATCTATTCCTTAGAGGGGCCCCCGGATTTTATTTTTCTTTATAGAATATTTGACAAACAGGTAAGAGGCTCAATTAAAGTAAGTGATCAGTGTCGCCTAGGAACACCTGTAATACCAGGGGTCTTGCAGGTGAGATGTCGGTCTTATTTTTTTAAGTAGTGCGGAATTTCAATTATCTATGTTCAATACGTTGGAGGGTTGGTGGATTTCGTGATCGTTATTTCTATAATTAAAACTATCACTAAAATCATTATATATTTTATTTCTTTAATATATATATTTCTTTAAAATAATATAAGTAGTAGAATTTTATCTATTTTTTTTATTAACAATTCTAAAAAAAATTAGAATTCATAATTTTATTAATCATTATAATATTAATTCTTCAAAATCAATTCCAAAAAGCTGTTCCTAAGAACATTTAAAAACATGATGATTAAAACTAGTGATCAGTAGAATCCAAAGACAAAGAATCACAAGGCAAAGGAGAATACCGCCACATTGTAAAGCTGGAAAATCCCTGAATGTCCTCCAGATAAGACGACCACTGGTTTAGTTTCAGCCGTGTCAAAGTTATTCTGTATTTATTTAAATCATAAGATAGTAAACAAGCAGATGGCTATATATAGAAAGAGAAAACTATCGCCTATCGATAACAAAAATGTTAATGGTGCGTTACTATCCTTGTGGCGGGGTCTTAATATCTCACGCATAAGTATACCGGCTGCTTTACCCTGCAAACCGGAACACGACAGTGACAAGCAATGACGCTATTGCGGCATAAATAGGTAAGGCGACCGTACCAGACCCGGGCGAGACTATGCAGAACTCTACCATCTAGTAGTCACGTTGTTAGTAACTCTCTTAAGAACCGCCTGGTAAAACATAGATGGTATATTCTTCAGAAGGAGCCTGGACCAACACGGGGAAGTATTTAAAAAGGTTTTTAAGTTTTTCCTAGCAGGGGATCAAAGGTAAAGGGGATCAAGTTTTGTACGGGACAATATCTATACGTAGTACGGGACAATATATATATATATATATATATATATATATATATATATATATATATATATATATATATATATATATATATATATATATATATATATATATATATATATATATATATATTCGCCACATTGAACTATTGTCAATACACAAATAGTGTCAATAGACGTAGCTCAGTTGGAAGAGCGTAGCCTGATCTCAAGGCAAGATGGTTGCTGATTCACCCAGTCGTGTTAAATTTTTTCTTTATTAAAAACTTTTCTAACTAGTATTCCCCAACCTAAGACCTAAGAATACCGTAGTAGGGTTGGTACTGTAACGTGAATCATCTTACAATTTGTAAATCAGTAGATATTTTTAAATCACCATTCACACTGTTTATATAACATGCTTTGATCCAGTAGTCCTCGTAAGAGGAGACTAAACATAATCTTTCGTTTAAAATTAAACATTAAGTTAATATAATACAGTTCAATTTCTATTAGCATTTGTTACGATAAAAGTTCACGAGTAGGAATAATCACTAATACGTGATATTATTGTGGACACGTACCGATGCGTAATACTTTACTATTATCTCGACTTCTTTGTGTATAATTCAAATGTAAATAATAAAAAAGAAATGTTATTTTCATTACATTATAGATTTGTAAACAAATATTTTTCCGTATTGATTCGGGCCTCTTTTTAAAGAATAAATCAACTATCTTGCCAGGCATTTCGTAAAAGACAAGGCGAGTCGCACTAACATCGTGACTGGTAGAATTTTGCAGCGTCTCAACTAGGTTTAGTATCACCATCAACGCATCTATTCCTGCCGAAACAATGTCAATGTTTATCACTGTCGTGTTCCAGCTTAAGCATTAGTAAGGTAGCCATTAAACTAATGCATGTGTAATTACCATCTCGCTATTAGGCATAGCATATTTCAAAAGTACTGTGTGAAATTTCATATGAAATGCATTTTTGTAGATCGTATTTGCTACCTCTCTCCATTCGGTCTGTGAAATTTCCCATTAAATGAAATCATCGAATTCATATAAGAGCTGCAGTAGCTATAATTCTTACTTAAAAAAAAGTATCTACTGTAAGGGGTAAGTATCTAAGTAAGGGGGGCAGAGGTACAACAAGTGCACCCACGATTTAAAGGAATGTGATAGGTGGTAAACCTATTGACAACCGGGCACTTTCCAATGCCCGGTATTAGCATCTGTATACACGAGGAGGTAGGCAAAGGTTCAACCAATGCACCCAAGATTAGCTGAATATACTTAGTCTCATAATATGATAGGTTGCATGCCTATTGCCAACCGGAAACATATCCAATCCCAGGCAACGTGGTTTTTATCGGAAAATTGAAAAAATATATTTTTTGGATTGCCCAACCAAGGAATCGAACCTGGGACCTCATGTGGTCAACACCGACACCGGACCACTCGGACCACTAGACCACAGAAGCGATAAATGTTTGAATTACTTATTTGTACTTGTACTTCAAACGAAATAATTCATACTTCATTTTTAATAGCTTACGGTCATTTGATGTTCGGGGAATTTTATGACTGAAAACTATTGCGAGTGAAATTTCACTTGTGAAATTATTGTGATGTTTTTCATTTCATTAAATAAAATGAATTAAAAGTAACAAAAATTTTCATACCAGCTCGCTATATGGACAGCAACGTATCGGTAACATCTTTAGAGTCCATTGGCGATGGTTATCTCTTTCCATCAGGAAAGCCATCTCCTTGGTTGCTATCCTATGTTTTAAAAATAAAAAATGTGTCTACAAAGTTTAAGTCAAATAAATATGTTTTATTCAAATAAAATTTTACAAGCACTTTTAGTGGCGGAAGAAACTCAGTGGGCTTATCTTTTACATTTACACTTTTTTAAATATATGTTTGATGTATAATATTAATAATATTACAATAATCATATCATATTACATGATATAAATTTTATTAAAATGAAGTCGGTATTACTAGCCTGGCCATGAAGGACCTAAAATATTTTGCATCTTTATTTTTATGTAAACTAAACCCGCCAAGAATTTTTCACATGCCTAGTCGTTGCTATTGAGCTGTGAATCTATGAAATCATAGTTCATTTTGACAGGTCTAAGTCGGTACTAAAGACTATTTAATGTCGATGTATTGCAGGACCTTGAGTGAAGTGGGAAACTATATTACCACATAGGAACTAACAAAACAGAAGGTGCACGGTGGCGTAATGTTTGCAGTCTTGTTTCTAACTGTAGCCAAGCACAAAAGAGGCTTATTGGTATCTATATATTAATACATGAAGTGTAAACTTTGTACCTCTTTTTACGACGATTATGCAAACAGAGTATAATGAAAATTAGCACAGTTAATGTTTACATGGTGAAAAAATGTAGAAATCTAATATTTTATATAAAATGCATTAAAAACAAATTATCTCTGTGGTCTAGTGGTCCGGTGTCGGTGTTGACCACATGAGATCCCGGTTTCGATTTCCAGGTCGAGCTATTCAAAAAGTTTCTTTTCAGTTTTCTGACAAAAACAACATCGCCCAGGATTGAATAAGTGCCCGGTTGGCGATAAGCTTACCACCTTTGACATTGTGAGACTTACGGCCGGTTTCCGAATTTTAACAAGCAATTAAATCTGTGTTTACCGTAATTTTTACAAGCAAATGACCTGCTAAACACAGATTAATTGCTTGTTAAAAATAATTTGCGTTTCAGAAACCGGCCGTAAGTATCTTCGGCTAGTCGTGGACGCACTGCTTGCACATCTGCCAACTCCTCGGGGATCCCGGTGTGAATATACTTAGAAACACAATTAAAAAAAAAATAAACACTACTATTCATTTGACATACATCATAATAGGTACACATGTACATATATAAATACATATACATATAAATGCACACAAGTATAATGTTTTTTTAGAAGAGATTTGATTGTTAATTTTATGGTCAAACAATATAAAATACAATTATGATCGAATTTTAATCAGAGGTCGATTGCTACTTGAAATTAAATACCAAAAACTGAAGTTTCGGTTGTTTCTGAGAATAGAATAGAATGGTATTTCGACGCCCGTCAGTTCTATAGGAAATGGGTGGCGCGGTATGTTCTGAAACCGCTGGGAAACGTGTTAATTTTCGAATAAATAAATATAGGAATTCAGCTGAAAACCAAAATTTAGTACATTCTTTTTTGTATTTAAAACTAAATATCACCATATAAAAATCACGTGGAAGATTAGAAATATTATTACAAATTATTTGTTTAAGAGATTTTTTAGCCTGTTTTCAGAATTTTATATGATCTAGTAAAGTATATTCTATCGTGTAATGAGATAGCACATTCCTTACATAGTATCTTCAGGTACATCGTGTAATTTTTATAAAATTGTTATTTACAATCAATACAAAAAAACGTGATTTAGCAAACCAGTTTTTTCCCGTTTGTCTCGATGCCTCGCCTTTAAGTAACACAGTATTGCTTAAATTAAACGTACAGCAATTTTTTGAACTGGGGTTAAAGACATTATTTTTTGCACAACATTAAAACAACGCGGGATATTTTATGTTTAGAAATATTTATTACAGGTTAAGTGAAATATAACGTTATTGTTACCGAAATTATAATTGGTTAAAAAAATCGTTTAATATTATTGCTTGAAAAATATATTTTTTTATTGTCAAATAATTAAAATAAGTTCAATAAGCGGGACGAATGTACTATAATAATTATTATTTATAAAATTTATGTGTATATGTGTAGGGTTAAATCAATTCCTATCCAATAAATCGCCCCTTTGGTCCAGTGGTTAGAGCGACCCTGACTATGCAATCGAAACATTTGTGTGATAAGACAAAAATGTTTGTATTTCCGGGTTTGAGTGTTTATTATGTATGTAAAAGTATATATGTAGGTATTTTTACGTATTAGAATCGTTAACTAACACGCATAACACTAGTAATAAAATAATAATTTGCATAATTTGGGGTTAACACAATATTTACTTGCATACTTTTAATCAGTAAGTGTAACTCGTCCCGTGAATTGAATTTATTTAAAATTATTTATATTAAAAAAATCATTTAATTTGTCTAGTGATACTTATTTTAATTATTTATTTACTACTGACTAATTCTATAAGAAATTTCTCAATCGTTTGTTGCATGAAAAGGAAAAGCAGGCACGTAGTGTATGAATTCGTCATTAACAAGGATTTTTATAAGGATGGATTTTGCGTCAAGCCTGGATTAAGGAATCTGAAGGCTCTCGCAAGTTACTTGACTTTTTAAACGGAGAAAAGTTGCAACCAACAGCTAGTATTGTTCTTTTATATCTTTAGATAGCAAACAAGAGATTGCTCTCCTTATGGACAGAGAAACCATCGCCTATAGACACCAAAGATGGTTATTCTGTATATCCATGTGGCGGGATGACAATGCCACATGCATAAGTCTATTGGTAATCTACAAACTGGAACACGACAATGACAAGTATTCCATAAATAGTGAATTGTAACAATAAATATCAAAAGTAATAAGTCGCCAAATGCTTTATAATATCTTATTAACTAATTTCATTCTACACAGTGTTATTAATGCACACTTGTATAGGGCAAAGGCTGTATACAGGTATTGCTTTTGCCTTGCGTATAAACTTTACGGATGAATAGTAAATTATCCGTACCTAACGATAAAGTCGGCTCTCCGCCTCTAATTATAGATTGCGGAGAACAACTTGTATATTATGTAGTAGGTATCTTAACTAATATTTACCGAGTAGTTATTTTTCAAAATTTATCTATATTAATATTATAAAAGTTTAGATGTTATATACTGCACGGATTTGGATGAAATTTGGCGCACAGGTAGATGATCTAGAATAGCACATATTTATCCCGGCTATTTTTATCGCGAAAAAAGAGTTGTTTCCGTGGGATTCACTAAAAACTTTTATTATGCAGCGGGCTGCACGGTGCGGCTAGTTTATTTATATGAAAGACTAGCCTCACCGTCCGCGTCCGCGTAGTTAGTCCGCGTAAAAAAATCAAAAATAAAAGTGAAATGAACCAGTGAAAATCCCGTCCAAATACGTCCAGACAGACAGAAGAACAGACAGACAGACAGACAGACAAACAAGGATTGTAAAAAATACTACTTTGGTATATGTACGGTGTATACATCTATATGCATTTAGGAAAAAAGCGGTTATCTTAATATTACAAACAGACACTCCAATTTTATTTGTTTCTATAGATACAAGCTGTTCGTGTAACCCACAGTCACAATTTCTTTTTCCTTAGTCGCCTAAAAACGTAGCCTATATCACTACTGTAAAGTATAACTAACTCAAAATAAAAAAATCGGTCGAATAGATTTTAAGTTTGGTTGACTCTTTCCATCAGGAGACCCATCTGCTTGTTTGCTATCTTATAATAAAAATAAAAAAAAGCAACCAGTATAGGTCCCGAATCCGCGAGAAAGTTGCTGTAAAATGTAGCTTATGTCACTCAAAAATAATGTAGATTCATAGTTGCAAACTGACAAGTTAGCAAACTTTACCTGTTCATGATAAAAGTATTATTTGGTTATATTTAATTTCTAATGATTATTTTGAAATTGAAACCTTGAGTCAAGGACTAGGTTGAATGAGTCACTAAATATTCCGACCGAAATACTAATCCCTCGAGCCGGTTAGGTATCATTTCATTCACAAAAAACCAGGCACCTTGCACAATAACAACGTGATTATCAAAGTTTTAGTTTTAATGCCGGTTTTATAAAAATATTTTTGTTATGATTAACTACATAACAAGCAATGCAAATAGTTTACGTAGAAATTTTCCTGTCTTTAAACTTCATTGCTCGTTTCTTGAGCACGTTTAGGCGAATTTCATTTAATAATAAGCAATGTAAGACTTGTGTGTGCAAATATTAAGATTTAAATGCAAGTAAAAATAAGTTGCACGATCTTAGCTCGTGACTTATCGTGGTTTTTTGCGTGATCCCATCTCTCAATACAGAATGCATTAGCTATAAATCATTATAATTTTTAACAAATGGTACCTATCTATCGTATAAAAGAGTCTATATTCACCCGTCTGTGTGTTGTATGTTGTTAGCGCTGTTTATTTATTTTTTGAGCAAATCTTTAATAATTAACAAGTACGAGGCAACATTTTTCTCTATCCATCAGGAGAGCCATCTGCTTGTTTGTTATTGTATGATATAGAAAAAGATTTTCGGCACCCTAGGAAACCAAAACCTTTAGCAACTTGATAACGACTATTGCCTATTTTTAGTGATAACCCGGAACACGAGCTTTAAATCCTCATTTGACGCACGGAGGTGTCAAACTCCAAGCTGCTACTGATATTTTGGATTTTCAAAATAACTCGACACTTTTGTTTTTGGGATTTCATGATCTGTGCTGAGTAGATTTTCTCCCGGACTAGGACGTTTAATGCGAAAGTTTGAATATTTGTATGTTTGCTGCACCAAAATAATTTAACGAATTCGAACGTTATTGAGTAAGTATACAGATATAACCTCAGATTAACAAGGGGGTCTCCTTGTTAATCTGAGGATATAACATTGGATATACAATATATAGTGGTCAAACTCTACAAAGGGTTGCATAATCAGAATTTGAAATAGAAATAAAAACTCTATATACTAACGTACTATACAAGACATGCGCCAGGCCACTTGAGTTCCATTAAAGTGCAGTCCTTGGACTACACCTACGTTAGAGTTTGTTGAATAGAAAGCGTAAGTGCCATGAAATTCGACCTTTTGACGTGAATATACCGGTTTATATTTAAAGGTCCGATCAAATTTTCAGAGGCTGCTTAGAATCAATAATATGTTCGATTTACGTAATAAAAAAATTCAAATTTTTATCCGAAACAAAAAACAAAACGCATGGATACAATTTCAATTACTTACGCAAAATTCGAACTAAAATATTTTAGTGCCTTAAGCCAAATTAAAAGTAATCGGAAAAATGTAGTTAGAGCGACGGATTACATAACAGTTACTATCGTAAATCGTATCGTATAGGTAATACTTACGATAGTAACTGTGTACTTACGATAGTAACCTATACCTACTTTTACAATTGTTTGTTTTTTACAGTTATAAAATGACATACTGCTTTGCAGAGTTCATCTACAAGATTCGGTGCATAGAATTTATGAATATATTGGGATATTTTTAAATTATATTGTAATAAATTTACAATAATAATTAAAACCCACTTTCAATTTAATATTTAGTTTATAAGTTTAAAATTTGGCCGGACCTTTAAAAGTAACTCTGTGTATTATACTCTATTATACGCTGCCATGCTGCTTAATTATGACTTTGGTTTGGACGACTTTTTATTATTTACCACCGTAATAGCGTCAGTGCTAGTCACTGTCGTGTTCCGGTTTGGAGGGTAAGGTAGCTGGTAAACTTATGCATGTGGCATTAGAACTCGCCACAAGACAGTAACGCATCATTAACATCTTTGGTGTCTATAGGCGATGGTTGACTTTTACCATCAGGAGACCCATCTGCTTGTTGGCTATCTGATGATATAAAAAAAGGCTACTCTTTGTATAGCTTTTCTAGTGCGTAGCACATTAAACTCGCTAAACAAAACCTTTTCTATGATTATTTTCCGTTTTATTAAACACCTAATATCATTACTAAAATAGTTTTTCATTACGCTAGTATTAAAATCAATTTAGTAGAGTTTTTGTTGCGATAAAAAACCTAAAATAATCATTCAAAATGCTATTCACTTAAGATTATGCTCATTTTTTCCTGAAGCCATTTATAATTACATAGAACGTTTTATTAAAGGCTATGTGTAGGTATATTATAGCAAAATACATTACTTTTAATTAAGAAAAAATACAATATTTACGAGGTTTACGCTTTGAGAGATTTATTAAAAACTTATCACGCAAGTCATTAGCTTAAGCTAAAATTCATCAAAACGGCTTGATGGATTTTAGCTTGGAAGCAAATTATTTTCAGAATTAGTACAATTCTAACGACGCTAGAATTGTACTAATTCTGAAAATAATTTGCTTATATATAATTATGTAAATGCACTTGTACTGTTGCATAAAACACTTTTCATTTAGTTTATATTGTCGACCGGTTTCGCTTCTTACTGCATCTTCAGGTCTACGATACTTTTATAAATATATCTAACTAAACGTAAACTGTTTTACAAAACACTTTATGTTTTGTTCAGATATAAATTTCACATCATAAAATAAAGCAAATTTACATCATAAAATGGACTTTCACTAAGTGCCAACAAAAATTGTATAATATATACTTATATATTTTTTTCGGATCGGGGCACAGTCAGATTTTTCTTTATAATAATTACTTATTTTTCAAACAATTTTCTTGAAATACAAACGGTTGTACGAACTGGAAAAGTGTGAAGAGTTCGCGGAAAAATCCATAGTAATATAAATTTCGAAAGTTTGTGTGTCACGTCAGTAGCTAGAGTAAAATAAATCGTCTACATTTATATTCAATTACCAAAGCTTAGTTTCGTAAAACTAAGTTTTTGCTGCAATAAATATATCTAAGAATAAAGTTACCCTTGCAAGTTTACTAAGCAAAAAACTCGACTGACCTTACGTGCGAGTAAAATCTTCTCCCACTATTATTAAGCCAAAACATCGTAATGGTAGGTTGTCTTTATACGAACATAAGCACGACATCGTATTAACAAAGAAACTAATTTTTGTTTGATAATGCCACCTAAATGACCTAAAGTGTTTTTGCTTGAGTTTTTTTGTGAGGATGGCAAATAAAGAAACGTTTATGCTGGAGGCATTCTTAGAGGACACTTATGGCCTTTAAAATATTTATTGTTCTTACATTCGTAGAGTTCTGCTATGACTTCCTATTAGTGCAGGCCTCTTTAGGAAAAATGTGAACTTCCCGACTACTAATAGTTTACATTCCTTACATACATTCCTCGATTTTATAAAATTACTAGTTTACTTGGCAAACGTTGTTTGCCATATAAATTACTAGCTGTGCCCGCAACTTCGTTCGCGTGAAAAAAAATCTAAAATAAAAACCCGCATAGTTCCCGTTCCCGTGGGATTTCCGGGATAAGAACTACCCTATGTCTTTTCTTGGTTCTCAAACTATATTTGTACCAAATTTTATCCAAATCAGTTCAGTGGTTTAGCCGTGAAAGCGTAACAGATAGACAGACAGACAGACAGACAGAGTTACTTTCGCATTTATAATATTAGTATGGATTGTATTACTAATATGGTTTGATGATAGAAGGGTAAAAAATTAGGGTTGTATGTATTTTTAATGCCACATTATAAAAAAATAAAAATAAAACAATGTTCAAATAAAATTGGGGTGGACCACCCTTCTCACTTAGGGGTATAAAAAATAGAAAACAACCTATTCTAAGACCTACTGAATATACAATATAAAATTTCATCAAAATCAGTCAAGTCGTTTCGGAGAAGCTGGTAACTAACCTGTGATACGAGAATTTTCTTGGAGCACTTGTCTATTAAATAGTTTTCCTAGATTTTTTTTAAATATAGGATAGCAAACAATTTTCTTATTGTATCATTAGATAGCAAACAACTATATGGTTTTCCTTATAGAAATATTTAACACTTAAAAGTGTGTTACTATATGTTGGCAGGGTATATATATATATATATATATATATATATATATATATATATATATATATATATATATATATATATATATGCAGAGTAGTACTATTCGCACATATTAGCCTTCTCTCACCTTTTACGACATGCCTAGCAGTAAGGTAGATAATGTATTTTTCAAAAAGGCCCCGGATAAAATCGATAAAAATTAGATGTCCCTTCACATAGGATGACACAGTTATTGCCATAGACATCATAGTTTTAAATGGCGTGTTGGCATTTATACAGATATGTAATTCAAGATGCATTAGCTTACAGCTTTATCCTCCAAACTAGAGAAGATTGAAGAAGTGCGCTCCCTAGTTTAGAGAATAACAATTAACACAAGCATAACACTCCACGAAGTCAGTAAACAAAATCAGTGTCATTCCTATTATAGTATTTGCATTCTAACAGGCTATTTAGAGGTCAATACACTTTTCCCCTCTCCAGGATATGAAAATTTTAATTCACTACATTATACACCCTTGGCTGTGCTATTGATTTTTTTCTTAATTGTAAAAGTGATAGTTTGATCGGCCCAGAAATAGAACCCGTTAATAATATTCAAAGCCCATATGAATAATACGGGTACTTAGACAAATGAGGCAGACTTATTTCAATGTTAAATAGTTTGGAAAATAAGAAAGTGTATCAATCATCATCAATACCTCATCATTACTTAAACTCGCGTTAAGTGAGGTAGTGTTCATTTTTCCCAAAGATGCTTCGGCTTTGAAGTAAAACTTGCGTTAAGTGCGTTACTTGTATGCTTTTGTGCTTGGTTCAGACTTTTTCCTAATTTTATAATATCTAAGAATTCTCTATTATTGATGTTATTGAACCAACTAGGTTAGATTAGTTTAGAACAGTGACCATCGCCTGATCCTCTCTATCGTTAATAGAAATTCATATTTTTATGTTTCGAATGTCGAAATTAAGTCGAATTTTTTGTTATTCGTTGCAATGAAACTCAGTATTTCGAGAATATTAATTGTAAACGAATTAGCAATATTGAAATTTTAGAACTATGGAAATAGAATCGAAGTTGGTGATTATTTATTTTAAACCATTCGGAATTATGAAGGTTTTGATTTATCATATTTTTGACCGGCGGAATAAATTTCATTTATAAAATTTCGATTTAAAGCAAAATGTATAAATATTTAAAGATTTGACATTTTTTTATAAAATCTATATACAACTTTTACAATGCGAAATGGTGACATTGTGTTAATGATAAGAATTTATCTTGAAGGAGGCTATTCAAATATTTTATAGGCAAAATATTCAATAATTATAAATCTAAGTTATAAACGACAATATATTATTGTGACATCATTGTATTATGTAAATTATGTATTTCTTTCTGTATAATGAAATAAAGAAATATTTTTACAATTAATACACAAACATAGCATTATTTTACATTTTTGCGCAAGAATGCTCAGAAATACTTAAAAGATATTTATTATTGTATGTTCAGTTTCTTTTAATACAATTGTCAATTTTTTATAAATCTGTCTTAAGTCTTAAATCTTAAGGTGTGATTTAAGTCTTAAAGTATGACTAAGGAAGGACAACATTTTGAACATTACTCCTTTTATTTGTAATGGAAAAAGGATTTACTTACAATATGTTAACATGACTAAATTTGATAGCAACAATCTTGCTATGACAGTACTTTTATATAATTTTATAACTCTGCAATTACTAGAGTAGTTACTACTCTAGTAATTGCAGAGTTATAAAATTAAGTACTGTCATAGCAAGATTGTTGCTATCAAATTTAGTCATGTTAACATATTGTAAGTAAATCCTTTTTCCATTACAAATAAAAGGAGTAATGTTCAAAATGTTGTCCTTCCTTTTATAACTCTGCAATTACTAGAGTAGTAACTACTCTAGTAATTGCAGAGTTATAAAATTAAGTACTGTCATAGCAAGATTGTTGCTATCAAATTTAGTCATGTTAACAGTATTAAAACTAGTAGTATTAAAATAACCAAAGAAGACTACTTAACATTATCCATAGAGAAGCGTGTGACACGTGTGAAAGGATTGCAAAATATATTTTGTACTCTCTAAAATATACTTAATAAGTATATTTTAGAGAGTTTAAATTGTTAATTAATAGATTAGTAGAGTTCGACACTAGCTTAGCGGAAGAGCGTCCCGGCTTTAGGGAAATGGTCGCAGGTTCAAATCCCGCGTGTCGATGTTTTTCTTTGCTGTTTTTAAGGTTTTTCCATATTCCCAAGCATGGGGTGAGTGCTATAACACAAAAATAATTAGTAGAGTTGAATGGGATATAGCGGCTCTGTCCTTATTTTTCATATTCCATCCACCTATGCAGAGGCACGTTTATGTTTGATGACGGTTATGCCACTTTTTTGTTTTGATAGAGAGCAATTATTGAAATTAAGCATTTAGATATTTGCCGCCCTAAGGATTATGTCGCCTTAAATCCGCCACTGCATGTACGAGTATGTCTATTTTTTATCCGAGGAAGTAGATGCGCCAACATATATAATACAAAATGTACCAAAGATTAGTCAATTTACAGTTTTTATTAATTGTATTTAAATAACACCGAGTGACACAGCCATTTGCAAGAGATAAATGCGCGCTGTAATTCTTAAGCTAATAAAAACATGTCTCTCTCGATGTGTTAAGTTTTGTGAGCTTAATCTTACCAGATCCGTCTATCTGGATAGAGTTAGAAATTTTTGAAGTGAAATCTTCTTTAGCCGCGTAATACGTTTTCTCGTAGAGAAAAATCATGGATTGACGTCAGCAACATGCTTAGGCGTTGTGTTTTTTTTATAGAAAAAAGGGCAAAGGAGCGGTAGACTCACTTGATAGTGATTACCACTGCCCATGGACAGCCATAGCACCTTAGGTCTTGCAGCTGCGTTGCCAAGTTGTTATAGCGATTATGAAAAATAAGTACGAAATCAATTTTTACAAATGATAAAAAAAGGTGATTTGTTTATGTAAGATAAAAAAACTTTAGGTCATTGAAACCGTTGTCGTCAGCCGTCTAGTTCACAAAGTTTTGGAAAAATGGCGTGATGCTAATATATAATATTTGTATGATTAATAATGTAATTATTTATTTCTTTTGTATGTTTTAAGTAAAAAAAATTGTACAGTAAAAAAATGTAACAAAACATTATAAAAATAAAATAATCGTAAAAAAGGGCCATCTATCTGAGAGAGAGAAGTATAGGGAGAGAGAGAGTGAGGAGAAAGGGGGGAGAGAAAGTGGATGCGAAAGAAAGCGGAAGGTGGATATAGCGAACGGGAGATAGTGGGGGTGAGGAGAAAAGAAGGGAAAAGTGGTGAGTGGAATGAGATGGGGGAAGTGGAAAGTGAGAGAGTGAGGGGCGGGGAGAATAGAGAAGGAGGGAAGAGAAAAGTAGAGAGAGGATGTTTTTAGGGACCCTATTTATATTACATAGCAACAAATAAGCAGATGGCTGTGCTGATCGAAAAAAACCACCACCGTCTATTGGCAATAAAGATGTTAATGGTACGTTGCTAAAGTGTAGCGGGGTAGTAATGTCACTATTGACCAACGTTCTCTCATAAACCCAAACACGACAGTGACAAATGTTGACGCTATTGCGACAAACGAATAGGTAAAAGTTGGTACCAAAGCCGGGTGAGACTTTATGTCACGCTATCACCTTGTAGTTACGATGTTATTTACACATGTTAAAACCAGTAGTTCACGTGCTAAGAAATGCTTGGCGAAATGGAATATGCTATATTCCTTAAGGGCCCGAACATACACACAGATACTTTTGCTATTAAGAAGGTTTGTAAACTACATCGTATTACTAAAATAATTTTAATTAATTTTATAAACATCTCTTGGATTATAAAATATAATTAGTTTCTGGTCTTAAACTATGAATGAAGGTTAATTGTATCATAAACATAATTTTATCGTAGATTTATTAAACAAAGAACTTGAAAAATTATAACGACGAGGAAACGTAATAATGTAAAACCATTTTGCCTTTGAATACATAATTGTATGTTCAGCAGACCTGAACACCGATAGTATCAAGAGATTCGTGCTCGGTATCAACAGCTACCTGCCGAAATTTCTTCGCCTACGCTACAATAAACTTAACGTTGAGCTTGAGTGTTAGCGATTTTATTTTTTTGTTTTTATTATACAAAAAACAGTTGCCAGTATCGCTGATATGTAACTAAAGAAGGTACATTACTTTTGGATTTTATGGTTTTAGGGTATTTAATTAGTAATATGATTTACAAGTGCCACCGACATTAAAATAATTTCACACAACTTGAAGTATCTACTGGATACAAAAAACGATTTCAAAAGTGTGCATTGACCCATTACGTTGACGAACCTTCTGTCACTTGACATATGACAGATATCTGATGTTTCTTTTATTTTAAAATAAACTAAGTTATGACTTATATTTTAGTCAACGCTTACAAGTTATAACACAGAGCAAATAATAATTTCAAATTAATTGTACAGTAGTTTAATGATTTGGAATAAGAAGTAATACAATTTTCCTGGCTGTAAATTTCGTAAAAAAAAGAGTTTTTTTAAAGTTTTGCTGCCAGCGAAACCTATGTTGATGTTTGCTGCTAAATTGTTTGGGATAGTTCAGTTCAATTCAAATATAAAAATTAAATCTCCTTGAATTAAACTAGCACTAACGGCATTTATTATGTAGTTAATTTAAACTTTTCCCACTAAAGTAAATTCCGTGTGTATCTTTTACTATACAATAAATGTTTTCTACCACTGACTTGACAACACTTGAGTCTATCTAGTGACCCTCAGTCTGTTATAATAATACCGTTCTAGATGATGTAATAAAACAATAGAATTTGATATTTTTATATTATAAATAAGCAGTCGACTTTCTTGATGGAAAGAAACACTGCACAAAAAAACAGGAAACAGCAAAGATATTAATGGTGCGTTGCTATCTGCGTGGTAGGATAGTAATAAAACATGCAAAAGATTACCGGCTACCTTAACCTCTTAAGGTGCTGATCGACGGGCGAGCCTATACCACTGTCTTAATGATCTAAGAGCCCTAGACACAAAACTTATGGTCAATTGCACTACATATAACCGCGGTATTGTGATGATACACGGGCGAGCTTTACCGACGAGCCATAAGACCGCAGTATAGGGTCGCTCGTCGATCAGGACCCTAAAGGTCCTGATCTATCGGCCATAAGTTTTGTGTCAAAGGCTCTTAGACCATAAAGGCCGCTGTATAGGCTCGTCCGTCGATCAGTGACTTTAAACGAAACAGGCCAGTGAAAAGCAACACTATAGTGGCAGAAATAGGTAACGTGGTGGTATCCAATTGCGTGGAATGTTGTGAAACCCTGGTGCTACGTTGTATATGCGTATTATAGTGACACTTATGGCCAATCGTTTACCTTTAGAAAACTGACATTCAAAATGGCACATAATTATACTTCAAAAAGAGCTTAAAACTTCTAAAATAATAACCAGTAAAGAAATATAATCGCCATCAGTGATACCGCGCTACCGTCTTGATTGTGTGGGCTGAAACAATTGTCCAGCCGACATTCGAGCGCAAATCATAAAGAAACAAAGTTCTAACTACTCATTTAAACGTTTCTACTTAGAACTTTGTGGATATAAAGTCAGACAATGTCATAGGATAGTTTTTGCGATCGCCCACACGAGTGGTACATCAGAAGAATTTGACTTATCCACCAAGGTCGCAACATGCATTGTCTTTTTGTTAGAGCACATTTTTATGTACATTTTAACTCTTTAGGTGTCTTAATGGGACCTTTTTTAAGTAATTCAAAACGATTTCCACGTTTTAATAATTATTCTTTATCTTACCGAAAAACTAAGTTGTGTGGTTAGCGTATACGAGTGCCGAATGACATCGATCGAAACAAGGTTTGGCTCCCCGAGAAAGACAAGCATTTTTCTTTAATATCGTATCGTATCGTAATATAGCAGACAAGCAGATTTCGGGCGATGGAAAGAGACAACCATCACACATAGACATCAAACTTGTTAATGGTGCATTGCTATCCTTGTAGCGTAATGCCACATGTATAAATTTATCGTTTATCTTACCTTTTAAACCAAAATATTGTCTATTACATATAACATATAAATAATATAACAATAATACATATAATAAAATCGTAGGAAAGTCAAAACTCTATATAGAATTTATTTTTAAAAGAATACTTGAGGCGTAATCTACAATCGATATCGAAGCCAAAAATATAGTTTTTAGAATTTTTGTCTGTTTGTCTGTATGTATGTCAGGGGTAAACTCAAAACGTACTGCATGGATTTACTTCAAATTTTGCATGAATATTACAACATATAGGCTCCATATTATCACGCTATTACCTACGAGGGAGGAGCTGTGCGATGTAAACTAAGTCCGCGCGGACGAAGTCGCGGGCAACAGCTAGTGGCAATGTTAAAACGCTTTGAAATCATGCGCTTTGCGAACTGCCTTGCGGAAAAACAGATTGTTTATTCTTCAAAGTTGATCTGGACTAACACAGGAATACATTTTGTGTATAGACATTTTTGTTTCTCGTTCTAGACAATATCTATATGTGAGTGGTTACGCAAAAAGGGACCTCAAGGGAAAATAATTGATTTCGAGTAAATCACGTTTAAAATGTTGAGTCGAAATGAGAGAGGCGCGGGGTGTTTTATGTTAGTGTCGTTAGTGAGCGACTTCGTCAGTGAGAAATGGCACGTGTTTGCGATAGCTGTATTATTGGTGACTTATTTATTCGTCTTTTACTTGTCTTTATGTGCGCGCTAGAAAAAGAAACTAGTGTGCGCTGTGTATAAGGTGTAATATTTTCAAAACTGCCTCGGCTTACATAAAAAATCATTTAAAAAAAACTACGGCACCTAAAATTATTTTGATTAGAACAAAACAAAGATGAAAGACCAAAGAACCAGAATTTATCAAAAAAAAAAAACCGTTTCCAATCCCTTCAGGTCCCTTTTTGCGTAACCACTCACATATATTAATAGTTAAGAGAAAACTGTATCCCTTTTTAAGACAATTGCGCGAGCAATGGAGTACGAAATTGGGCACGGACGTTTACATTACGGAGGACTGCAGAAACCCAATAAAATTAATAAAAATAAATATTACACCCATTACATTTATGTGACATAAATTTAAATATACACACATGTATACTATTTTCTTTACGGCTAAATTCAGTTAACTCGTCCTCAAAAGAGATTTTATTTAGTCTATGTTCGAATTTCGGCCACAGGCGATTGCTGCTATGTGGAAGATACTATCATTTATTTAAGTATCTGGAGGACCGAGCTTTGCTCGGTATTTTTTTCTGGTAAAATGACATTATCTAGAAATGTAACCTAGCTACATTCTAGCTAGATCGATTTATTACTTCCCAAAACCTACTGCATACAATACAGGCCATTTTGCTTTTGTACATCACTTGCGTGTCTCTTGGAATGACGAATATCAGATAAACTAAAATAATTTTTTACGATTTTTAAATCAATTAAACAAAATATATCGCTAGGAACAATTATATAAAAAATATTGTGACTATAATTTGATTGAATTCCATCATCATATTTAAGTGTTACCATTGTATAAAACTTTAATTACATTTTGATTAAAACAGCAATAAGTTTATATATCATAATTTTTATTATAGGTATTAAATAAAAATTTTCCGTTATTGTATTAAAGAATAGTTAATGCTAATTTATTTTTTGTTCTTAAAAGAACCTATAACGTGTCATCGCAAAAATCTTAGCTCAAAATCCTGTCAATCTAACTTAGATTCCTGAGATTAGCAGCTGTTGTACTGAAGACACCCAGTGGCAAGATAAATATCTAACCACAGACTATTATGGAGATAACTGATTGCTTACATTAACCTTACCTAAATTCTAAGTTTATGTAACTACTATTCCCCAAGTTAAAAAATATTTGTTAAATGCGGATAAGCTTTAACTTTAACTTTAACTTTAACTTTAACTTTAACTTTAAGGTAATAACTAAAAAAAACAATGTATGGAGTCTTGCCCGTGTTCTTTCTTGAAAATCGTTGGAACCTTTTCCGAGATTCAGGTTATATATTTATATATATACAAGAATTGCTCGTTTAAAGGTATTATAGATGCGAATTGTGTATTAATATATACTTGACAATCATTCGTATTAAAAGCAATTAAATTTGCTTAATACTAAACAAATTATGCGAATGAATCTAACCTCGAATTAGATGGAAACTACTTCACATCATACACACTTCAAATTGAATGTTATTGACAAGACTTCGTACTGGCATCACACTTGTGCAATATATAACAATATTTGCTCTTTTGCTTAATATTATTAAAATTTTGATTAATCGTACCTATTTATTTGTAGTAAATATTTGCATTTCAGCAGTTAAGAAATATTTATTTATATGGGTAATACGGATTTTAGGCATATATAAATAATTATCATTGTAATCACATGTTATCAATAATTTATTCTATATAAGTCGTTATATTATTTATTTATTTACATTTAGTACATACATAATGTTTTATTTAACTCGACCTTTCCTAGCTATCTTCGTGAACGCTTTAACTTTCTATATAACTTCGACTCAAATTGTCGCTCTCAATTGCGGGGACTTTTTTTTATAACATAAGATAGCAAACAAGCAGATGGGTTGCTATTGTTGCTATCTTGTGGCGAGGTCTAATGCCACATACATAAGTTTACCGGCTACCCCACCCTCCAAACCGGAACACGTCAATGACAAGCACTGACGCTAATGCAGCAGGAATAGGCAAGGCGGTGGTACCAGACCCGGGCGAGACAATGCAGAAAAAACACTTTTTTTATATGTGCCGGGAATTGAACACGAGATCTCGACCTCATGTGGTCAACGCCACTAGACCACAGAGGCGACTAACTATCTTCCATATAGTATAACATTAGCTAGAATTTATACCCCTGTTGGTCCCGGGCTCCTTTGAAGAGTAGTCCAATAAACGTTTTGCCAAGCAGTTTGTAAAAGTCGATCGACCACCGCTTACCTATTCCTGCCGCAATAGCATCAGTGCTAGTCACTATCGTGTTCTAGTTTGGAGGGTAAGGTAGACGGTAAACTTTGCATGTATCATTAGACCTCCCCACAAGATAGCAACGAACCATTAATATATTTGGTGTCTTTAGGCGATGGTTGACTGTTTCCATCAGGAGACTCATCTGCTTGTTTGCTATCTTATGATATAAAAAAACATAGAACCTCCTAAACTAGCCATAATATGACAACGATATGTAAATGTATATTCTAAGTTATATCTGAGGTAAGATACGAATAAAAACGGCTAAAAGCGAGTCAGCTACGAACATGAAGTATTCTACAAACATACAATAATCAACACGACATATTTTTTAAAATATGTATTTAATATCTAGTTTGTTATCTATACATATAATAAAATCGTAGGAAAGTCAATGTATGTCTGGGGTAAACTCAAAAAGTACTGCATGGATTTACTTCAAATTTTGCACGAATATTACTAACAGGTCGGGTCAACATATAGGCTACATATTATCACGCTATCACCTACGGGGGAGGAGCTGTGCGGAGTAAACGAATTCCGCGCAAACGAAGTCGCGGGCAACAGCTAGTAACAAATAAAGAAACACCTAAAACGGCCTGTAATACGATACTATAATTTTCTAAAGCGGAAGAATTAATTTCTTAATTTAATAGTAAACCTCAACGAAATTAAAAAAATAAAGTTACCATGCAGGCGACAGGCGCACGCTTTGAATATACTTTCCGCGGCCGAAAATCGCTCTTTGTAAACAATATCTATGCGCAAATATAATTTTTTTTTATTGGATAATTTGATCAAAATTTAGGTACCTATTCTTTCATATTCAGGGTCAGAAAGTACTAAACACCTTTCCTTCAGTATGAACAGTACTTTTCCAGCCAATTTGTGTATTAGCCATATTGTATGATATAACTACTAATGAGTAGAAAAAATATTTAGTTGGTAACATATAAACTGATGCGTACAAGCTCTATGTAACACAAAAGGCTGTAAATCTCATGACCTTCCTCTCATCTCCGCGGATCACGGCGGATGCACTCTAGGAGTAAACGCACGTACAACCAAGTCAATAATACATTTACGGAAAGCTTTTTATCATTATATTTACGAAGGATTTTAAATTTCCTGCTACGAATGTAGATAAAGAAGGAACAAGACTGCGACAAGCACCGAAGCTATGCGGCAGGAATAGGTAAGGCGGTGATACCAGACCCGGGCGAGACAATGCAGAACTATACCACCTAGTAGCCACGATGGTAGTGACTCGCATAGCCAATCGGCCGCCTTTTACGACCTACCTGGCAGAACGGCAGTTGGTCAATTCAAAGTAGCCCGGGACCACACGGGGAGAGCTGTGATTTGATTTGATCTTGTATACTAAAAGTAAATCTACCTTTCTTCGCGCATTTTGAGCAAGCTGCTAGATTCTCTTTTAATGACAAGTTCATATTCTGTACATGTCTTATACAGCAATTAAGGGACGGTGTACCGAAAAATTACGTTTTAATCATGACGAAAATTCCTTTTTTTTTGGGAAATGCAAAATTTTTGTTTCATGATTTTTTATTATTTTCAAGCCACGCAATGTAAAGCATACATTGCACCTACTCGTTGCGCCTGTAGAACTCTCGTATTGGCTGTTTATTTTGTGCAGTACGTGGGGCATAATATATTGCTAATTTTATGTATTTCATTAAGTTTTACTATTTTTTAAGAATAAGCACTGTAGAGTATAAAATAAATCAAATTTTACTGTTAGTGCAAAAAATAGTGAAAAATATCAAAAATTTCCTACACAAATTTCCGAAGGTTTTTATCTCAAAATTATGGTGCAATACCATGGTTTCTATTTTCGGTAGATTGTCTCTTACAGCTGGTATTATTTTTTGAAAATATATCCTGGGTAAAATAATGTGTTAAATGAATAAATATTCCTTTGGCTTAGATATTGAGTTACAAATTTTTTATTGCATTTAAAACCTAACGAAATTTGGCATTTTCTGCCAGTTAACCTTCGGCAGTGTGGGAAGATATGTGGTTAACATTAAATATATCATAACTCAAATTTAATAATTTTAATTATATTTTATGGTCTTTGGGTATTGGATTTACATGCCTATAAAGACAGGTAACCGGAATTTTAAATGGATTAAAAGGTCGTGGAAATGATAGAGTTGTAACTTGCAGTGTGAGTCGACATATGGGAAGATAACTTGATATGAAGTATTCTTGTGGTCATATCCTTAAACACTATAATCAAATAAAAGCAAACGAGAGGTCCAATAAATCTTTAGCACTAGCAAGAAATGCTATTTAACAGTAAGTGAAAGCGAATTTGCGGTCGCTTCTTCTTATAGTCAGAAACAAACTTTACTTTTATATTATAAGCAAACAAGCAGATGGCTCTCCTGATGGAAAGATAAGACATAGACTCTAAAGACGTTAATGGGGCGTTGCTATCTGTGTGGCGTTATGATAATGCCACATGCATAAATCGACCGGCTTAATAATCCTCTAGACCGGAATAAAAAAATGTCAAGTACTGACGTTATTGTGCCAGGAATATATAAGACTATCGCACATTTCTTATTGCCAATATCAGGCTCAGAGTTCCTTCTTAGATTTTCCTTTCGGAACACCTCAATATTATTTTTTACAGTAGATAATTATTAGTACATGATATCTACAGCAAAAACATATTGATACATTGTCAAAATCGTAGCCGAGAATTAATGCGCAGTACGCCAAACGTGCTTGTGTTTCTTATGTATATTTATCTGTGGTCATGCCCTTTCTAAAAAATAAACAGTTTTTAAAAAATGGCTCGTGGTCTAGGGGATAACCTATTCGGTTCAGATCATGAGCTCCCAGGTTCGATCCCCGGTCTCTCCGGTCAGTCCTTCAGTCTGACAAAAGTGTTATTGAGGTTTCGAGGTTTTTCTCTAAAATACAAAATCTCTATAACAGCCCGGAGTTTGATAGGGTAGTGCGTTACAACTCCCGTGCCTCAAATGAGTTGTTGGTCCCGGTTATTAGTGGAAATAGTCGATAACCGTTATCAATGCAGCAAAAAGTGGCGATGGGGATCACCACTCATATAGCCAATCGATAAACCGTTAAATCGTGGTGAACCGGAAAGTCAATAGACGGTTCCGCAAGGGAAATGGACATGATACTTTGTCCTTTAAGGCGAGCGAATATCCATCCCGTCATAAACGACTAAAATAGGAGAAAAATTTGAATGAAAGATTATACTAATAAACTTTATTAATAAATTTGCCCCGTGTTGGTTTCGGGCTCCTTTGAAGAATTGACCAACTGCCGTTCTGCTAGGCAGGTGTAAAAGGCGACCGATTGGCTATGTGAGTCACACCATCGTGACAACTAGGTGGTAGAGTTCTGCATTGTCTCGTCTAGATCTGGTACCACCGCCTTACCTATTCGCAATAGCGTCAGTGCGTGTCACTGTCGTGTTACGGTTTGGAGGGTGAGGTAGCCAGTAAACTTATGCATGTGGCATTAGACCTCGCCACAAGACAGCAACGCACAATTAACATCTTCGGTGTCTATAGGCGATGGTTGACTCTTTCTATTAGGAGATCCATCTGCTTGTTTGCTATCTTATAATATAAGAAAAATTGTTGCGCTACTGTAAGCGAAGCTGTGCGGTTCACCTAGCTTTATTATTAACTAGCTGCAGCATGCAGCCCGCTACCTTATAACAGTTTTTGGCGAATCCCTCGTATCAACTTATTTTTCCGGGATAAAAAGTAGCCTATGTGCTATTCTAGGTCATCATCTAACTGTGTGCCAAATTGTATTTAAATCCGTTCAGTAGTTTTTTCATGATTGAGTATAACAAACATCCATCCAAACATCCAAACTTTCATCCAAACAACTAGACTTTCGTATTTATAATATTACTAGCTGCAGCGTGCAGTCCGCTGCATTATAAGTTTTTGATGAATCCCGCGGGATCACCTAACTTTTCCTGTATAAAAAGTAGCCTATGTGCTATTCCAGATCAACAGCTACCTGTATGCCAAATTTCATTTAAATCTGTTCTGTAGTTTTTGTTCAGTGGTTTTACTTTTGGTTCTGTGTGATTGAGTAACAAACTTCCATCCAAATATTCATCCAAACGTCCATCCAAACATCCAAACTTTCGCATTCATAATATTATATAGATTAATATAGATTATATTACATTATTATTAATAACGTCACCGTCTGTTTACAGTAATGGTGTCGAAGTCTCATTTGTTTTCCATTCCATAGTCAACTACGTTTTAAAATTAGTTGACATTATAATATAATGCGTCAGATACGTATTTAGGAATTCTTTCCTCGTCAGTACATCACGCATGAAATAGACAGTGACTTCACACGACGTCCGACCTTGCCGATATGGAGCGACGTAATTGTAGAATGATTGCTGGAATGCAACAATCAATCGTATTCTAGATTTTGTATACTGGGCTAGAAATTGATCGTACAAATTAATGTTTGTAGCTTATACTAGATACCGTAACTGCTATACTCCGTAAGCCACACTGTAAGCAGCCAGAGGGCTATTGGTGTGCCCACAATAATGCACCGGTGATAAATCCCATCCATAGTAGTGAACCTATCAACAAATTAGTTTCCATATATCCATTCTTTGCTTAGATGGAAATCACATTTCTCGGAAATTCGAGAAAAACTATGAACCATGAGTGTTTGCAGCCGTGATATTTTTAGACCGAATTTCTCTACCGCACGGTATGAACTTGGCGGATGGGGGCTAGACGAATATAAGTGTAAGAATTTTCTTCCACGAGTGTTCGTCACGAGTCTTTCCCGCCGCCGACTCGCTCCCCAGTCGAAAGTCGAAACAAAAAATCAAAGAAATATTAAATACCTAGTCGTTAAAAAAGAGCAGTCTGTTTAAGAGAGAGGGTAAAATAGGAGGATAAGGGTGTTGGGTAGAGAGAGGAGAGGGGGGTAGATTGGAGAAAGGGTGTGAAGAAGGGAGACGAGGGGGAAGAGGAGAAGAAGGGGAAAAGAAGAAGAAAGGAGATGAGTGGAAAAGAGAGAGGAAAAAGGGAGACAAGACGAAAACATGTAGAAACAGGTGAAATGAGGTGGAAACAGGCGGAAAGATACGAAAACACGTAGAAATAGGTAAAATGAGACGGAAATAGGCGGAAATAGGCGGAAACGGGTGGAAAGAGGAGCAAAAAATGAAAACAGTGTGTTCCCTTTTTGCTCGCGGTGTGTGGCCGCGTTTCGATCCGGTAGTAGTTTATAAAAAAAATTTGACGCCTCAAAATAACTTGAAACAAATTAATATAAGTGCAACTTCCTTAACACGATTCAACAGTTCGTAAGTTAATGAGGTAAGTGATGAATAAGGTCAGATATTTGAATTCGGGATCTGATAATTACGCGAACGACGGAGTATGGGCACCGATAAAATTTACATAGGGAAGAAATTAGTATTTTTTAATATGCATTACAAATCCATACTAATATTATAAATGTGAAAGTCCACTTGTTTGTCTGTCTATTACGTTTTCACGGCTAAAGCACTGAATCGATATTGACGAAGTTTGTTATTGAGAGAGTTGAAGACCCTGGGTCAAACATAGTTACCTTTTTCCAAAAATTTGTTTCTAAAGGGCTGAAATAGGAGATGAAAATTTGTATAAAAAATTACACCGCTGACATGTTTCTCTATTCGCAGGTGAAATTGCGCTGAGCAGCTAGTCTTAATTATATATATAAATTACGTGTCACGTTGTATATCCGCTATGAATTTCTAAACTACTGAACCTGTTTTAATGAAAGGAGATTGATGAGGCCCCATAGAAATTTGGCCTAAAATGCAACACATGATTATGACTGCTTACCGTATTGTAATACATTATTAATTTCTTCTGAAATGTAAATTGTATCACGGACACTTTTTATAACACTAAAACTCACGAAACTCCTTCAAAGATTACTTAATTTTACAATAAGTACATTCCATTTTAAGCCACTCACATCGCAATATATCATCAATACAAATATTATTCATTTTTGTATTATTTATCATGCAGATTATTTGATTTTAACCACATAAATGTTGAAAAACGATAAAACTTTTGTTTACATAAAACGTTTATTACTCGCTCACAGTGTAAATAGATGACACTTGTTGTTTTTTTGTTTCTTTCGGATGATACTAAGAGTACTTATTTATACGGCCTTGTATGTTGTAGGTTTCGATTACAGTAATAAATATTTTCAGTTTTGTTGCATTTTATACAATAGTTAGTTTAAAATTTTGCGTCTTATCTATCCAACATTTTTATAATTTGTTTGGTTGGTCAGAAATAAAAGAAAGTGTTAACTTTATGGCAGAATAGAAAAATCTTTGCTTGAATTAGAAATAAGAAAAAGCGTACACGTTTGATTAGTTTCATGATTTTCTGACTAAAATCCTTTTAAAATTAATTTGCTATTAAAAATGTCCGATGAATTCTAATATCGACTTATTTTGAATAAAATTAATTTAATAATTTCGGCTGACGCTATATTCTTGTAGCCCATTTAGGGCAATCTCATCACTCTCCTTTTGTAGATATGTAATGTTTGGTCCAACTTAAAAGATATGATAGTTTTTATCTCAATTAACCACCTCACCCTCTCAAGTACCCCACCAAAATATTCAATACAAGTGATTTGTAAAGCAAAATAACGTTTGCTTGGTCAGCTTTTTTTTTAAATTTATTTAAACAAATATTATAACATATGGTAATAATTAGCTTTGCCAAAAGCTAGTACATTATAATATTTTTTCTATAATAAAAATAAACAATACGCACTCTACTATCCAAGTATACACACAGTATATATTTTTTGTTTATGGTTAAAATCTGTTGTCAAATTCAGAAGAGATTTAATGTTTAGTCTACGGTCGAATTTCGACCAGAGGGCAATCACGCGTTATGCAAAAATACGTCAATTCATTTGGACAAAAGACTGTGCCAGAGAAATAGTATATACTACGTACATTGTAAAAATTATCCCCAATTTGTTGCAATCTAGTAAATTCTACCTAAAACGTAACGGCATAAAAATGGACGAAGACATTTGCGCAGTAGGACATCTATAATTTGTAGGTACACTTCATTCCAAATAAGGGGATATGTTGTTTATGTTGCTATATTAAAATGAATTTTACTGCCCATTTCAAACCAGTTCTCTAAAAATCAGTTACTGTTTGAAGATTTCCTTATACAATTTTTTACTGTTTAAAGAATAGTTAAAACGAATTAAGATTGCAAGAACCAACTTCCAATTTCCAGTATTTCTGAAAGTCTTTGACATAACTAGGAACCAAACGGGCAGTAGGTATACCCTGAAAAAAAAAAACATTTAAATCGTTTCATAAACTGCGTTCTGAGATTTAACGGGACAGGTCAAACTAACTTTCGGACGTTTGTAGCAAGTAAGTAGGCAGAAGAGTCTCATGATAGTAAAAGACAACTGTCTTATAGAATTATATGTGTTGTATTGTGTCTATATGTATCAAAGATGTAAAGATGCGTTTGACACGCCAATAGCATTGGCGTGTCAAAACGAAACATGAAGAAAGCAAATGAAGTTTGCCACAAAGTATAACTAGATTGTGTCTTGGAATAGGACTTTGCGCAAAGTAAAATATAACTAGATTGTGTCTCGTCTTTTATATAGGATAATTTTATTATCAAAATTTAAGTAAAATATGTGAGACTAAAATACTTATTGGTAACACACCTATCGAACAAACTAACGTAGTTATAAAAGAAACTTGTAATTAACAGGTAATACCTAACCTACAACTACTCAATGTTATATATACTGAACTATAAGGCAAACTAAATATACCTATCTATTAGAATTGCTATGTGTGTAACAAACCTATCTAACTAACTAACATAACTGTCTTAGAATAGGACTTTGCACAAAGTATAACAAGATTGCGTCTTGAAATAATTGTACTTTGCACAAAGTTAAGTATTGTAATAATTATAAGATTGAGTCTTGGAATAGTAAAATTAGAGAATTTAACAAAACCTTAATTATAATAAAACCTTCATTATGTTTTTTTGTTACATCTTAAGATAGCAAACAAGCGGATGGCACTCCTGATTGAAAGAGACAATCATCGCCTAAAGACACCAAAGGTGTTAATGCTGCGTTGCCACCCTAAATAAAAATTAATTACCCACCAAACCGGAACACGACTGGATCAAGTAATACTATTGCATCAGAAATAGGTAAAGCGTTAATTAATAAGCGTTAATTGCATCAGAAATAGGTAAAAATTCGCATAGTCAATCGTTCGCCTCTTACGAACTGGCTGGCAGAGCGGCAGACTGTAGCGGGCTGTGGCACCCAGTTATTTTTTTAAGGGGCCTAGCTCGGACTAACATGGGAATAAACTTAAATCTCTAGCCATCCCAAATAATTAACATGGTTTAGTTTAGAAATATCGTTATTTGTCATTAACTGGTTAGGGTATACCTACGGCTCATATGTAGTTGGATTACAAATCGGGCAAAAGTCTGATTAAGATTCTACTGACAGAAACAAAAAAAAACGTGGGCGTGTACTAACGTACGCACGTAAGAAGTTATGCTTATGTGTTTAATACATTGAAATAAAGTTTTACTATGACGCATCATCTAGTTCTTTCTTTGGAAAAAAAATGTTGACTAGCTTTATTTTTCATTTGTTTTCATATTGTCGATTTTTCGTGACGGTGTGCGCGCGCATCGTAAAAATTTACTCACATCTTTTTCCCTAACGCACCAAAAGAAGTATAACTTCAAAAGCATCAAAACTGGTCAAAAATGTGATTCTGCGTTAGCATCCAAGTGGCACATGATTAAGCAGACCAATTGTTCTTTCAACACATCAGTTTAATAGATCTTATCTCAACCGAAACACAAGAATTAGTACCGACCAATCCAGTAAGCTTAGGGATTGCAATCCAGCAGCATTTTCAATTCAGCTGGATTTTTGTAAGATTAGTCTAAATCCAGCTGGATCCAGTGCGGATCCAGCAAAATATGGAATCAAACACATGATTTTTATATTTTTATTTGCTTATTTACTATTTGAGCTTTTTACTACAAACTAATAAAATAGGTAATCATTTGGTAACCATATCAATTTTGGTTTGGTTTCTTAATTTTTTAATATCTGAGATCAAAATAATTGGCTTAAAATAACAATACAAATACAATCACTTGTTCATTATGTTCTATGAAGTAAATAATATAAACAATAATAATCATAATAATAGTAATCAATATAAACAAAAAACAAAAAATATTTAGATTTTTGACTTTTCTGAAAGTGAGACCTTAAAAAACATATTTTATCAATGGTCATATCTTTTAACTTACTTCACACAGAACTACATAACGCTCTCGCCATGCATTCACCAGCTTACTCCCCAAGTCAAGCGTGCATATAAAAGTTTTTATTTCAAAAAGCGACTAATGAAGACATAAAGTAACTTTTTTTGAATTCGATACGTTTGCGGATCCGCGCTGCTGGATCCAGCATGTCAAAAAATGTGCTGGATCCAACTGGATTGCTGGATGCTGGATCCAGCAATTGCAATCCGTAAGTAAGCTGTAAACAGGCGCGACAAAATACAGTATTTTAAATGCGCAAATATGTTTTTTTCCCCTGTGGCTCAGATTATTGACAGAATTAGTTTGGTGTAAGAAATCAAACATTTCCACCGACCTGAAATGCAACAGCCACAAGAAGTGACAGTTTGCGATAGGAAAAAAATAAGGTTAGTACTGGGATCAAGGCATGAATTTGCATTGCATATTGCAATTTGAGTCTGCTGACCCGTGTGGTCATTTTAGCTACTTTTGCGTATTTTTTTTTAACCAAACATTAATTTTAAATCATTAAATTATGGTATTGACTGTACACGTCTAACATTGAATATCGTTGTCTATTTTGTTTGCGAAGGATAGTATTTGAATAATTACAAATAGTTTACATTTTTTTCAAGTTTGCTAATTAAAATCAATACATTAATTCATATAAGACAAGGAAATTAAACTCGTAACTAGGGTTGTCGATTATTGAAAATAGACAAAGTTTTTTTGTCAAGAAAAAATTCAATTTCCAAACTTCTGCAAACTTACGCGTGCACCTACAACGCAATTAAAATAATAATAAAAAAAACAGTGCAAAAAAGAAATAAACTCACTATATGTCCGAAAAATAAAGGTGACCCCAGCGACATAGTTATACTCACTGGCCCCGTCCACTACTTCACTCAAAAGGCTTCGAGTCTTGTTAAGTGAAGATGATTCGGTAGCGAAGTGAAACCTGCGTTGGGTGCGTATACTGTTTTCCTTTGTTCTTACTACTTACGTAGTTTAAAGTGTGGTGGGTGAAGTTGGATAGCTGTGTTGTTACTCGGGGGTATTCTTTGTTTTTAAGGCCTACGTGAGTTTTTACCAATTCTTACACCGTTCTTTTATTTTTCTTATAGTGGCCTTGCAGGGACACACGTGAAATTTCTCGGAAAATTGCAAATTAAATTGTTTTATTTTTCTTTGACTTCTGGATTCCCGCAAAACAATGCCTTGGGGTCATCTATAAATTACGTCACACAAATGTTAGGCTTTTTGGACCCCCCTCCTTGTTAAAGGTTGTGAAAATCCGTTTCCCTGGTGTGATAACATTTATTTTTCTATTTTGTAATTAAAAGTTAAATTAAAAAATCAGTGTTTCCCAATTTGCACTCGTCGACGACTTAAAGCTATATGCGAGTTATCCTTATAAATCGAATCACGCGTAACAATATTTTTAAGTTTTTGGTCTACATACAAATTTTGTATTTTGATGTGATGTCACAAAATTCTTGACGTCCCCCCCCCTCCCCGCCATGTCACAACACAATTGGAATCTGATGGTGGTTAATGAATAATATTTGCCGCAGATAAACAATAATTTTTACCAGGGTTATGTGCTTGGATGAGTGATAAATGGTTAGACCGTCTCATTGGTCAAGTGAATCCCAAGTGAAACCCAATCAATGACACTCGGGTTCAATTTTTGATACCCCATATACAGCCTGTTAGGTAAGTCGATCTAAACCTTGAAAGGGGTAATAAGGTATCTAACTCTCATTCCAAATAAATAAAAAACCATACCTTAAATTTTAACTTAATTATCCAATAAATTCATAGTTCATACGCACCAACACGGTCGCGCAAGTAATGCGTATATCAATAGATAAATAGGTAGTTACGTAAATGCTGCCTATTCCTGCCTATTTATGTCTAATGATACAAAACTGAAATGAAATAAAAGCTAACCTGAATTTATATTATATTTCGCTTAACTCTTTCATACCTTACCTTTATAAGGTAGAAAGAGTTGGCTTTATAATTTTTACTTTTCTTTTTGACAAGACATCATAACTCAACATAAGGTAAAATAAATTATCGTCTAATAACAGAAAAAACCCTTGACATTTTATAAAAGCATCTCGACCTCGCTTGTACCTAAACAGATAAAACCATCTAAGAATCATCACCGTACCTATTTACACTGACCACAACCGACCAAATAGAGAGATGTATATTTGCAAGGAAACTCATAATACAAACTCGTTTTGTTGTCTGGTTGGGTTATATTAAGTGGCTGGCCTTGGGTACGATTGACATTCCATGCCCTTTCTTCCACCTTGCCTATGTCTTCTTGGACGGTGATTGCATACGTGAATCGTTATTAATATGCCACGCTTCCCCGCTAACCAAGGTCGCCTCTATGTGCAGGGCTCTTTATTTTACGAATCCTAAAACATCAACCTTATTCACTTACAGACAAGGACTAGTTTTCTAGTTACATATATATGACCTAGACTTGTTTTATACGTGACCGGGTTACTACCAGTCAGTCGCATCAGGTGGCCAAAATAGAGTGCAAAATATAGTATCTATAATTATTAATTAGTCATTTCCGTGTCACGATTTTAGATAAGATTATTTATTGTGTATTTGCATTTAAAATTGCATAATGTTTATTAAACATTATCATTTGTGTATAATCATTTGTGTATTATTGAATAATAATGTCATGTTTTGTGACTAGGACATTGAGCGTGATTTCGTCTGTTGGGTTTGTTTTATTTTATACATTTTATCTATTCTTACCAATGTTATAAAGAGATAAGATTAGTTTGTTTGTAACGGATAAATATACCTAAAATAATGGGTTCTGAACCGATTATAAAAATGCTTTCATTAGCATAAAACTTAACTATTACCGAGTTATAGGCTACTTTATAATTGACTTAAATTTTGGTAAAACAGTAAAATTGTGATGCATATAAAATATTATATCGAGGCGATTTGCTTATTTAGTCTGTTCTCTTACATTTTTTCTAGTAATGTTACTAAATTATAAATGTGAAAGAATGTGAATGTGAGTAGAATGTAAAATATAGTATCCGATTCAGTTAGTATCCTATCAAGATTTCAGGTGAATATTTATTGTGTAATAGCATTTAAAATTGCACAAGTTTTTATAAAAAATCTATTTAAAATCTTAATTAAATAAGTATCCTTTTAAGGATACCTATTAAATAAAAATGGATAAGTAAGTTGCTTTTAATAGTTATTTACAATTAGTAATATGCACTGTATCACAATTCATAAACTAAATTTTTCTTACTGATTAATAGTCAACCAGTTTCACATGTTATTTTCTTTCTTTTCTAGTCCTGACGATATAGTGGAATGTGAAATCTTTTGGCTACTTAATTAATAACAAAAACATGTATCGTACACGAATTGTGAAACATCATAAGTGTCTAATTGTTAATAATCACTATGATGGAGTTTCACCAAGTGTCGATGATGAAAAGCACAAATGATAGTTACTTTTAATTAATGTACTGCACCTTTGGTCGAGAAGTTAATGAGGCCAATGGGGCTCGGGTTCGTTTCCCGACAAAAACAACGTGTATTCTGACAGGGACAACGACAAATAAACACTAAAATTCAAAAATAAAATCATTTATGTATAAAAGTTTGTATTATTGAATATGAGTTTTTATTAAACATATTCGAGAACCAATGTAGTTGATTAACACCTGTTCACAAGCAAATAACTTGCTTACTTTGAAATCAGATCAATAATTGTTGTAATTTGTCTGTTTTTTTTTTAATTCTTTATATCGCATCGCATATCGCTCTCGTGATGGAAAGAGACAACAATCGCCTATAGAGACAAAATAATAGAGTCGAAATCCCACCACTCTGAGACTCTGGGCTGCTACTGATATTTTCCTAGATAAGAGTAGAAAATAAACAAGTAACACTTTGACCGAGTCGAAAATCAGGATCGATTCCCGAGTCGATTAAAATGTTATGTACCTCGTATCTGAGCCAAATAATTTTAGTCTTAAATTATTACCTCTTAATAAATTTCGCGAATAGCTATTTGATGTACTACTAGACAAATCTTACTATAGGCACTTAATGTAAATGAATATTTCATTTTACCAGCATATATGTAATATACTGGTAAAAAGATATATTCATCTAATAATTATTTAATTATATAATTGTAAAAAACCGTGGATATAAATACATTTATTTTTAATATTTTAAAGTTATTCTTGTTTACAAAATTACTATGTGGATTCATAAAATTTTCAAAAGGTTATATATTTGTACACCATAATATTTGATACAATATGTTGGTAAGTATGTATATATTACTTTATACAACTTGTAACACCAGTATTCTTGCGAATAAACATTTTTCTTTCTTTCTTCTTTCTAACAACTAGATTATGATTTTTTTTCATTCATTTACCATTTGAATATATTTTTCAACATTCAATTAATACGAGCATTAAGATTTTTATTTTAATCTAAGTTAACAAAATGTTATTGAAGTACACGTTACATTAATTAGGTATTGTCACTGGCAATGACGCAAATTACAATAAATTAGTGACCGTTCACACCTGACTATTCAAATAATTTTTGAATGACTTTTACTATGATTATATTCATTAAAAAAGTGTTAAAATAATTTGGTTCATTAAAAATACTAAAACAAATGAAAAATAAACGTTTTTTAATCTGGAATTTATAAACAACTTTTATAATTCTTGTTTTGTGTGACTGTTTAGAAAACAAACTGTTTCATCCTCGATAGCCATTTCATTAGTACATAAGACACAGGCGGTGTATCAACTAATGAATAGCTTTCTATTGCACCAATCGACTTGCATGTAGTTATACGATTTGCTTTTTTTGCACGGAAGGGCGGTGTTACGATAACAGACAACAAAGGTATTATAACATTCGCGATTTACGTGAACTGTAATCCAACGTAATAGAGTTTATTTCGCAAGTGAGTTTTGGAGCTTTTTATCAACCTATCGTTGCAACCGCGAAAAGGAAGGGTTATCCCAAATGCATGCAATATATAAAACCATATTTCAGACTTGTGTATGCTGTGTTTTTCTACGTAAGTAAATTGCATAATGGGAGGTAAAATACAGCACATTTAATAATAAACAATGTTGACCTTTTATTGAAAATAGTTTATTGAATATATTATTGAATATATGTTTGGGTAGCTTTTTCATGGAAACCGGTAGTTATCGTTTATAGACACCAAATACGAAAAAAAAGAAAAAAATCTGGGTTATACAATTTGTTAAAATAAATGTACAGTCATTATACGTTTTAATTACATGTGTACTCATTGCCTATTATTTATCACTAGCTGTAGCGTGCTGCCCGCTGCATTATAAAAGTTTTTGGCGAATCCCGTGGGATCACCGAGTTTTTACGGGATAAAAAGTAGCCTATATGCTGGTCCATGTTATCATCTACCTGTACGCCAAATTTATTTCAAATCTGTACCTACAGTAGTTTTTGCGTGATTGAGTAACAAACATCCATGTATTCAAACATCCAAACTTTCACATTTATAATACCTATTTATAATACCTATACATAATATGAATTTTCAATAGTAGTATTGAGACAATTTTAATGATAACTTATTTTTCAGCTATGCTATTTTGGATGAAAGGATGAATGTTTGGAACGTGCCAAAGAAATGAATAAAGAAAACAAGAAAGAAAAAGGAACATTAATTATTATGGATAGCCATATAGTACATTCGCTCTAAAACACAAATCTCCTTCTAGGGCAGTACGGCAAAAATAAATAATATCATCATTCTGCAAGAGCGGATCCAGGGCGAATCCAGGGCGGGGCCATGGGGGTCATGGCCCCCCTAAGGGGTAGGCAGGGGGGATTTATTATTGTAAACCAATAAGGATTAGAGCCTATTTTGACTGAACCTTAAATATGTGACCCCCCTGATCCGCCCTTGATTCTGGTTCCCTTGCTTGCGATGCATAAACCGAGAAATATACCTTCATAGTTGTCATGATGTAGCTAGTAGAAGGTAGTAACAAGTTTTGTTTCTTGTTTAGCTTTTAAGAACTGCCTGAAAGGTATTATTCAGAAGACAACTTGAACCTTGTACCGAAATTGTACAATTTTTACCGAATAAACTAGTTTTTAAATCCGAGTAGTCTTTAAATCTTGAATTTCCGCAAGCAACAATTAATTTATGGATCAAATTATCTTAATCACTAGTCGGTACCTTCAGCTATTTTTAAACACAATTAAGCGAAGGTAGAAGCAGACACATTAGAGGTTTATTGTTACTTGTCCTTCCCATACAGAGTCAAGTACATATCTCCAGTGATTAATTGATGATATTCATATGCGGCCGCGTTTTTGCTACTATACATTTGGTGCCACGTCTAAGCTGTAACAAAGGCAGACCTTGAAATGTACTAACAATTAAATTGGGTGTGTTGTTTGGCATACGTAATTTCTTTTGTATGAATTTCCTATTAAAATATTATTTTTGGTATAAATATAGGTAGACCCAGGCTTTTTTTGTCATTTTTTGGGGGGCATGTTATTTTTTGTCACTTCTGTTTTATTATTTTTGGTATAAATATAGGTAGACCCAGGCTTTTTTTGTCATTTTTTGGGGGGCATGTTATTTTTTGTCACTTCTGTTTTAGGGGCAAGCTAATTAACGAAAATTGTAAATGCAGAATGTTTTGGCAATTCTTTTTTTTGGCACACAAGTAGATAATGTCATGGAATAGCACATAGACTACTTTTTATTCCGGAAAATTTTGGTGATCCCGCGGGATTCGCTAAAAACTATTATAATGCAGCGGACTGCTTGCTCCAGCGTTAATCTATATTAATATTATAAATGTGAAAGTTTAGATGTTTGGATGGATGGATAAATGTTTGTTACTCAATCATGCGAAAACGGCAGAACCGATTTGGATGTAATTTGGCACACATGTAGATGATAACCTGGAATAGCACATAGGTTACTTTTTATCTCGTTTAAATGAGTTGTTCCCGCGTGATTTAGATTCACCAAAATCTTTTATAATGCAGTGAGCTACACGGTGCACCTAGTAGGTACCTATTTTAAATGCGAAAGTTTGGATGTGTGGATAGATGAATCTTTGTTACTCAATCACGCAAAAACTACTAAACGGTTTTGGATAAACTTTGGCACACAGGTATATAATGAGATGGAAGAGCACGTTAGTTCCTTTTTATCCCGAAAAAATGAGTTGATATCGCGGGATTCTCCAAAAACTTTTATACGCTACACGCTGCAGCTAGTATTATAAAAAGGAAAGATTTTATTCTTTGTTTGTTTGTTTGTTGCTATTTACTCAAAAATTAATAGATCGATTTTAAAAATTCTTTCACCTTTAGATAGGTACATTATCTACGATTGACATAAAATACTTTTTTTACCCTAATAAGCAAAAGACAATAATGATTTTGGATCACCCGAACGAAGTTGCGAGTAACAGCTAGTCTATTATAAAATAATTTTTACTACTTTACACAGAATGCTCATACTGTTTTACACAAACAAATACATTATACATCGAGAAGATGCCAGCATTGTGGAGGTTGATGACGTCACGTAAGAATGGAAAAGGTAGATCTCCCACCCAAGTCGGGTGCACTGCCTAGGGACCGAAGCAAGCACATCTGAGTAATTACTTTGGTCTAAGAAATATATTAATCTGTAGTGTCTGTCGTAATATTCGTTTTATGGATCGCTGGCAAAATTTTACCATTTCAAAAATTTTTATTTGTCTGTCTGTGTGTTTCGTTATAACTTAAGAATCTTGATGAAAATTAGCACAGAGTAAAAACATGTATCTAAGTAGTTACGCAAATGATAGGCTATATAATTTTTTTATCTTCAAAGAATTTATGCCCAGCTAAGCGGGTGGATTTATTTATAGGTACGACTACTATATAAATCAGTAGTGTCTGTCCTTAGAATAATCAGGCAATAAGTCTATGCGTCTATCTATACATTCAATAAAAAAGTAAGTAAAGATGTTTTTTCAGTTTTCTGATAAAAACAACGTTGCCCGTGATTGGAAAGTGCCCGGTTAGCAATAGGCTGGCCTATTGCTAACCGAGCACTATCACATTGTGGGACCAAGTATCTTCGGCTAACTGTGGGTGCACTTGTTGTACTTCTGCCTATCTCTTCGGGGATACGGGCGTGAAGATACTGATACATTCAATATTTGTCCAATTTTTGGTGGTGGCATAATCTTTAATAAAGTAAATATAAGTATTCACTGGGTAGGCCAGATGACCTCTGGGCCAAACGTACCTCCATACGTAAACCTCGCGGCAGAACCAGGCGAAGATGGTGGAACAACCAACTTCAATTTCAATTTAAATTTTATTGTTATTTATATTGTTATAATATTTATATTCCACAATGTTACAAGAGATAATATAATAAGGCTTAAAGCTAATTAGTGCATTATGGACCCTGTCGGGCACAGCAACTTATAAAAAGAGAGGGGGCGACTTATAAAAACATTATTATTTAAAATTAAATTATGATTAGGTATTGTAGTTATGTTACTATATTAAATTTAAAAAATATAATTGTTATTTAAAATAAGAAAAATTCTTATCTATTTTATTCTGTTATTTCTTTTATTTTAATGGAAATTGTATAGAATATATGTATATCAAAATTAAATAATTATTTAAATTAGTTATTATTTAATTATTGAATTGTATAATAATTATTTAGTGCATATGTAATTTTATACCAAATATATGATATTGATAATAAATAAAATGACTAGCTTTTAAAATTTTCGTTTAAATATTCTTGAACCGTATAATACCTTTTATTATTTAATTATTGAATTGTATAATAATTATTTAGTGCATATGTAATTTTATACCAAATATACAATATTGATTATAAATAAAATTACTAGCTTTTAAAATTTTCGTTTAAATATTCTTGAACCGTATAATACCTTTTATTATTTAATTATTGAATTATACAATAATTATTTAGTGCATATGTAATTTTATACCAAATATACAATATTGATAATAAATAAAATGTCTAGCTTTTAAAATTTTCGTTTAAATATTCTTGAACCGTATAATGAATGAAATAAATGAAATATAAAATGAAAAAACCTTTTATAAATTAAGATTTTTTTTAATATTTGCAAACTTTACATTTCTCGGTTCCATTTTTAAATAATTTGGTAGATTATAAATTTTTATTGCCATTAGAACAGGGCTGGTGGAGTGTAATTTAAGTCTCGATTTGGGCAGTATAATTCTATGTTGATGTCGTGGAGTGAATCTACTTGGGATGTCTCTTCACTTTGTGAAAAAGTCTGGATATTTTCTTACAAATTTACAGGTTTCAAGAATGTAGAGGCTTGGTATTGTATTGTATTAAAATGTTGCGAGTTTGAAAGAACGGCTTACAGCTTTCCGTTGGCTTACTGTTAACTGTATTTCTGACAAGCCTCTTTTGACAGCTCTGAGACCCCTGAGAGGAAATCTAGATTCATACTGCCCCAACTGGACCAAAAAAGCATTAAATCGTGTGGAATGGATGATAAAATGCAGAGTAGGGAGGCATTTACTCTGTAGTGAAACAGACCTGGCTGATAATACTAATAATATATTATATATACATACGTATATTATTAATATTATAAATACGAAAATTTGGATGTTTGGATGGATGGATGTTTGTTACTCAATCACGCAAAAACTATTGAACGGATTTGAATGACATTTGGCACACAGGTAGATGATAACCTGAAATAGGACATAGGCATACATACATACAGACATACTTTTTATCCCGAAAAAAATAGGTGATCCCGCGGGAAGCGCCAAATGCTTTTATAATGCGACAAATAGTATAGTAATATAAAGTTACTAAACAATAGGCACTCGACTAACGGTGCAGTCAATTATAGTATATTAATTTTATATAAAACAGTATGCGTCTAAAATAATTAATTTTAAAGCGTTAACTTTATATGCAAATAACGCTGAGGCCTATTACAGTAATGTAATCATTAGGTTTGGTCCAAATTACAAGATATAGCTCATAGACTGTGGTCCCACGAACAAACTTTTTTTGATTAATATCAAGCTGATTTTTGTGAACAGCTTCGTTTTGGCGTGACAACCATCTTTTATATCTTCGAAAAATCTCGAATTGGGTAACTAGTAAAGTTATGAATGGGGCTTTGAAAATTTTGATTCGGTGAAGAAAAAATATTTATTAATAACATTAATTATTTTTCGACCATAATCGCTTGATTATATTATGAAAAACACGATGAAAATTTTGTCCGACACATTCGATGGATTTTCTGACGAGTCCTCCACTCTATGGTTTCAGGTTATTAAGAATTTTAAATTGATGTTAAAAACAACATAATTTTCTCACAACAGCTTGTTAATTATTATAGTCATTCAAGGGTAACGTCCTACAAATAAAGTGGAAATTTTTCTTAGTCCGACAATCTAAACTTTTCTTTTTTATCTATGTTTATTAGTTACCGGATTTGAGATTTTTCGAAGGTAAAAAAGATGGGCGTCTCGTCAAAATGAAGCTGTTCACAAAAATTGAGCTGGTTATTTAGCAAAAAAAAAATTGTTTGTGGGACCAAAGTCTATTATTATATACACAGTTTACTTTTGCTTTTTAGACTTTACTTATATCTCCTTTAAAAATATTCCGTACACAAATGGCTGTCGGATTCGCTATAGTTAAAGTTTGTCTAGAAAAGTGCAGAAAAAACTGTATTAATATATTATTATTAGTAGTAAGTAGTAATAGGTTATGGGATTCAGTGTAGTTTAAGCTTGTCTGGAAAAGTGCAGAAAAAAGTGTATTAATATATTATTAATCTAATTTGTAGAATTATTTTTTATTGTCCAATGACACTAATATTTTTTTCAGTCCTTGTCTCCCTTCAGTACGAGGGAGACCTCCTTCCCTTCCCCCTCACTTCAGTACGCAAGTATTGCACGTCATATTTTCAGCAGTAATCTCATCTAGATCTCGGTAGTTCTACTTCTATTCCTTTTCCAGAGCTCACTTATAATAGCAATATGCGAAGTACAGAACAAGACGAGAACTTGCGCTTTCTCTCTAACACTCCTCTTGGGCACATTCTAAAAAAGTATTGTTAATAAAACTTCAAACCGTGGCAACATGTTTGAATAAAAGACGAGAGCAATTTACGGCAGTTTTATGTTAACATAAGTTTTATGTATATTTACTATGAGTACGAGTACATATTATGCTTATTGAATGTTAAGAATTATCATCTCATTACACGAAATAAATTTACCGTATACATATTTACTATTTTCCTTAACCTAAAGAAAATTCACAATTTCAAAGGATTTATTTGTTAATATCGAAGTAATAGGTACAAGCCATATTTTTAATAACAATTCACCGCCTAGATCTCCACACAGCAATGTTTGATCCTAAAGTTATAATAAAAACGAAATCACAGAAAAAAACATTGCATTTGTTTGTATAATTAGCTCTTATAACATACACAACAGCCATTAACATAACATAGCGTCGGTGGCAACAAATCAGAAAGACAAAGCTAGACCTTGAAGCAATTAATTAGATTCAGTACGCCGGCATGCATAACAGTGGTGTCAATACGTGGATATGTTAGGATTGCCGGTATAACAGGCGTGATTGACACTGTATTAAACACGCCTCTTGTAATTTCAAACGATACAATTATTGTAACTTTGGTTATATTTTCTTATTAAATAATATCTTATTAACAAATTTTTATTATATACTCTTTGGAATCTTTTAAAAATTTATCTTTAAGATTGACGCTGTATTAAACACACCTCTTGTAATTTCAAACGATACAATTATTGTAACTTTGGTTATATTATGTTACTAAATTAAATCTTATTAAATTATTTTAATACACTCTTTGGAATCTTTTACGAATTAATATTTAGGTGCTTCGTTGTTATTTTAATGTATTTATTATATTTTTTAGTTTATTGACAATGCATTTTATAAATTTGTTAAATTCGGATGAAGAAAGCATCTAAATTTATGTTTGTGTAGTAGATATATATATGTTGGTTATTGTAGCACTTATTCCAGTAATTATTTATGTATCTCAAAATTCTATAATAATCAATTTGTATTTGACTATCTAGTACTTACGTAGGCCGAATAGACTCGTTTAGTAACAGGACAGCATTTCAGTCATTAAGTTATTCATGATTATGAACTGCTACTGTCAACTCACTTGTAAATTTATTGTACGCGAATGGAATATTTAACTTGCCTTATTTTATACTAATTTCGATAATTTCAAGCGATTGAGGCATTTAGTGATGCAGCTTGCTATTTGCAATAGACGAAATTTTTTGCTCTTAACATCGTCAGCTCCAAGATAAATAGGTGCAGAATACAAATTTTTTATGTACTTCACTTTTTATACCTACGCTCGACGGTCCCGCTAGGATTATCAATTATGCTTATAATAAATAAATGGCACAAAATACTGGTAGTGGCACTTGAAACAAGAAGAATGGAAATGTAAACTAATAATAAATACAATATAATTTATACTTTTCATCGTCGCACTTCGTGAAACTGCATCATATTGATTTTTTAATACAAAAACTTGTACTTCACAAATGTGAAACAGTACAAGTGTTTATATTAAAAAATCAATAAATACAATATTTTAATGCTATATATAGGTATGGCACTTATTACAAATTTTCTGCACAGAAAAGCTCACTGACGCGTGTCCAAGCAAGTGGCACTCGTTCTTGCACTATTCCCAATATGTTCCAAGATATTAACAATATCTCGGAATTATAAATATAATTCCGAGATATCTCGACCGTGAGAAATGTCTATGTGTGTTTTGCTTGAGCGCTATTTGTATGTAGATTGACTTCTGTACCTTAATGTGATTCCATTTGTTTTTGTCTCTAGTAGTTTAGTTTTTACACCCTTTTACAACAAATTTCGGCATTTTTACTTGTGAATTTTGATATTTTTGATGACGTTTTGATCGATGCACCGCGAAAGCTTGACTGACTACTTAACAAGGCAAAACGTAGACACGTATATTAACTCATATGTCACATGAATGTAGTGTGTGTAATTTTTAAAAAAAAATATTTTAATGTATTTCTAGTCGGAGGTTTCCGCAATTTGAATTAAATCTGTGCCGAATTTCATACTCCACCGTTCACGTAATTGTTTTGAAATGGAGGACAAAGTTTTTACTTCACGTATTTATGTATAGACACTTGCTGGCCAGGCTCTTTCAGCTAAGCTACATGTAGATGCTGGCCACTGTCGTATTCCGGTTTGGAGGGTAAGGTAGGTGGTAAATTTAAATGTTAAGACCCAGCCACAAGAATAACAACGCACCAACTTCTCTTTCCATCAGGAGAGTCATCTGCTTGTTTGCTATCTTATGATAAAAAATCTGTCAAACGGTGACCCTGAAGGCCACTATGAATCTTCTGGCTAAATTGAGGTATTTTAACCACTTAACCAATGTGTTGGGAATTGGGACTGATTTAATATGGCGAAATTCTTCTTTGGTTTGTAATAGATTGGACTGCTGCAGCGTAACAATGGAATTCTAAACATTTAGTAGGTAAGTATCTTCTGTATATAAAGATACATGTTGAAACTGTAATGTATATTTATATAGAACTTTTAAATAAGTTGAGTAAATAAGTCGAATTATTTCTAGTAATGGATAATTTGCTCAACTGATGTTTGCTGGAGACGCAAAACTTGTGATATTCCGCGCTTTCATCACGAATTTGGTGTACGTTAGGAGTGTCAGCGATAGCGGATTTAAGAATTTCTATTTTAAGGTTATAATTGGTTAAATAACTAAGCATTAATTCAGCATGCAAAAGAGATTCCATCGTACTCTTTTGAGAAGAGCTGCGCTTCGCAGCTAATCCCGTGTCTCACACGCACTGAGTGAGTTCCTCTCTGGAAATCTCGGGGCTTTCACATATGCGCCGAAGGCGGTAATAGTGTGGTTTTACCCCCGTGATAATGAAATAAATGAATGAAATAAAAATGAAATGAAAAATATATTTATTTCCACCACTACAATTTGAATACATCAATACATAACAAAATATGGTTTATAATTTCATTTCGTTAGTGCAGAGTGGACTGGAGCCTAAACTAGGAAAAACCTGTATTCCAGGACTCCAGATCTCTCATCTTCGGCACTGTACATGTAGGGACAAAAAGTAACAGCTGTTTTAACTTAGAGTGTAGTGTAGAGTGTGTTGTGCATTTGTGTATGTGTTTGGGTAAGTAATAAAGTTAGGGGGCTTCAAAAATTTTAATTTGGTAAAGGAAAAGTATTTTATTAATTACAATAGATTATTATTTTTTTCTTTAATCGCATGATTTTCCCCTGTGTTGGTCCAGGGCTCCTTTGAATAATAGACCAACTGCCGTTCTGCCAAGTAGGTCGTAAAAGGCGACTGATTGGCTATACGAGTCACTACCAACGTGGCTACTAAGTGGTAAAGCTCTGCATTGTCTCGCCCGAGTCTGGTACCACCGCCTTACCTATTCCTGTCGCAATGGCGTCAGTGCTTTTCACTGTCGCCTGTTCTAGTTTGGAGGGTAAGGTAGCCGACATCACCATCCCATCACACGGACATCATAACACCATGACCATCATAGATCATGGTAGTCTCTTATGATATTTAAAACTATCATCACGCCCGGTTCCCTTGCGGGGTAGGCAGAGTAAACCAAAAGTTTATAGACGTTCCGGTTCAACGCGATTCCTTGGTTCGTCGGTTGGCGAGATAAGTGGTCCTTATCGCCGCATTTACCGACATGTTAACGATTATCGACTATTTCTAGCGATAACTGGGACCGGCAGTTTTACGCAATGATCCGATGCACGGGAGTGGTAATATACCAGTCAGCCATACTCTGAGCTGCTAGTGAAATTTTTAGATTTTCGAAAAAAACCTCAAAAAAACCTCAGTAGAACTTTGGCCCGACTCGGGGATCGAACCCGGGCCCTCATGATCTGAGCCAAATAGGTCACCCCTAGACCACGGGGCACTCAATGATATTTAAATTATATGGTATTTTTAAAAAAAACACCAAGTCAATCAGTGCAGCGGGCTGCATAACGGATCGGTATTATACATTATAATATATAAGTATCAGTTTGACCTGCGTGTGTGTGATATTGTTGGGATTGGATCATATATGAGTATGATTATTAGTGAGGTCTAATGCCACATGCATAAGTTAACCGGCTACCTTACCCTGCAAACCAGAACACAACAGTGACAAGCACTAACGCTATTGTGGCAGGAATAGGTAAGGCGGTGGTACCAGACCCGGGCGAGACAATGCAGAACTCTACCTCCTAGTATAATTGTCTACGAGCTTTTAAAAGGTATATTCCAACTCAGAGTACAGTCCCAGATTCCTCAGTTTAGAGATATGTACACCACACGTATTTGTAAAGGTGATATGCATACTATAGATACCTAGTTAAGAACTGAGTTAAATTTTATTAAATTACTTTTATTACAATTAATACTTTTCCTGCTGTAAGCGACCTTTAAACGCTAGTCTTTTAAAACTTATATCAATCACAATAGCACTATAGTGTTTAATTGACAGCAATGTTAAACGTCAGTTAGTCACACTTGCAAAGATAGAATCTCGTGGCAATATGTACAATTGGCAACTAGTGAATTCAAGTGTCGCCATTGACTAACGATTATTGCAGATATTGTAGATCAATCTGTGGTGCTGTGAAAGTAACAATGATATTCATTCGTGTTACAATTTTAGAATTTTTTATTTCATAGAATAACAAACAAACTGATGATTCTCCTTATACAAAAACTTACTTCTTACTTCCTTATACTACTGATGTACCGGGAAGTAATTGAATAAAATGCACAATTTTGTAAATGTGTTGAACTATATTATGATAAGTAGTTGCACAAGTAATAGTCATGTTATATATTTTTATATAGTATCTTTTAATAATATGTTACATTTATTATTATAACGATTTCACTGTATAGTCTTACTACTTAACACTTTGACAGCTGATCACGATCTGGGGCCTAATTCACGTAATTAAGCGGCGATCTAGTCGAAGCATTTAAGACACTTGCACATTTTCTTACATATTATGCCACGTCGTAGCACGTGTGAAAGCCCGAAGTACATTGACTCAATTACGTGAATTAGGGGGCTGGTGTTGGTATGCTCTTTTTTCATACATACACTGATCACAACGTCAGCTAGTGATCCGTTTTCCTTGATTTTTTACTAAAAACATGACGCTCTATCGATATCGGCGTTCATTGCAATCTATAGCTCCATTCTTTAGATACACATACATAGGCGATTCATTTATGTGGACATGAAGACGGGGCAAGGGGGACGAAATTGCCGAGAGTATTTTTGTATAATCTTTTTGTACCATATAGCCCTCGTTTTAATTATGTAAGAGTTTTGTTTTCCACAAAAAAAGGTTATGTAGGGTTGATTTTTTTAAATAAATAAAATGATGTGGTGTCGCGGGACACCAGGTAGGAACGAACTTCCTTCGGCTAAACGGCACTACTCGCTTGTGTACGCGACTGTCGCGCCTGCGCACGTCTCATTTAACGCTTTTATTCCACGCATTTTTCTTACGGTTTTACTATCACATTTTTTTCAGTTCGGTCGCGCAGCAAAATCCCTATCCCCTCCAAGCCTGCCGTAAGGAACTTCGTTCCAAAAATACAATAGTATGTCTTGTTTTATTTATTATAATTAAAATATATTAGTTACTCTAACATATACATTTGAATCGAATGCATTACTATTATAGTTTTTTTTCCTATAGAATTTCCAATAATGTCGAAAAAGGCTGGCGCATGGGGAGATGCGCATAATAAAATGGCAGGCTGTCAAAGTGTTAATGTGCCGTGGTGAGAGACCTGGAGTCCTGAAATACAGGTTTTACCTAGTTTAGGCTCCAGTCCACCGTTTATTGTAATACTAGTTGAAATTGTAAAATAGAACTTGTAATTGAAAATTGGTGGAAATAAACTCTTATTATAATTATAATAATTAATTAAATAATATATTACGCTATATAACACGAAGTAATATTTTAAACTGTGTGCGTTCGTGCTTGCTACTGCCGTGGTGGAAAGTGTGGACGAATGAGGATAACTGTGCCATTGGGGTCTTATATAATTTTCAGGCTTACTTTGAGTTTCTTCCATTTTTTATATTGCTTTTTTCCTCTTTCAGAATCATCGCACATGTGAAAGTGGAAATTCGTAAATTAAATAGTTGTCTTCGTTGAGTTATGGATTTTCGCAAAGTAACACCTGTGTTTATAAATTTTGTTTGGATTGCTATGCGTTATTACCATACTTTTGACATCCTGCTAATCTCGCTTTAAGATTGCCTAATATGAAAAAAAATTACAACCCCCCGAAACATTATTTTTCCATGATACCACCTTCCTGCATTATATGCAAGATTTGCAGTGCAATATATGTCAAGAAAGAGCTGATGATCTTCAAATCCGAAGCCTGAAGTCAAAGTTACAATGTCATTGCAATATCATTGAAGTAACAGAATATTAAATTTCGTATCAATCAAGCCTACACCAGTTGCTTTATTCCTTTTATCAAATAGAAATGAGCTGGTGCTTGAAACGGTTGCACTTATTTTGAGAAAACATATCTAAGAACCAGTACTAAAAAACCAGCTTAAATCAAAAAGACATATCCAATTCGATTTTTCAATTGAAGAGCTGTAGTACGACAGACAGACATACATATGTAGTGGTCAAACTTATAACAACTTTTTTGAGTCGGGGGTTAAAAATATCTGAAAATATTATCGCTCTAAAACGTCATAGCTTGATTACATCGTTTTTAAAATGTTTTATCATTGATATAAAAAACCCAAGATGCACAGTCCCGAACAAAACTGACGCTCAAAACTGTCCCTAATTTCACATAAGTAGTTGTAGATAATATGACAAAAACATATGTTTTTGCAAAGCAATGGACAAAAAATAACAAAATTGACAGTGTCGTGACCGACGTGATGTTATTTAAAATGAGCGCACAATTTAAAATTGTGCGTTCTTTATTAAGAGGACGGTTTTGAGACACTGAATGTGCATCTTGGGTTTTTTATATTAATGTATTTTATTTAATTTGTACATCACACTTAACAAACAAATCGATGGTTTTCCCGGTAGAAAGTTATTAATATTGCACCAAAGTTATTAGTGGTGCATTTCAATTCATGTGCGAAGACGCATTTCCAAAATTATATGCATAAGTTCAATAACTAACTGTTCGTTTAGAATAAGAAAAGTACTTTTCGTAATATTTTCTCGCCATTAGAGACATTATCTTTACTTGTTTTCTGTAGCTAACAAGGCCGCATACATAATTTGATTTAGTAAAAAGACGAGGCAATGTAATAACTTTTACATATATGTCGTAGCATTTATGTTAGTGTAGAATTATTTGTAGATATCGACAAATATCTCTTCCCTCGTGCGGGATATATCTACCGTACATATTTTAAGCGGGCTGGTACTCCAAACAGGAATACAATATGACGCTATCGCGACGGGAACAGTTAAGGTGGTATTAAACCGGGGCGGGAAAAAGGCCACGTTTCGATCCGGTAGTAATTATAAAAAAATCGCTGGACCATATATACAAATAGACGATAAAATAAATAAATAAATATTAACGGGACAAATTACACTTAAGTACTGACCTAACCCCAAACTAAGCAAATTATTTGCTTGTGTTATGGGTGTTAGTCAACGATGCTAATACTTAGAAATACATATATAAATACTGTAACATTAATAATAATAAACACCTAAACCCGGAAATACAAACATCTGTGCTCGTCACTTAAACGTTTGTCCCTGTCGGGAAATGAAGCCGAACCCCCTCGATCGCTAACCACACAACCAATGGGTTGTTCGTAAAATGTAGACTCCTCAAAAAGCCAATAATTTTATTTACTTTATTGAATAATTCATTTTTGAGTTTAAATTTAAGACAATTACAATATGCTTTCACCTGGTAGTGGAGATGACAGAGAGAAGCTTGAAAATCCTTCGCCTTTACCTCGTAAGTAGTGAGATGACTTATTCCTTAAAAGGGCCCGGATTAACGCGAATTGTTTACAAACTCTATGAATGACAGTAACAGAAAAAATGCGAGCTACAATATTGTCCAAGTATGTGTATTTATAAGAGCCTTAGAGTAATTATATTTTCATAATTATAATTATTGCAAAATATAATTTTCATAATTTTTAGTTAACACGGAAGAATTATTAGCTACTCTAAAGATGAAGCTAATAGAACAAGTAAACAATATTTAAAACATGTTTATTAATAGAGCCTTAAAATTTCCATAATTATATTTAGCAAAAGGGCCCCGAATCAACACAGTAGAGTTATTAACTGCTGTAAAGATGAAAGTAACAGAACAAGCAACAAGTTGCAATATTTCAAAAATGTTATTTATAAGGGCCTTAGAACTTCCATAATAATATTTAGCAAAAGGGCCCCGGATTATCACGAAGAAGTTTAAACTGGTCTAAGAATGAAAGTAACAGAATAAGCAGGAAGTTGCAATATTTCAAACATGTTTATTTATAAGGGCCTTAGAATTTCCATAATAATATTTAGCAAAAGGGCCCCGGATTATCACGAAGAAGTTTAAACTGGTCTAAGAATGAAAGTAACGGAATAAGCAGCAAGTTACAATATTTCAAACATGTTTATTTATAAGGGCCTTATATTTCCATAAGCGCGTAGACATCAAAGTCCGAAGCCAGGGCCGGATTAAACATCAATATAACCGGTGGGTGGACAATTACAGTGTGTGCAAACATCTGTGCCCACCTGAATACCTGCCAGCTAGTAATTAATGATTGTGCTTACAAAAACAATGCGCTAACACTATGCTTAAGGACGTGTCCTTTGTAGAGTGGCCATTAGACAATAAAAATATGGATAAATGAAATTTTCTTGTTGTTTGTTTTATATTGAACTAGGATTTTGTTTGTTATTTAAATCGTAATCATACATTAGTATTAATCCCGATTATTCTTTTGTTGGTAAGTGGAAACCAGAGTCCGATTTACTGCTTTTAATACTTCAGTCCGCACGCTCTTTGACAATACCGAGAGTAAATTGGCACGCATATATTATACTACAATATCTAAACATCGTTTTTTTGGCAATCCTCTTTTGATATTTCTTTTATTTCATAGGAATGCAAAGAATTTGATGGTTTAATCTTGATGTACTTCGATATACTTATAGACAGATAGACCTTTGTGATGTGTTGCTAATGGCATGTCCTAATATCAATTGCATCAGTTTAGAAATCATTTTTCTCTACAAAAGGATTAAGGCAGTGATTGACGCTATTGCGGCCACTTATTAGTACTCACTATTGTAATAGCACGTCAAAACTAATATAAACGAAGTTATATTCATAAAAAAGAATATTGAAATACATTTCTATTACATAAATAGAAAATTTTAGTGTAGATATTAACATTTGAGTACCTTTTCTTAAACCAAACAATTTTCCTAATTTAATAAAATAAAATAAAATTTGATTTTGTCAACAAATATCCCATTGCATATACATAACTTTGTATACCAACGGGCAATTTAACAGGCAATCGATACTGCAGTTCGCCACTTTTTGGCTATGATAGGTGATAGATACATGCGTTTACGTGTTTGTCTCCGTTTTGCTACAGCCTATTTACAACTGACCTATTAGTTATTCCTTAAATTTAATGACATTCTACTAGGCAGTTCGAAAAGGTGAATAATTAGCTAAACACGTCACTATTGTCTATTAGGTTGTAGAGTTCCACAACGTCTGAGCCAAGTTTGATAGACACCACAGCTTGACCTGTACCGGCCGGCATAGCGTCAATGCTTTTCATTGTTTTCCCGTGCTTTTTAATGTCCATCCGTCAATTTACCGGTTCGGGGGGTGAAGTGTCTGATAAACTTATGTATGTGGCATTAACATCTCGCCATACAGATAGCAACACTTCATTAATATCTGCATGTTTGCTTAGAAAAAAAATATCCTATTATATAAAAATAAACTTTACGAGATAAGAGAATGTTGATTAGCTACCAACATTTAGACCTTAGACCACATGAATACTAATAGACACGGCATTGGGAAGAAAACGTATCGCCGCCCATATGAGCAAATGCTACTATCACTGTCAAAAGTGTCATACATTTCTAGTTATATTGTGAAAAAATACAAATACATGTTGTACTATTTTAACGTACCGAATGAGATGACAAGACTTAAAAATTACCATTAAAGTGATTTTATTTCATCGGTAAGTAGTATAACTCTGTATTTCTGTGTGTGAATGCAAGCCACACAGACGAATTAAGAAATTGCCTTTAGATCCGTGTTTTAAAATATCGGGCTGTTAATATTTAAAAAAAAATAAAACATTAAAAAGCTACAACTTCCGCGTAACTTCTACGATTTTTTTGTTCAGCTGTACTTTATTACTAAAATTATGGCCACTATACAATACCTAGGATAATATTTTGCTAAATGTTATGTGGGCTACACGATGATTAATCGATATTGTTCGAGGCGCTTAATTGGTTAGTTAACGCATACAAGCGTACATTGTTCGTACCAAACTAAGTATGAAATTTACTCGATAATAATAAATACCGTATTTAACACCTGTATCCGCGGTACTGATAGAAATAAAATGTTTAATAGGCAAAATAAACTAAAAATGGTTGGCATTTGCATTATGGCTGTATCATTTCTTAAACATTGTTTTATGATTATTACGAATATACCAGTACTAACAAAGTCCTTTAAAATTCTTGGAGTCTTTTCAAAAGTTATGACTTTTGAAGTGAAACATCTTTGGTCGCGACATGAGATTGAGAGTAACTCAGATTTTTATTCGAAAGGGAATAACGCTTGACGTAGTTTCCGCTATTTAAAAATGGCGGAATGTACTGTATGTCATACATTTTATAACAATCTGTGCTTACACTGACATGAGCTGACTTGACTTCAAATTTTATTTTTCAAATACATGAAGTATTAGGTATAGGCATGAAGCTGTATTATATCTGGAGACAACACTTCTAATACCTACTTGAACATTTTTTTCCACGACGGTATTATTGTTTAGTCTAAAGTCGAATTTCGGCCACAGGCGATTGCTAGGTATTATAAAAGTGGAAGTAGTAAAAACGAATTTTTAGAAATCAGAAATTAGAAATCAGAAGTACTTTATTCAATTAAACTATTTACAAGTTATTTTGACACGTCAACATATTTTTCAAAAACTACTACCGGATCGTAAAACGCGGCCGCGCGGCTTTTATTTTAAAGTTTTACTTTTATTACGCCTAATGATAATATGCAGACAATTTTACGCACACAGGTTTTGATTTGCCTGTATGTACATATGTACTCTATGTATTTGGCATCTGCCAAAGATATTTTCGTTACATTGATAATGCAAAAAGCATAAGTTTGCGGATATCTTATCCTTCAAAGTGGAACACGATAGTGACAAGCATTGACGCTATTACAGCAAGAAAATGTAAGGTTGTGTAAACCAAGCTCGCGCGAAAAGTTGCAGAACTCTACAACCTATAGAAACCTAGATTTCTATTTTAATAAAAAATAATAACAGACTCAATCCGGAAATCGAGCCCGAGACTTCACAATGTAAACTGAACAATCTAACCGGACCAACGACATATTTTAAGAAACAATGTATTATGAAAGACTATGTACTTTAGGTAATATTATTTCGAATTGTTTATTTGAATCACGTTAATAGTTCTGTTGAAAATATTTACATTCAAGGTCTAATGAAATTTGCCATTCAAACAGTCTCCGTATTCTGCGAACTGCGTGTGCGCAAATAAAAAAAAGCCTCTATTAGTAATCGAGAATTTTCTTCTGTGTTACACCGAGAACAACATACCCATATTTAGTTAATATATTTTTCTCAAGTATGACGAATATATATATTTTTTAATTTTCGTCCATAGAATTATATGCGTTATAAGTCTATGTTTTCGTCATTGAAAAACCCTGAATGAATTCATCGATTTTTATCCATTTTACGGTATTTGACGCAGTGTTTTATGGAGAACAGCTAAATAGATTTTGGAATTAATCTGTACAATAGTCAGAAAGTTGTTTTAAAAATCTGAAGCAAGGTTTTAGCAAACAAAAAAAATATTTGAGAAGCTGTAAATTTTGAATAGGTACTTCATTCGATTTCGATTTTTAATTATTTTATTATATATATTAACGGAATTTGACGCAGTTTTTTAAATACTAAAATGAAAGATATTAAAAATAAATTGGTTTAAAAATATTTTATTAAATGTCAATATTATTAGCTCTACATTATTAAATATCAATGCCATGATAAATAAGGAAAACAACAGTAAACTTAATATACACAGCTGATTTTTAAGGAAGCCGCGAAGAAATAATTAATAGTGGAAAGTTCTAAGCAAATTCGTAAGATACAAATCCTTTCACACTTTGCAGGAAATTTTATGATATAGGAGCCTCTTTACGGTCTGGTTGCTACAACATTTTGAAACCTTGAAGTAAATAAAATTGGAGGTTATGTTATATTATAGCTGTATAATCCTCAATGTTAGATGAGTTTATACATGTCGATCCAATATGTAACGATTTCTAACACGCGGTGTACCGAGGGATATTATTATTATTATGTTTATATGTCTATGTTGTTCTGCGATGATTACTAATTTTCAAGTAGGAATTTTCCTAAATGTATTTTAAAACTATTTTCTACATAAATGTTAAAAAAATATCACTTTAGCGTATACAGCTTCTCATTTTCAGATTTTGTACCATGTAATTGTAAGATCAAAGTTTTTTTGTGTATCAAGATATTCTTTTCAAAATTAATGAAAGATGTATGTATAAGTACTTTTTATTTTTTTAATATATGTTCTCAAAACTAAGAATAAATAGTACTCAAAATTAATTAAAATTAATTTTAATAAAATATAAAGAATCTTTTTGAAAATATATTTCAATAGGTAAAATATATTTCAATTCTTGAATGACTATGATTTTTATAAAATATCTAGCTGGGCGACCGAGCTTCGCTCGAATTTTATTCGATTTAAAGAACAATCGCCGCTTTTAAATAACAAAAAAATGAGAAATGTTTTTCTATTCGCGTGAAAAGTTTACCCGACCTCTTTCCCTCTAAGCCAAGTACAACCATGATAAATACTAACACTATGAAGGCTATTAGGGTAGTGATATTGTAGTGGAGTAATATGCTGTATAACTATAATAGTTCTACTCTAGGTATAGGTTTATACTGTAGGTGCTGTGTATACCACCAAGATATTTTTTGAACTATTTGGACCAACCTGTATATTCATAGTTTGCAAGAACAAATCTAGTGGTCGAAATCCGACATCAAATGGCTTATTTATGCATACATATTATAACTTACAACTGGAGTAATATGCTGTATAACTATAATAGTTCTACTGTAGGTATAGGTTTATACTGTAGGTGCTGTGTATACCACCAAGATATTTTTTGAACTATTTGGACCAACCTGTATATTCATAGTTTGCAAGAACAAATCTAGTGGTCGAAATCCGACATCAAATGGCTTATTTATGCATACATATTATAACTTACAACTGGAGTAATATGCTGTATAACTATAATAGTTCTACTGTAGGTATAGGTTTATACTGTAGGTGCTGTGTATACCACCAAGATATTTTTTGAACTATTTGGACCAACCTGTATATTCATAGTTTGCAAGAACAAATCTAATGGTTGAAATCCGACATCAAATGACTTATTTATGCATAGATTACATATTATAACTTACAACTGGAGGACATATTTAATGGAATCTATCTCTAACTTTTGTAGCTGTTACTTTTGATATCTGAGTGGCCGGTCGATCAGAGTAGTCGTCGACGGCTGCTCATCCGACCAAATGGCTATAAATGCCGGAGTCCCTCAGAGATCAGTTCTCTCCGCAACTTTATTCCTGCTACACATTAACTTTAAATTAATGGTCGATCGTATGAACCTGTCCTTACAGGCAGTCTCCGATTGGGGCGATGCTAATCTGGTCAGGTTTAATGCAAGTAAGACCCAGGCGTGTCTATTCTCCGCTAAACGGAGTCCGCTCCATCTATCTCCGTCTTTCCAGGGTGTGGCCGTGCCGATGAATGACCACCCCGAGATCCTTGGTATCACGTTAACGCCTACTCTCAACTTTGGTTCGTACATCGAATCTAAAGCCCAAGTTGCCTCAAAAAAGCTTGGTATTCTGGCGAAGGTGAGACAGTATTTCAGTCCGGGACAGTTGCTCAACCTTTATAAAGCACAAGTCCGTTCGTGCATGGAATACTGCTCTCACCTCTGGGATGGATCCGCTAAATACCAGCTGGAGACACTTGAGGCCATCGAGAGGCGTGCCAAGAGGCTCATAAACGACGATGATCTGGTAGGCAAAAAACTCCAGAGCCTCGCTCATCGTCGCAGAGTGGCTAGTTTATCGGTTTTTTATCGAATACACTTTGGAGAGTGCGCTGCGGAATTGCACGATTTAATTCCGCCATCCCCGTTTTTCTATCGATCGTCGAGGTGCACAGAATCTAGGCATCGTTATATGGTGGACGTTCCACGTACCCGGACAAAGCGGTTCGACTCAACATTCTTCATTCGAACCGCAAAGGATTGGAACATGCTTCCTGAGTCTGTGTTCCCGGACGAGTACAATCTGGAGATCTTCAAGAGAAGAGTGAACAGGTACCTTCTAGGGAAGCGCGTTCCATCTTAGGCCTCATCTTAGCTTACCATCAGGCGAAATCGAGGTCAAGCGCTTACCTATCGATAATAAAAATAAAAAAAATAAAAAAAGTTTTAGTGTCAGCGATTAAATTCAGTGAATTGATTTACCTGTGTTGGTTTGACCTCCCTGTGAAGAAGAAATTATCTGCCATGTTGCCAGGCAATTTGTAAAGATACATGGTTAGTTATATGGTAGAGGTTCGCAACGTCTCGCCCGGGTTTACTTTATTTATTTAAATTTTCCTTCCGCAATAGTATTGACACTTGTCAATGGCGTGTTCCGGTTTGGGTCTTATTCATGTGGTATTACCATCCCGCCACACGAATATCAAAGCACCATCATGTCTGGTGTTTATACGTGCTGATTTCATTTTCCATCAGGAGCCATCGGCTTGTTTGCTATCGAATGATATAATAAAAAGACGAAAGTCGTGTTTTCATTGAATTAATATTTATATAAACATACGAACGCCAGATTATTTCAGTATACTTACTTGGAAAACTTAGCTTCGCTCGCTAAAATGTACCTGAGACTACTTTGTGATCAAATTGATTTGTTAATCTGGGACCTATGCATTCTCGGGAGATAGCCTAGATGGTATACTAGGTGGTAGAGTCCTGCATTGTCTCGCCCGGGTCTGGTACCATCGCCTTAACTATTCCTGCCACAATAGCATCAGTGCTAGCCACCTTCGTGTTCCGGTTTGGAGGGTAAGGTAGCCGGTAAACTTATGCATGTGGCATTAGACCTCGCCACAAGATAGGAACGCACCATGGTGTCTATAGGCGAGGTTGACTCTTTCCATACCCATCTGCTTGTTTGCTATCTTATGATATAAAAAAAATGTATAAAAAAATATCGATTAAGTCTGAATTATAGATCTAGGGCAATAAAAAAACAATATTCTGATAATTTCGACTAATGGAAATTGTCTGATTATATTTTCTTAGTTATTTTTACATAATGTCCTCTAAAATAAAAGAAAATACAGACGCACTCGAGAATGTCAAGCCAACATTTTCTTTGAAACTGCGATCCTTCTACACGTGAATCATCAGATTTTTTTAATTTTAGCTTGCAATTAACCCACCACGCTTTAATTTGACGCACTTCATTGTTTACATGTCTTTGGTTTTTTTTTCTACATTTTTTATGTGTAGAAATTTTCTTCACTATTGAAATGAGAAACATTATATTATAACCTTACTTTTCCTATTATTTAATTTACAAAATCCAATAGGTCCCCACGACGCTCAAGTACATACCAATATAACATCTTGGGTTGGTAGGATAGGGTAGGGTAGGGTACAGCTTAGGGTGATTGAAGTACACCAAGTACCTACCTAAGTATATTTTGTAATGAGAAAAAAATATGTGAAACTCATTTACTACATTTCTTTCTAAAGAAAGCGCCTTTGTGGTCTAATGTTCCATTGTCGGTGTTGACATCATGAGATCCCGGGTTCGATTCCCGGATCGGGCAATTGAAAAATGTACTTTTTCAGTTTTTTGACAAAAACAACGTTGCTTGGGATTGAAAATTACTTAGATAATTTACTTACTTGGGTTAGATCAATTCGTGTAAAATTGTCCAGAGATATTTATTTATAATTTAAAAATAAATGAATAAAATTCCAAAATAAGTAATAAGTTTTTATTCACATAAGTATAAAAGTCTAACGATAAGTGTATCTCTCACTTTACAAGGAAGATACTTGGACACGTCGCTCGCCGAAAATTACTGCCATAGGTTCGTGCGTCGTGAATTTTTAGAGCCGGCGGCTTCCTCCTTCCTGGTAACTGACGAGCTCAGGGCCATTCATGAACATTCACGTCACATTCGAACCTACGACGGTTTTTGTTGTATTTGAAGTACATATGTTTATTATTCTCATATGGATAATATATATGCAACATTATTAGCTGACCTGCGCAGTTTCGCTTGTGAGTAAATTCCCTCATGTTTGCCCGGGCTCCTTTGAAGAATAGGTAGACCAATTGTCGTACTGCCATGCAGGGGCTAAAAGACGAACGAATGACTTAATGTGTCACTACTATCGTGACGACTGAAGTGGTAGAGCTCCGCAACGTTTCGCCCGGGTATTTGGTACTATCACGTCACCTATTCCTGCCGCAATAACGTCAATGCTTGCTGTTGTCGTGTTCCGGTTTGGAAGGAAAGGTAGACGGTAGACTTATGCATGAGGTATTCCCATCCATCCACATAAATTGCAATGCACCATTAACATATTTGGTGTCTACAGGTGATGTTTTATCTTTCCATCAGGAAAGTCATCTGCTTGTTTGCTATCTTATAATATAAAAAAATATCGTCGATGTAGTTTTTCTTAAAAACCTTAACCAAAATACGTTTTTTTTTTAAAAAGTTAGCCTATATTTGACCTCAAATGTTCAACTATCTTCATGCCAATTTTTTCTAAAAGCTAAGCCGTGATGCTCAGGTTTAGCCGTGAAAGCATTACAGACAAATAGACACAGCTTTCACATTTATAATATTAAGATGAAAATAATATGCATCGTATGGATGGAAATATAAGTTACTAGCTGACCCCCGCCCGCCCGCCCGCGATTACATTAACATGTCGTCAAGATAGCTTTTCATACAAATTTCATCCCCTATTTCAACCACTTAAGGGTTGGGTAAACAAAGTGGAAACATAAAATTGTGAAAAATATTTTTTCAGGGTAGCTTTTAACAATCAAACAAGTTTTCGATTAACGGACTCATTTGTAAAATATTTAGCTTTTAAGTGCTAATTTTTGTTAGAGCCAAGTGTCCCCTCCTCTGCAGGCTAGACGGTTGGTTTTAGGAGTAGAAAATAATCATAGTAGTAGAAATATAATGAAGTTTAAAACAAAACTATCACAGCTTAGAAGGTTTACAAGTTTTTCAGTAATAGTCGACAAACTTATAAAATGTACTTAGGGAAATTTTTTATAGGCCGTGATACTGTGGTGCGGATGTATATTTAACATTGACGTTGAATAGGTTAAATATTCATAGTATGAAACTATAAAAGTCCTCTTCTTGGTCCGCATTATTGTGATGGGCAACTTCGGAACCCTACATTGCGCGTGGCCCGACACGTATTTTACCAATTTTTTAAGAACAGACCATCTGCCGTTCTGCCAGGTATGTCCGTAACAAATTGGCTATACATGTCACTACTATCGTGAGTACTAGGTGCTAGAGTCAGCCGCAACATCTCGTCCAGATATAGTACCACCGCCTTACTTGTTCTTGCCGCAATAGCGTCGATGCTCGTCATTGTTGTGTAACGATTTATAGGTAGCCGGTAAACTTGTGCATGTGGTATTGGAATTCCACCACACGTATTGTAACGCACCACTAACATATTTGGTGGCTATAAGCGATAGTTGTCTCTTTCCACCAGGAGACCCATTTGCTTAATTGCTATCTTATGATATAAAAATTTCATAAGATAATTAGTGTCTAAATATCTAAAGACTATATAGCACTTAGTACTCTCTACTTACTTCTAAGCTGATGTAAATTTTATTTACTAAAATAAACTGTAAGGTCAAACTGACAAAAACATCGCAGTGTAATGATAGAACTCAATTTATAAACAAATTGTTTCGAAAGCGAAACCCGATGATTAATCTATTTTAAGCTATTAAAGTAATCGTAATGGACTTTTAATTAGAAGCGTGTCTTAGCACTAAAGTGAGTTGCAAAAGTTTTTTTTTTCTTCACGAGCAAAATAGAAAAAAATAAATAGTTCGACAAGCTTTATCAACTGAGCGAAGATTGAAACGGATTTGAAAACGAAAGGTTCTGTGTTCTTACACAATTAATATTACATTTTTTTGTTTAATAATAAAAAAATAATTCTCATGTGTTTATATGTGAAAAATACTTCAACTGCAGTTCTGTAAGACAGGTCGTAAAAGGCGACCGATTGGCTATACCTACGTGTTAATATCGTTGTGACTACTAGTTGGTAGAATTCCGCAGTAAGTGCTTGTCATTGTTGTGTTCTTGTTTGGAGGGTAAGGTAGTCAATAGACTTATGTGAATCTTACCTGTGAAAATAATAGAAAAAAGTAATTCAAAATATAAAGAATGTAAACCATTTGGAAGGGATTTTAAAGCAATTACGGTTATACTGTTGAACCGATATGGATGAAATTTTTCTATTTTAAAGTTCCTAACTGAAAAGGAAAAACTGGACTCTTATAGGATTACTTCTTTGTGCATCTGTCTCTCAGTTAAGACCCTTTTTCTCGCGAATGCGGAAGGTATATTTTGAAATTTATACCATTGAAATTTACTTTGAAATTTATACCAAGTACTCGGCTTTACGGTTCTTCTCAGCTTTTTTGCGATTTCAAAAGAGAATCAACCTTAAGGATACTTGTTGACCTAGAATTTTGAAATTTTGCAAAAAAGACCCATCTGCTTGTTTGCTATCTTATGATATAAAAAAAAGCAATGTCTTATAGCATATGTGGAGGAAAAATACGAAAACGGTAATTTTTAGTGTCATCACAAAATATAAAGCGCGATCAAAAGATATGACAGTTCATGTCGCATATTTTGCGATTTCACAAAGGAATTAAAATCTAAAGGCTATTTGTAGGTGTAGCTAACATTATCTAAAATTTTATACGGAACCCTCGGTACCCGACTCCAACTCGCGATTGGCCCTTTTTTTTGTAAATAAACTTTGAGGCTTTGTAAAGTTTGTATGAACTTATATCGATGATGTTACTTTACTCATGGTCGAAGCTTCGAGGTTCATCCAATAAAAACATTTTTTTTATAGTATACTAGCTGTGCCTGCGACTTCGTTCGCATGGTAAAATATCTAGACAGTCCTGGGGTTTTACCTGCATCGTTCCCGTTCCCGTACGATTTTTGCGATAAAAGCGATCCAATGTCATTTCTCGGTCTCAAACTATCTTTGTACCAATTTTTATACAAATCGGTTGTGTAGTTTAGGCGTGAAAAAGGCAGACAGACTTACTTTCGCATTTATAGTATTAGTATAGATAATTCTAGTATAGTATGAGAATTGAGAAATAATATTATAGAAGTATAAATCACCAACATGCAGTATGTTAATATCATAATTTACATACATTCCACGTTCTATATTACAGATGTTTTAACATCGTGTTTATTGTGAAGCAATTCATTTAATGACCGGCATCAAATAGGTGAATGGGAGTATAAATGAAAGATTGAATGATAACTGAACATAAATAAAAACTGTGATAGTTTTATAATGTCTCAGGTTTATTATGACCATCTTATTTTTCCTACTCCAATAATATCCTACTCCAATGGTGTTTTAGTTGTAGGTGGTATATATATATATGTATATATATATATATATATATATATATATATATATATATATATATATATACGTAGAAATTATGGTAACTCTAAACATCTGTAAAAATACGAACGAATTGATTGTACCACATGAGTACTTAGTTACTATGTTTATTTCTACTATATAATACTTATATAGTATAAGATTACGGCTATTGTTCACCGATTTATAAAAATGTAACCTATATTTGGTCCCATATAAATTAAGTGTTAAAACCAGATTTTTAAAGTACAAAAAAACTGTTGTTGCAGTTTTACTACAAATTATTTATATTGACTGCCTCGTGGATCTTGAGTAGCTATTTAGCTCAGATCATCAGGTCTTGGGTTCGATCCTCGGTCGGGCAAAAGTGTTATTGCGGTTATTTCGAGGTTTTTCTCGAAAATCAAAAATTTCAGTAGCAGCTCGGAATCCGGCAGGCGGTGTGCTATTACTCCAATGCCTTGGATGAGAACGTAAAGCCGTCGGTCTTTTGCTAGAAATAGTCAATAATCGTTACCAGATCGGTAAAATGCGGCAATGAGGACTCTTCTTGCCAACCAACAGAGTCGCCAACAAGCGGAGTAAAACGAAAGTCTATAGACGTTCGACTTATTCTGCTTACCCCGCAAGAGATCGGGGCGTGATTATACTTTATAAATTATGCCACGGTACACTTCACAAGAATTAGGCCGCAAGGACTACGTTAATTTATGCGTACATACATTAACATAGTCCCTGGGGCCTAAATCTCGTAATTAAATGGCAATTTGGCTACTAGGTGGTAGAGTTCTGCATTGTCTCGCCTTGGTCAGGTACCACCGCCTTATCTATTCCTACCGCAATAGCGTCAGTGCTTGTCACTGTCCTGTTTGTAGGGTAAGGTAGCCTGTAAACTTATGTATGTGGTATTAGACCTCGCCACAAGATAGCAACGCACCATTAACACCTTTGGTGTCTATAGGCGATGGTAGACTCTTTTCATCAGGAGACCATCTGCTTGTATGCTATCTTATGATATAAAAAAATCGAGTCGAAGCATTTATGACTCTTATACATTTTCTTACATATTATGTCGCGTCGTAGCACTCCCGATTTTCTATCGAGTTTATGTGTATGAGAGCCCTAAACGCATTGATTCAATTACGTGTATTCTCCTGTGTCAGTCCGAGCCTTCTTTAAAGAATAGATCATCTATCATTCTTCTAGACAGTTCATAAAAAGCAAACGACTGGCTTTAGGAGTCGCTACCTAGAGATTAGCTATAGAGTCTTGCAACGTCTGATACCACCGCCTAATCTATTGCTAAGGCATTAACATCAATGCTTTGAACCGCTTTGAATAAAGATATTAAATAAAAATATAGATATTAAAACAAAATACAGATATTAAAAAATAAGAAATTTATTCAAATATTTAAACAATCGCTTATTACTGACTCCATGTGCTGCTGTCTTCCACGCAATGAACGTGATGTACGATGGGTGAATTGGTATAGAAATTAGGTTATTTGCATAAGCGGGACATTTTTGTACTCGCTAAGGACAGTGGAACAGATAGCCTTAAATTGGTACAATCCCGTTCATAGCGGGACTTATGGATCTTGGGTCTGAGTGAAGTTGTTTGTTGCGTTTGAGTATTCGAATGTTTGTTCCGTGATTTCAATTTAATATTTATCAGTAGTGTACAAAAACGACAAACATTTTAGTACCAGATTATCATCAAATCAATCACCAAGCTAACGCCCAAAAAAATAAACAATAAAGTACTTAAGTAAAGTGCAACAATAATTTTAAACAAGCTTGACAAGTCTATGTACCATGCAAAATGTCTTTATAAGGTAGCAGCCGCTAATCATCTAGCTGTCAACTTTTGTCAAACAAAAAATATGACAATCATATACGGAAGTTTAATGTACATTATTACAATATAAACTTCGGTAAAAAAATGAAACATTACACCAACAGTTTATCTAGTAAGATAAAGTCATAAATTATCATTGTTCGTAACGTGGATAGTGTTTTTTTAATTTGCTCGAGCTGTCAATTCTGTGTTAAGGTAGGTAGGTAGGTAGGCTGCGTACCCCCCCCCCCCATAGTTCTAAGCCTTGTTATGGTGGGCGGGTTCAATATCTGGGGTGCAATCGAGCACCCTGAAGAAGCTAATTGGACCGAGGAGGGCGCTTTCGAACCTTCTAGTTGAAGGAGGTGTAAAGACGCGCAGGGCTTTAGCTCAGCTAAACTTTAGGTCATGGGATGGCGGGCCTGCAAGGCTCGCGGTACAAAGGCGAGGGTTCTGCCCTCGCCTGCCCACAGAGATCGAGGACGGCTAACGTCATTAAAAAATGGCCACGATGGGAGGGGCATCTGCCTAGAGGACTTTCGGGTCGTGGGGTGGCAGGCCTTTAAGGCCCGCGGTGCAAAGGTAGGGGTTCTGCCTTCGCCTGTGCACGAGGGTGAGGAAGGCAAACTAGTTAAAATATGGCCAAAAGTTGTAACCAACCCAGGTCGTAGACGGGTGTGGATGCTGGCGGGGTAATTGAAGAATGCTCTTGCGTATCCAGCACCCCGCCTACGAAAGCATCGAAGAGTGACACCGCAGGGGTTTTAGTGGGTATTCCGGCTCCGACCAGCCAGCGAGTCCCACACTCGGGCCGTATCATGTGGCCTGGTAGTGCGTAAAGGCATTTCCCCTGCGATAACAAAAATAGGTAGGCGTAATAGGTAATGCGTATGCTGAAAAAAGATTTTGTCGGCTCATATTATATTGTTTAAGTGTATAAGTGTATAAGTAGACCAAAAGATCATTGACAAGTATACTATTGTTTTGATTTTTAGTCTTAATATATTTATTCTGAACTTTGTAACAGTGCTAACTCCAGCAGACAAGTAGATAATAATTATAGGTCGGGAGCAAAAGTATTTTCGTATTTTCCCGCCGTGTTGGTCCCGGCCTCCTTTGAAGAATAGACCTACTGCCGTTCTGCCAGACAGGTCGTAAAAGGCGACCGATTGGCTATCGAGTCACTACCATCGTGGCTACTAGGTGGTAGAGTTCTGCATTGTCTCGCCCGGGTCTCGTACCACCGCCTTACCTATTCCTGCCGCAATAGCGTCAGTGCTTGTCGCTGTCATGTTTCGGTTTGGAGGGTAAGGTAGCCGGTAAACTTATGCATGTGGCATTAGACCTCGCCACAAGATAGCAACGCACCATTAACATCTTTGGTGTCTATAGGCGATGGTTGACTCTTTCCATCAGGAGACCCATCTGCTTGTTTGCTATCTTATGATATAGAAAAAAATTGAATGTATTATTAGGAATCAAACCTCTTTGGCTGTACTGAATGTAACTAGCTGGTTTTAATACAATTAAATGTGATATTCTGAAAATGAAATAAGTAAAAAAACTAGTTTCCGCCAGTTATCAATTGTTTTTCAGGTAAGCAAAATTAATGTATATGACGTAGAAATTCGGTACATTTTAGTCTGGGTACAAGAAAAAACTTGGCATTGGGGTACCATATAATCTCACTGAGAGAAACCTAATGCAACGTGTTTCCATTTGCGATTCTTTGTTAAAACGTAACAATTCCGAACCATTTCTAGCGTTAGTATCATGTTTGAGGAAAGATTATTTTAAGCAAATAAACGTACATCAAAGTTTATCTCCTGCAATAAGTATATATACAAACAATCAACAAATATAAGTAAACAAAATAAAAATGTCCTGGCGTGAGTACGTGTCCTTGCGAGGTAAACAGAACGAGATACTTTCCAGCTTACCGTAATTCATCGCTTTGGCGGTTGCGAAGGTGGGTGGTGACTCTCATGGCCGCATTTTATCGACCTAATATCGCCCATCACTCGTTTATTGTAAGTGATTTATATAGATATAATCACGCCTCCGACTTACTAAATTTCCAAATTTCCTTAGCGTTGTTGGCAGAAACCGCTCATAAACGTTAAGACCGCCATTCTTGTTAGCATATTTATACATTTTAGAGATCTTAAGACTTATTGTTATTATAATCGAGACGGACAAATACGTGGGTGTTAACACAACATCGTGACTCCAAGTATCTCGAATAACCTCGATTAATTTCTCAACCTTTGTTTTTCTTCTTTTTCTTCTAAATATTTTCTTACTCGTATACTCGTCCACTAAATTCGTTGCGCGTTCCACGACAGCTGAGCTTTTAACCAGAATTCCCGAGAACTCATGGGCTGGTATGGGGGTTGTTCAAGAGTCCTAAAATGTACATACAAGCTTTAGTATATACTATATTTTTCATCGTCGATACTTGGTGAAATTCCGTTATTGTTAGACACAATTGATTAAGCACTTGTGCTTTAATTTCACTTTACAACATACTATATATTTTTAGTATATTACTCAAGCGGTTTCACTTTCTAAGCATCTTCAGAATGTAAAAGAAACAGATGGGTCTCCTGATGGAAAGAGTCAACTATCGCCTATAGACACCAAAGGTGTTAATGGTGCGTTGCTATCTTGTGGCGAGGTCTAATGCCACATGCATAAGTTTACCGGTTACCTTACCCTCCAAACCGGAACACGTCAGTGACAAGCACTGATGCTATTGCAGCAAGAATAGGTAAGGCGGTGGTACCAGACCCGGGCGAGACAATGCAGAACTCTGCCACCTAGTAGCCACGATGGTAGTGACTCGTATAGCCAATCGGTCGCCATTTACGACCTGCCTGGCAGAATGGCAGTTGGCTTATTCTTCAAAGGAGCCCGGAACCGATACGGGGAAGATTATAGATAATTAGTTTTACCCCGAATTTTCCAGTGATGCAATAAATCATTTAACTTAATTTTGTATATAAACACGGATATCTCATGCTGGATATGAATAGCAAATGTCTATTTCGCGCATACATCTTTTTTTTTTCATTAGGGGGGGAGGGGTCCAAACATAGTTTTTACAGGAGGTAAAAACACCATACTACAAATGCCTAAACCCGTAATGTCATACATATTACAAATAACTGCATTTTTGAACAGATGGTGTATTTTTTAAAAGGGGCCTCGGATATGTTGCCCGAACCGGGCAAAACGGAGATAGATTTGGGATCATTTTTATCCCAAAAAAATAATTTGTTCCCTTGAGATTTATCTAAAAATTTTATAATATTTACTTTAAAACAATGATAATGTTTAAAATAACCACAGGCCACATAGATATTAATAGACACACCATTGGAAAGGAAACGTGTCACCGCCTGCCTATATAAGCAAACGATCCTATTGCTGTCACAAATATAATACATTTGTAGGTTATATTATATTGTGAAAAATAGAAATAAACCATCTTGTAGTTTTTTATCGTACCGAATGAGCTGAGAAGGTTTAAAAATTACCCTTGAAATGATTTTATTTCATCGGTAAGTAGTGTAACTCTGTATTTCTGTGTGTAAATGCAAGTTACACTGACAAACTAATAAATTGTCCTGAAAGGCGTATCCATTTAACTTCAATCCATGAAATTAACCAATAAGTGCCCTCAGGGGTACAGTTAGCCATCAGATTGTACAAACTTAATTGCTTCAATATCTTACACATTTATATATATATATATATATATATATATATATATATATATATATATATATATATATATATATATATATATATATATATATATATATATATATATATATATATATATATATATATATATATATATATATTACTAGCGTTGTTATTCCATACAAATTTTCTATTTCTATTTCAAAAATAAATGTATTTTCTATTTCAAAAATATAGTCTGCATACATGTAAACAAGCAAAATAAGTAACTTATGTCTCTAATTGAGATGTTACATTATTGATGTAATATTTAACTTTTTACGAAGATCATCGTTAATCTTACAGCATTCTCGTATTTATATGCATATGTTATTGACACGTTATCACGATTCAAACATTTTCCATGTTGTACGAACCCTTTTAGAATTTTAGAAAATATGGTCATGTGTGTTTTTGGAAGTCAGTCAATAAAATTCGAACGAAGGCTAAATATTATGGGAGCTAGCTGTGTCGGAAAAAGGAGATTCATATCTTAAGATACGAAATATACGCATCTTAAAATAAATACATGATGTTTTTATTTCGGGATATGCGCGATTGCAGTGCCTCATGATCTATATTATCTATATTAATATAATAAATGCGAAAGTTTGGATGTTTGGATAAATGGATGTCTGGATAGATGGATGTTGGTTACTCAATCACGCAAAACTACGGAACCGACTTGAATATAATTTGGCACATAGGTAGACGATGACCTGGAATAGCACATAGGCAACGTTTTATCCCTAAAAATTAGGTGATCCAGCGGGATTCACCAACACCTTTTATAATGCAGCGGACTCTATTGTGCATCTAGTATTATACTATAATACAATAGCTTCTATCCCCCGTTTTAGTCAGGGCTCCTTTGAGGAATAGACCAACTGCCATTCTACCAGGCAGGTCGTAAAAGACCACCTATTGGCTATTATGTCACTACCATAGTGACTGAGAGTGTTTGATCCAACTTAAAAGATAGGACCGTTTTTATCTCATTTAACCCTCCCCTCCTTCCCCTCTCAAGTACCCCACCAAAATTTGTATGGAATAACAACGCTAGTAATATATATATATATATATATATATATATATATATATATATATATATATATATATATATATATATATATATATATATATATATATATATATATATATATATATATATATATATATATATATATATATATATATATATATATATATATTACTAGCGTTGTTATTCCATACAAATTTTGGTGGGGTACTTGAGAGGGGAAGGAGGGGAGGGTTAAATGAGATAAAAACGGTCCTATCTTTTAAGTTGGATCAAACACTCTCAGTCACTATGGTAGTGACATAATAGCCAATAGGTGGTCTTTTACGACCTGCCTGGTAGAATGGCAGTTGGTCTATTCCTCAAAGGAGCCCTGACTAAAACGGGGGATAGAAGCTATTGTATTATAGTATAATACTAGATGCACAATAGAGTCCGCTGCATTATAAAAGGTGTTGGTGAATCCCGCTGGATCACCTAATTTTTAGGGATAAAACGTTGCCTATGTGCTATTCCAGGTCATCGTCTACCTATGTGCCAAATTATATTCAAGTCGGTTCCGTAGTTTTGCGTGATTGAGTAACCAACATCCATCTATCCAGACATCCATTTATCCAAACATCCAAACTTTCGCATTTATTATATTAATATAGATAATATAGATCATGAGGCACTGCAATCGCGCATATCCCGAAATAAAAACATCATGTATTTATTTTAAGATGCGTATATTTCGTATCTTAAGATATGAATCTCCTTTTTCCGACACAGCTAGCTCCCATAATATTTAGCCTTCGTTCGAATTTTATTGACTGACTTCCAAAAACACACATGACCATATTTTCTAAAATTCTAAAAGGGTTCGTACAACATGGAAAATGTTTGAATCGTGATAACGTGTCAATAACATATGCATATAAATACGAGAATGCTGTAAGATTAACGATGATCTTCGTAAAAAGTTAAATATTACATCAATAATGTAACATCTCAATTAGAGACATAAGTTACTTATTTTGCTTGTTTACATGTATGCAGACTATATTTTTGAAATAGAAAATACATTTTTTCTATAAATAGGGTCTTTTGGTCGAAACTCGCCCGTAATTCTAATACTGTTAAAGCATAAATATTTATTAGACAATTTAGGCAAAAGCTTAGTTTTAATCGTGATAACGATATAACAAGGTCAATGTCTGAATAATAATAACGGGAAAACGGTAAGATTGATTATGATGGTCATACTATGTCATTATCGTAAAAAATGAAATATTACACTAGCAATATCACATCTAAGATATTTACATGAATTATTTATGGTATGTTGCGATATTTAATTTTGCTTGTTTATGTGAAGCTTTTAGAATATATTTTTAAATAGAGAATGCGCTTATTTTTTTATTAGTATCCTATAGCGTCTATTGTTTTTAATAACTTTATTTCTAATGAATGTAATAGAGAAATATTCGCTATATATGTGCATATAGTATATTACTATAACTATATGCATATATAATACATATATGCATATAGTTATAGTAAAGCATTTAGAGCAGCTTCTGAACATAATAATATAACTAAGTGCCGACGACTGAAAGTGAAAGAAAAATAGCTTTCTACACTCCTTCCTCATACAATCTTTAACTGCGCCAAAAATAATCTCAGTTCGCAAAATTTTCGTAAAAACTGTTACGAAGTTTTCACTTCATGTAATAATACGTGTAGCAAAAACTTCGTTATAATAATAGCATATATATAAATAAAATAGAAAAACTATCATAATGCTGGTTTATATGATAGCAGAGTGAAGTAAACATTACCTCTCAATTCGTATTTTTACATTACACAATTTTTACGACCCTCGCTTTTTCCTGCAACCACTGTGAACCAACCACACGACCAAACTGCGGGAGTATATATGATGTTTCTAATTCATTAAGTTAGATATACTTTTAGTTCAATCATGGCAGAACGTACTGAGAAATTATCCCGTCTTCGCAAGTTTGGAGCCGAACACAATACGAGTAATTAGAACAGTAAGTCCGAGAGCCACGCATCTCTGCGTATGAACATGCTCTATAGTAGTCCATACTCTATACGAATCTCGATTGGATTCCCTTCCGAAGGTTATGTTGCGAACTTTGACTCTTTGTAAGCTATGAATATATGTGATTTAAATTTTATGGGTCTGACAAGTTTTGAATTAAAACCATCACTATGTTAATTTATTTATATATTCATATGTCCTTGATGTATTAACAATCTTTTCGTTATATGGAAAATTAGCAATTAGGAAAAATATTGCGGCTGCTTTTATCTTTAACGATTCTGAACGAATGTATAAAAGACAATCGAAAGACGTTTTTAAGAAGACATAATCAATTAAAGAGTAAACTAAATGTGTCAATTTTACTTTTTTCCCTTGGCAACTATTCATACTTAAGAACTTTTAATTTTTTAAGGTGGAGGCTGTATGTGAATAACTTTTATAATAATGCGGGCTGCACTCTGTAGCTAGTAAATCTATATTAATATATTTTTTACGCAGTGAAACTGCAGCAGCCGACTTCTCATTGTTTTTCATATACCATATATTTCCCATATCTATGGAACCCTATGTCAGTGCGTTAGTGCTTGTCAATGTCGTGTTTCGGTTTGGAAGGTATAGGTAAGCGGTAAAATTATACATTTGGCATTAAGATCTCGCTACAAGGATAGCAACGCACCATTAACATCTTTGGTGTCTATAGGCAATGGTTTCCTCCTTAAATCAGGTTAGCCATCTATTTGTTTGCTATTTTATGATATAAAATAAAAATAAATGAAATAATCAAACATCCTCTGTTTTCGTGCCCTTTCGGCTGGTTCTGTTTCAAAAATTACTATATTGGACAACCTTCAAGGTATATTCTATCCAATAAAAGAAGGATTATTAAAATTGAATCGATCTGTAAAAAGTTATACGTGATCATAAATATTGAGAAGCTCAGACAACTACACAAATATAATATAAGAAATTGAGAAGCTCCTCCGTGTTTTCATCAGTTGAAAATAAAACATATATGTCGCAAGACGCTTCAATCGTATAAACTTCTTGAAACAAAACATGTCAAATCAAATGAACTGAAACTTTTCTTATAGAATTTGCCCTTGATGTAGGTAGTATAAGAGAGAACATAATAAGTTTGACATTAATTATTCATACAACTAGAATTTATGAACGATAAATAGAATCATGGAACATTATAATAAAATTGCTATTGTATAATTAATTACCAGTTATTTTAAATTCATTATGCTTTACCGTCTTATTAAATGTGTAATCTTGGAGCAAATTTATATCAAACTGTTAGTTTCCTCCAACTTCGTCCACGTGTAGTTACGAAATTCTGTAACGTGCTTTATTATAAAACCTTTTTTAATTTGGATCTACATGTTAATGTATACATGTGCTTATTTGTATATAAAAGTACTATAACGGAACGTAGATATACAGCGACTTACACAACATGCAATCCTTTAGGTTGAGAGGTTTGCATGGGGCTCGGATTCGATTTCGAGGTGTTGGAATTGCATAGCATTTTCAATCGATGAAAAAACGAATGTTATCACTTTGACATGTACTCGTATGTATGTAATATTGTTGGTTTTTTTATAGAAAAAGAAGGCAAACGGAGAGGAGGCTCACCTGATGGTAAGTGATCACCGCCGCCCATGGGCAACCTCAGTATCAGAAGATTTGCAGTTGCGTTGCCAGCCTTTTAAGAAAGAGTAGGCTCTTTTCTTGAAGTTCCCTAAGTCGTATCCACTTGGAAAAACCCCTGCTGGTAATTAGTTCCACAGAGGAATCTTGTGGGGAAAAAAGTGCCTCGAGAATCGCACAGTTGTGGATTTCCAGACATCGAGATGGTGAGGATGAAATTTTGAATTGGATACTATTTGAGTATGATTAGAAAAAACATACCACTACAGAAATCAGTTATCATCGACACTTGTTTTATTATTCAGCGATCCCTCACATCACAAACACTAACTATATTACACAAAACACCAACCCACTTGGGTTAGTTTACCATGGGCACTACATATACATAGCCCATGATAGGTTCGCTCTACCAGCATCGGGTTGAGATCTCGGTGAATAATATTAATAATAATATCACTGGAAAAATTACACGAATTAATTTAACCCCAAAGTAAGTAAATAATTATCTGTCATTCTGCCAGGGAGTCCGTAAAAAGTGAAGGACTGACTAAATATGTCACTACCATCGTGACTACTAGGTGATAGAGGTTTACAATGTCTCACCCGGGTCTGGTAAAATCTCTTTGCCTATTCGTCATGCAATAACGCTAATGCTTATCACTGTCGTATTCTATTTTGGAGGGTAAGGTAGGTAGGTGGTAAGCTTATGCATGTGGCATTACTATTCCGCCACATGGTGGCAGCGTACCATTAAAATATTTGATGTCTATAATAGACGATAGTTAGGACCAGCAGATGGCTCTCCTTATGGAAAGTATAAGGAGAGCTCTCTGCTGGTTATTTATACTATTATATATGTAAAAGAATTTTTTCCACGTCTTGATATTTCATTTACAATGATCAGCAAAATGCGGTGTAAACCGCACTGTTTTTACGTAATTCAGACAATTAAGGGTTGATAATCTTTTCATTAGTCTACCTTTTCCTAAGGAAATTAGTCAACTAGTCCTAACTGCTACTTTCAACTTTAATTACATTGATAACCTTAACATATTAAGTATCTCGCAAAAAAGTCTTGTACAGTAAAGAGATTTTCTATACTACTTTTTGAATTGTATTAATGAAAAGAAATATTTTTGTATCTATGAAAAGAGCTAATTAGATTTTGTGCTCGATCGGTACATTAATCTGAAAGTTATATTAAAAAATAAGCTTTTTTTTGGAAGTTCTTCAAAAAATTTTTCAAAATTTCCTAGACTGAATTGGTTCAAATTTTCAGGAAGTCTAAGTTGAGTAACATCCAGTCGAATGCCATCAACCGCGTTTCTATTAGTCAAGCCGTTCAAAAGTTATGAGATGTTTACATACGCACATACACACACGCACACACATACATACATACATACATACAGACATATTAGCGTCATCCTAAAAATATACAAAAAGTGTTTCTAGGATTTCAAAACATGAAGATCTGGTGAAAACTTGATTTTCTAAAATCAGGGCCTTATCTACACACGTAGCGGGAAGTATGACATTTAATTTTTTTTATCCGTTTATTTAAATAACTAGGCAAGATATAAATAACTAAATATATAAAAGTTATATTTAAAAATAAATGTTTTGAAAATGATTCAACACTTGTTACTTTTATAACTATAAAAAATATTTTTGTTCATTTAAAGGCAAAAGTCCTTATTTAAAAAATATTATTGTTGCATCTCTGCCAATATCTTTATTTCATTTCTTCGTGTTTTAAACGTGTTTAAAAAACTAAGGCGTGTCATATCTAATAAATAATATTCAAGTCTGAGGCTAAATGTTAGTAACCCACGCAAATACGGCTTCCTTGTCTTTTTTTATTAGGATATTGTAACATGACCTTTAGTTTTGTTTATTAGTAATATAAGAGATCATCTTGCATTTCGCCGAAATTCTTAATGTCACCTATACGGACTTAGTGGTATCGATACATACATATTATATCGTTATCAGACAGTCGTCAGTCAATTCTTTCCGAATAAGTTTTTCAAATATTCTTACCACAATTACTTGGCTGAAACGGGATATTTGCTCTATTCCCCATGCTAGCCCCGGGCTTTTTTGAAAAATAAGCCAACTGCCGTGCTGCCAGGCAGGTCGTAAAAGGCGACCGATAATACGAGTCACGATGGTCGTGGCTACTAGGTGGTAGAGTTCTGCATTGTCTCGCCCGTGTCAGGTACCACCGGCTTACATATTCCTGCCACAACAGCGTCAGTGCTTGTCACTGTCGTATTTCAATTTTGAGGGTAAGGTAGCCGGTAAAGTTACGCACGTGGCGTTTACCTCGCCACAAGATAGCAAGGCACCATTAACATCTTTGGTGTCTATAGGCGATGGGTGACTCTTTCTATCAGGAGACCCACCTGCTTGTTGCTATCAAACTACCATTTAGTTACTGGTAGGAATTCAGATTATTGTGAAACATTTAGTTTGTTCTCGTCTTTTACGAGATACTTAAGTAGTAAGGCTGGTAGTAATTCTATTTTTCAAAGGGTCGTGATTACAAAACTTTATTTCTTCTCCATACAATTTGTATCAGTGATTGTCAGTGTCGCGTTCCGGTTTGGAGAAATTTTGTTATATGCAGTCCCTACCTATTATATCAGCTATTTTGTTTCTTTTTATCTAGACAAATAGAAAGAGACGATACTCTTTCTGTTTTTTTTATACTAGATGCAACGTACAGTCCGCTGCATTATAAAAGTTTTTGGTGAATCCCGCGGGATCACCTAATTTTTCTGGGATAAAAAGTAAACTATATGCTATTCCAGGTGCACCTGTGTGCCAAATTTCGTTCAAATCTGTTCTGTATTTATGCGTGATTGAGTAACAAACATCCATCCATTCAAACATTTAAACTTTCGCATTTGTAATATTAATATAGATTTTAAGAGCATACAAGCAGATAGATGACCGCCCCGTTGGGTGAGTGGTTAGCGACTCTGACTACGCAATCGACAGGGCTCGGGTTCGATCCCCGACGAGGACAAGCATTTGTGTGATTAGCATAAATGTTTGTATTTCTGGGTTTGGGTGTTTAATAATATTCGTATATTCTAGCATTTATATATGTATTTCTATGTATTAGTATCGTTGACTAACACCCATAACACAAGCAAATAATTTGCTTACTTTGGGGTTAGATCAGTAAGTGTAATTTGTCCCGTGAATATTTATTATTATTTATTTTTGATGGAAAGAGATAACGATCGCCTACAGACAACAAATATGTAAATGATGCGTTGCTATACGTGTGGTAACGTTTTAACGCCACTTAAATTAATTTACCGGCTACCTTACCCTCCAAACCGGAACACGACATTAACAATCATGTACGCTATTGCGAGAGTAATAAGTAAAGCGGTGATACAAAATACCCGAGCTAGACGTTGCGGAACATTACCGATGGTACCGACGGTGACATGTACTGCCAATCGTTTGCCTTTTACGAACTGCCTTGAAGAAGGCAGATGGTCTTATCTTTAAAGAAGGTCCGTAACAACACGGGGTATTTAGAAGAACAAATTTTTTACTTTAATATTCTATGTTAAGATAAGATAAGATAAGAAAACATAATAATATAATATTATAATTGAATATTTCGCAATGAGCTAAAGAATGCCAACTTAAATAAAAGCCTGTTAATTATTAAAAGTATTTTTTGAACCAATTAAAAAATAATCTAATTAATAAATTAAATCATGAATATGAAAAGGTTCCAACTATATTTTTTTGATTATAGTGTATGTTGCGTAAGGCATCTAAATCATAAAAAACTGGTTGTGCTAATTCGTTTTGCGTCTGAATATTAGATATGGATCATATTATTATGATGATATATCATATATGTATGGCATATAGTTTAATGTTATAGTTCCTCATTCACCAATCTTCACTGGTTTTTGTTTGTATAATGCGCGTTCTTTTTACATATTTTATTAAGCAATAAAACTGCAGCAACCTACGTCCCTGCATTAGATCTTCGCTTAATTGAAATAGGACTTCACGGGGAGTATATCCTCCAAAACTAAAAATGATTTCAAAATCGGTTCCTAAATGACCAAGTTCTGAGGTAACAAATTTAAAAACACATACAGACGAATTGATAATCTCCTCTTTTTGGAAAGTCGGTTGAAAATATATTTAAATACAAAGTGAGAAATAGAGAATACAGTTCAAGGCAATTTCTTTCAAAAAAATCTGTAAACGGTTGATCCTGCAGGCCATATGTATATATATATATATATATATATATATATATATATATATATATATATATATATATATATATATATATATATATATATATATATATATATATATATATGTGTGTGTGTGTGTGTGTGTGTGTCTAGCGATGATATTTTTGTCTTTATGAAATAATAAATACTATTGTTCTTTTTTTTCTAACCCAACAGTGAATTGATATGATTTATAAATTCACACATTATTTCGTTTATTTTAATCCACTTGGCAATTAGCTGTAATTAGCAATATTTGACAATGTCAGAAAATGGCAATAATTACCAGCGTATATATACATATTATTATTTATCTCGAAATAGCCACAAATTAGTCGCTACCTAAATTATTAAATTAATATGAATTAGTTTTATTAGCCCGGCTAGTAAGGAAGACTAGACTTATGCATGTGACATTGCCATCTTGCCACACGGATAGCAATACACCATTAACATCTTTGGCATCTATAGGCGATGGTTTCTCTTTCGATCAGGATAATCATCTGCTTGTTTGCTATCTTCTGATGTAAAAAAACATTGTAGTCTATTTATTGTTGATGTGATCTATAAACTAGAAACGTTTGAGTAATAATGAAAAAATTGCCAATTTTTGTAATATAATTTATAAATTGCAGACCATGTTCAAGTTAGGAATTATAATTGGAAGTTCCTGTTGTTTTTAGGCAGGAATGAAATAAAAGGGAAAGGTTAGAACGTGTGACTCACTTTATGGGTAAAGGTGACTTTCGGATAATAAAAGACCCGATGAAGTTTCGTGGCTTAAGAACAGGATTTCAAAAGTAATTTAGCTGGTTGAGACATTTTTCTACGAATACCTCACATAACCTCACCTTAAAAAGATGTTTGCCTTAAATTGCGGATAATTTATTACAAATAATATATATTGAGAAGGTGACCTGTTCGTATGAATAATTTCAGCGAATAGATAGAGTTTCAATTATGTTAAGGTTCAATTTTCGGATAGAAAGCGGTTTTATTGAGGTTTTTAGAAAAAAATCAGCCCGGAATCTAATGGTGGAGTGCACGGATTAAACTTGATACGTTTTTCGAGGCAAATTTTAGGATGACAGTGTAGCTAGCATTTACACCTATTATATTGAGTTCGCTGACTAGTTGACTAAATTCGAAAATCTGTTTAATATTTTACCTTATTAGATAGGTATTTTAACCAATAAACTATTTATACTATGTATTGATTGACTAACAATCATAACACAAGCGAATAGTTGGCTTACTTTGAGGTTAAAGCGATTTGTGTGTTTTGTCCAGCGATATTATTATTATTATTGTCTTTTTATTTACATTAAATTCTAATTCGATTACATTTATAATTATAACATTATTAACAAGATACAATATTATAAAAATAAATATAATTAAACAGGTAATCCGCCAGCGGGAACGTTATAGTTAAACCAACGGTGGTCAAGGTGACAGAGAAAGGAACCTCCTCACAATACGTGTCGTTCCCAATACTGCTGCCTTTTGTATCCGGCTCTTGATCCAGAATTGTAGCGAAAGCCTTCTAAGCTGTTGCTCAAGACTCTTCCCTACAAGACCGTTTACGGAAACGACTATCTATCTACTATTACTATTATTATTATATATAAACTCGCATAGAAGACACAAATTTCCTTAACGCAATCAGTATTTACACAAGTTTCGGGTGATCGGTGGCAAAGCAATCTTGTCCAAGGTTCGTGTAGAAAGTAAACCCGCGAACATTCCGTCCACGGCCTACGACGAGCTTTCGTTCTGCAAGGCTATCCGCTACTGCCGTCAAATCTATCCTTATTATTCACTTTTATTTACTTAGTTATATTTAGATTTAAGGTTGTTTCTACACGTTTATCCTACTGTACTTGAAAAAGTGTTATGTATTTCGAGTGTATATACGTACCATGTGTGTTGGCATGCTCTGTAGCCTAAACGGCTTGCTGGGTGTTAGATTCGGTTTAATTGAAGAGTGACACAGGTTATATTATTTTTAACCAACGAAAAAATGGAGGTTATCAGTTTGACATTTTTGGAATTATACTAGCAAAAAGTAGAGCTTTGTAAGGGCTCGCAAAGTTATACTACCTAGTAATTATTGTTAAGAAAGTATTTTTATGAGAATTACATCTTTTATTGTATGGAATTCATTTATAATTATCTAACCTAAAAAAAGCCAGCGTATTTTTACCCAAACATTATATTCCTATCAAAGGCGTCGTCAGGCTTTGGTCTAGAAGGGCGCAGGAAAATAAAACCAAAATAAAAAAACATGTTTCTAAGACAAATTTTTTTAGAACTTACAAGAAAAATTCTTTAAAATTTTGCTAAGATCAATTTTCGAAATATTTTTTTTTATTTAATTAACATTCAAAATTTTTAGGATTAATTAATATTGGACTTACCGCAGGCACGAAGAATTGGCGATAGAAACTCAGCGAATAAATTTTTCGAATTTTTCTCTTAGGGAAAGCCTCGGGGTTCGATTCCCGAGTCAGACAAATCAAAAATGTGTTTTTTTTTTCAATTTTCTAATAAAAACAACGACGCCAGGGATTGGAAAAATGCCCGGTTAGTGATAAGCTGGTCACCTATCACGTTGTGGGACTAAGACGTATCTTCGGCTTATCGTGGATGCACACGTTGTACCTCTGCCTACCTCTTCGGGGATACGGGCATGACCATACATTTTTGTAGCTTTTTGCCCTCGAGCTAAGATTGAAAACTGATTTCAATACAATATTATATCAATACAATATCAATTAATACACTTGTACTTGTTCACAATAATCATATTGTGAAAAATCTGTAAACGGTTGACCGTGCAGGCCATCCCTGAAAATTAAGGTATTTTAAGCTCAAAAGAGTAAAAACTATAAGCATAGATTATTTTTCAGTTCTAAGAAATATTGAAATGTCTCAATTGCTAAGTCACAAAAAACAGCAAGAAAACTCGAATGACCAACGAAACAAACATACATGCAGTTTATTTTGATAAAAATGGCAGTACATTGATTTTTGAAAAACTGTATATTTTGGAAACGATGATCAAATTGATCAAATTTCAAATGGCATT